>BSBM01000770.1:5782500-6072500 GCA_027924585.1 Larix kaempferi
ATTTTGGATTTTCTTAAAATTGATCAAAACTCTTAAATGAAAGTTTTATAATCAAAATTCCCATCTATCAAATGGAACTATATATTTTTTTATAAAAATCTAAACTAATTTGAAAAAAAAAATTGATCTACTATTTAACTTAATGGAAATTATTTTTACATAAAATATAAATAAAAAATAAAACATAACTATAAAAAATATATGTAATTGTGAGAAATTGGGATTGCGAAACCATTTCTAATATCGATGAGCATCCAATTTGTGTAGTCTGTACTGGCCAGTGGCCTTTCATCAATCAAATCTATAATAACTGCGGAAGAATCCTAAACACAACATGAACACTGATCATCTTAGTGCCACCACATTCTTCCATTCTTTCTTTGACATAACACTGATATCATTTTAATGCCGCCACATTCTTCCATTCTTTCTTTGACAGTATTGCCCATTTTGTCTGAATCATTTTAGAATGAAGAGATTCAAGAACCCTCTTCATTTTTATTCCCCCCTTGTTTCTCCTAGGGAGATATAACCCCAAGTGCACATTATTATTTTTATTATTTCAATTAACTCTAAATTGATCAAATGCTAAACATACCACATACTTACCATTCATTTACACAATATATGCATACACTCATAGGGGGTATTGCCAATATGAGAAATCCTCATAGAATCTAATCAAGATGCTATCAAATTATTAACATTATTATCCTGATTATGAGTCAACCTCACTCAAATGCATGGTCATATACTTATCAACTATAAACCCTAATTATTAACCCCTTTAATCATTGATGGATACAACCTTTAACACCTAAACCATAAACCCTAACACTTATGAAACCTAACTCCAGTACTCCTAACCCTAAACCTTGACTCTTATCAATGTTATAACTCATAGCTACAATTATTACCCAAAACTCAAAACTTTAACACCCTTAAAATCTATCCCTTGTTACATGTATTGCCTTGATGTCTAATCCCTAACACCTACAAGCCCCAACTTAGCAACATCCCTCAATCCTAATAAAGCTAATAGACCACAATTAAGACCTAATGTTCCCTAATATCAACTTTTATTTTGACAAATTGTGATGTGCGATGTCTAATAGAGAAATGAAGTCAAAGGTAAATGGAGATGATCCTTTTTAACTTTACTATGAAGTAGCAGGGTGTGTGGTTGTTCCAATTACAAAGGACTAAATAAATATAGACAATGTATTGTAATAGAACATTACAAATGTGATGGAATCCCTATGATTGATGGAATCCTGCAAGGAGTAGACCCACGTTATCTTTCGACTGAGGACCGCGAGGAGTACGGATACAACAGAGTTTTCGACTGAGAATCGCGAGGAGTAGACCGCGAGGAGGAGGGATACGACATAATTGGTCACGGAGAGCACACTGCAAGGAGGAAACCACGAGGAGGAGGGATATGACAAAGTTGGTATCGGAGAGAACACTGCGAGGAGAGAATACCCTAAGGGATTTCTAGAGAAGATTGTGAGGAGTCTGACATAGACAAAAAAGGGGCACAATCTCTTCGGTAAGCCATACCCTCTTCCTCTATTTGGAATTCTTTTCCGTAAAAACACAATTTGGTTTTCTTCAGTGAATTGGAAACCTAAAACACAATTTGGTTTTGGTTTTCTTCCCTAATGTCACGATTTGGCACATTAATGGCCATTCCCATGAAGGTAGTTGTAGGGTAAAGTTGAAACTTGTCAAGGAAAATAGCCCCTCCCCACTTAATAACCATCTTCCAAACAAAAAACAACATCGAATTCATCAAAAGAAATAATGTCCATCCAAATTCCATGGTTGGACAATGTTTTCGTAGCTCTGGAAATCAATCTCAATGAAATCCTTGTATTGCATAGTCTCTGTCTCTCCATTGCACACACACAGTATTCATAAACGTGCATTGTTACTAGATAGTGATAAAAGTAATGTTAAGATAATCCAATCTCGGCTGCCATAATGTTGATAGCATTCCAATATCACTCTTGACTGCCACTGTAGTTGAACACCAGAATGTTCAACATAATCGATTCTCTACTTCCATAATGAGTTCTTTCTTTCTCCACAATTCCCAGTCATCAACAATGGCTCTTGAGCTTGCTCAATGACAAGAAGGAAATGGTGATGATCCTTAAGGGTGAGGAGTCAAATCCTAAGGATTAATGCATCAAGAGAGAGATCCACGATCACAAGTCCTCACACATGTGTTGTTGAAGGAGGTCACAACTCATCAGCAATATTCTCCTCGATAGGAGTCTTCACCACTGATTTCATCAAAGGATTTCACCAACCCTCCATCCTACATTTGTCACCACAGACTAGGATTAATAGTGTTCTCTTCACAATCTAGGTGAAAAATAAAACCCAACAGTAGTGAAATATTACAATGCAATACATCAGTGATTAGGAACCAAAATTTCACCACAAGTTTCATGCTCGATCTTCATCTCCCACATAGTTCACATCATGTAGTAGAATTTCCGTGGCTAGGATCCACAATCTCTAGCCTCTAAAGTAAAAGTTGAAATTCTCCTTATCTTTCATTTTCTATCCCTTTACTTAAATTTCTAACATTACCATTAATTGTTTCAAGATGTTTGAGAGTGGTTCCAACCTCATCGGACTTCAACAGACTTAACCGTTTTTAGGATTTCAGGATTGCAATGTTTCCACTAAATTCTATCATGTATGAGAGTATGGGATTGAGATTCAATGTTTCCACTTCCTACTCCCTGTTTTCGCTCCCCACTCCCAACAACATAGGTTCCAAGACACAAAAATGTTGAATTTTTTCCTTTATAGATGAATAACCATAGAGGTGTTGATGAAATCTATAACAAATGTCATAATAAGGAGAATAATTTGGTGTGTAAGTTTTTACTTGCATACATATGCCCTACCTCATCCACTAATATGGTCTCCTAATCCTCATGTGGGAGATGTCTAGTTGAGGGCATTATATTCTTGGGTACAAAATGAGGAGAGCGGATCCATAAAAGCCTAACAATACAAATAAAAGGAACTCAACATTAGCTTATGGGTGAGGGTTGAAACTACTAAGCTTAGAGATTCCTAACATACTCCAATGGTACTAACTTGAAAGACAAATTTGTTGATGCCACTTTTATAATTTGATTCCATTTCATGTAAAAATTGAAAACATTGAACCAAAGTATCTCACCAACTAGGAGGTCATTGAAGGATAGAGTAGTTTGTACTCTTTTCAAATCCATCTCATATAGTTTTTGTAGCCTTTTGACACTAAAATCTATAGAGGAAACAAATGATCCTTTTACCTTGAATAATGTGGGACTGTTAGTAGGACAAAAAGTGTTTCCTTCTAAGATATTGGATCTAATTAGTTTTTTTGTTTGTTTATGATCCTTTGCTACCAACCACCCAAAAAATTATCATCTTTCATTCCCTTCAATGACTCTCATAATACCTTAGGAATAAATCGTTGTCCCGTTCAACATTGGATCATAAAGAGTTATAGAGTACTTGTATTAACTTGTCACAAGCTTGATTGGAAGGGATCCAACAACACAAGTTGTAAAACAATTACAATTTTTCATTTAGTTAATGAGGCTTGGTTGGATGGAAATGAGTACAACTCACCCAACCAATGCAACCAACTACAATTCATATCGCATTTGCATAAAACAATAGGTATGTGATGAATCTAGGTGGATCTGAGGGGTTAATATGATAACTAGATGAAGGAGGGAATCTTAATAGAGGAACTAAATCATGCCACATGTCCATATATATCAAAGATCATAAATTTAATAATTTGGTTTGTCCCATATCTATCATACAAGTTTGGATCATATTTCTTTATAACATGCTTGCTAGAAACCATGAGCCATGAATGATGTTTTCAGTATTGAAAATTCAACTACAACATGTCTCATTTTAATGATTGTAGGTACCACCAAATAGGTACTTGTCGGATCTATCTTCCTCAAGTGAGGAAGATAGAGTAGAAGAGGTTGAAAGCGAGGCGTCTAATACAAGATCTAACAGTTCAAGATCAACTAGAGGTGAAAAGGTAAGGAGAAAATTTCGTAGATGCATGGAACTTTTTATTTCTGAAGGAGGATCATGTGATTATGATAATGAGAGCATAGGTGACATTGAGTTGCCCCTGAGGTATAGACATATTTTCAAACGATGGCTACCCAAGGATCTACCCCAAGTGGACACGGATTTCTTCCTCAATGGGAGGACTTATCGCATTGCTCCATCCTATTTACATGGACCAGGGATATTTTTCCATGGATGGCATAAAGGTGGCATATGACACTGAAACTGAATTGATGGAGTATGTTAGACCATGCTACAAATACAATGACTGGTTTTTGTTAGTCCGATATACGCGAAGTATGCAGACATACGAAGTGGCAACAAATTATTGTTAACTAATGGACAACAATCTGAACAAAGGAGCAACTGTGTATATTGATGGAAGGACAAAATATTCAGGAAATATCACATGGTTTATAAATAGCACATGACCAGGGTCAACACATAAGCTACCCAATTTCATATTTGAGGGGCGTGAAGGAAATCGTGTATTCGTATGTGCAAATTATCAATAGCTACAGGTGAAGAGTTGTTGATCAATTACAGTTTGAATTGAATAGATGCGGGGGTTGCTATTATGGGGGTAATTTTCTTATACAACATTTAACTCAATCTTTGATCGATGAATTATTATTTTTCTCTTGTAACAAATTTATTTATATGTGATGCTTTTTATAATATACACATGGTTAATTATATGTCATGCTTTTCATTAATCATGTTTAAGAGACATTGTTAAATATGTAATTTTTGTTTTTAATATGTCTCAATTCATCTATTGTGGTAGGGTAATCGTGGCCATATGCCACAAGATGACCGTGGAAAGTCACCAATGGTGACGCATGAGGTAAATGTTAGTTTAATACAAAATAATAACATCAATGTAATAGTAACCACAATTCATGATTATATTACATCTGTTAACATTTGACCTTTTTTTATGTTAATGAGCTCATATTTCAATTTGATATCATTCTTATTGTATTGTGGTAGGGGGTCGGTACTCAAAGCACACCTACAGCTTCTGGACATGCAAACGTGACTGTCATATTAAGGATAATTTTTTTTTACATTAATCACGTTTATTATACATGGTTCAATTTTTACTTATCGATATGAATATGTCTTGCTTCTTGTATTGTGGCAGGGTGACTGTGGGAAGTCACCAATGTTGTCGCATCAGGTAAGCGATAGCGTAATAGTACCTAAACATGATTATAGTACTTAGTTTTGTTATTATATGCATTATATTTTTTTACGTGATTTTTTGTAATGATAGAAATAAATTAACTACTTTTATTGATTGATGTTTGCAGAGCACACCACATCAATATGATGAGGTGGTCATTGAGGAAGATATATTTTATTCAACCAACCCAATGGAAACTGTGAAGAAGGTTTTGAAAAAGTGCAATCAAGATCTTCTTAGACTGATTTTAATCAGACCTAGGTCTGAAGAAATCAAAGCAAAAATTGATGAATTGAGGCAAAATATAGAACAATACGGGGTAAGTGGCATTTTTGAAATTTTTTATGAACTACATATATTCATTTATGTTATTTTAGTTCTCTTCTTTTGATATGATCTAATCAATTGAAATTTTCTTTATGTAGGAATTTTTGGAGATAACACCCATGCATCGAGAACAGGTTGTAGAAGTCGGTATTGGTAGTAGCGATGGTTCAACACATCGTCAATCTACCGTACCAACGAGGATATTTGACTCTCTTGAACAATAATGCACTTTAGATGCTACGAGCTCACCGGATGTTGGGGGTCAACATGGCCCTTCAACCACCACTACTTCACAGGATGTTAGAGAGGAGAGTAGCATCGAATGTGATAGTTTCTATCCTGGCGCAGTACATGTGGTTAGCAAGGGATCCTTTCCCATTAGCTTCTTGGTGGACCAATACTATGTTCCAATCAAGATACAAAATATTGCAGGTATTATTTAATTTATTCAGTGTTTTTTTCATGTAATTCAAAGCCACATAACTCAAATTAGTTTTAATTAATGATCATATTTTTTTTGCAGGAAATAATGTTTTTTATAAGAACCTGCATGATAAGGCGTTGGATATTTTTGGGCCGAGCATTCGTACACGGTGGAATTCCAAAAATAACAAATTGAAAGATGATTTGATGAACCACATGGTCAGCTTGTTTGGTGAAACCTTCAGCAGAAAAGGTGTCACTGCAGCAACTGGCTTAAATTTGAAATATGTCAGGGCAGATTATAGGGACAATTTGCAAATTAACCATAAGTATGAGCATCCTCCAATGGTTCTAGATAAAAAGTGGAAGGCACTCATGGAGGATGCAAAGGAGAAGGCATTGAGAAAACGAGGAAAGGCTAGGCCAATCGGTTCAAGAAGGTATGACACATATGATATTTTCAATGAACAATGTTCAATTTTTTTTTAAATTTTAAATATATTTAAATTGCGATATATAACGTATTTTCAACCTTTTCAACCTTTAATAGGCTCCCCGACACCTCTAAAGCGACAAAGGAAAGAGTAGGAAAACATGGGAAGAAAAAACTGGGCTAGGGTGGATATCAGAAACTAAGGGCATGAATTGTAAGAATCAAACGATCATTATTTGTAGCCAAAATTTTTCTAACTGTAGAACACAATTCAATTGATTTATCACAAGCACTTTTCATGATGTTATGCACTGCAGGGAAATGCTTTTCAAGAGGAAGCCATTGAAGAAGACTTGAGGCTCGGCTTCAAGTACGGTTTTCAGCATGTGCTTGAACGTCGAAAAAGATTGGGGCAAACCCCAATTTCCCCATTAATGTACGCAGAGTTAAATAAAATCAATAAGGCCATCATTATAATGTACTTGCGTAATCTATTCATGAATGATTACATCGAACAATAACTGTATTTTTTTGTTTTCAGGGTGAGGCCAACAAAAACAATGAGGGTAGTGGTATCGAACTGGTACCATGCGATGGTGGGGGGATACCTAGCCATTAAGGTATGTATGCTATAAAAAATATGTATTCAATATGATTTTAAATACATAATTGATGACATTTACTAATTAATATTTTTCTGTGAATGGCAGAGCATGTACCTTCTCATGCTCATCCGAGAGAGGAACAAATGGCAGAACCAATGAACGCTCTAGTTGAGTCAGCTAGTCATCCAACAGGTAAATATCATTGTAATGATATTGGAAATAATGAAATACATATCTCAATAATAACTGCGCATTTATATCTATATAACTGTCTTGGTTTTTGTAGATGATGCCCCTCTCCATCGACCTCCATGCCTTGCTAATCGACGTACCAGAAGTATGGTACGGGGGGCATGTCCACACAATCAGCATAAAGAGAGGCCACACCAACTACAACGGGTCAAGACACCGACAATGAAGTCCCCCTCTTTGAATTTCTGAGAGAAAAAACAAAACATAAAAAAATGTAGTTGTAAACATTTAAGATTTGTATTTGACTGAGTGAAGGAATGGAATATTTTCAGTTTTGTTACAAGTTTCTTGATCTAGTCGGTGCATGGAGATATTTTAGAATTGAGATTTCACATGTGTATGTTATTGCTCAGTTCATATTTCTGAATATGTGTGACATCTTTCGAGGACTATGGTTATCCTCAAGGGACTGGCCATCCCTTCCTGAGTTAACCTGAGGAAGATGAGATGACCATATCATTTATAATTGGTTTAGATCTAATATACTTATGTTATTGTTATTTCAGCATTGTTGTCTTTCATTAACAACTTAGATCCGATATATATTGATATAGTTATTACTGTTTTTGTTTTCAGTACTTTAAGGATTTATGTAGCTCTATGTTTGATAGTATTGTGCTAATTAGAACAATTAATATAACTATGCTTGTGCTTTTTGAAAGTTATATGCGAAATTTTGGTTCACTTTGTTGCATAGCTTATTTTTGAATATGTGTGACATCTTCCGAGGACTATGGTTATCCTTAAGGGGCTGGCCACCCCTTGCTGAGTTAACCTGAGGAAGATGAGATGACCACATGAGCTTCCTTATCTTGGGATGATGATTGTGAGCTTCCACTCATTGAATGAGACACATGAGATGTATGACCACATATAGTTGAGAAGGTCGGGTAACCTACCTTGACATTGAATTGATGTGCATGAGCCTAGTATGACGTCGTGTTGCCTTGTTATGTTACGTTGACTTGCATGTTTACTTGTATGTGATGTTTAGCCTTGTGGTGACTCGTGATTGACCCTTTCATGGTAACGTTGAGTTATACAACCCTTAAATTTTGATGTCCAGCTTGTTGATATTCTCTTTTCATTCTCTTTTCGGGAATTTGTTGCTTACGATTTGGTATTAGAGCTTGGACGCTTCCAAAACAAGTCATCTTGGAATTTTTGCTATCTCTTTTTTTTTATATAGGGTTTCATAAAACAAAACTTGGAATCCATATAAAGAATAGGTCTAAGTATATATGGTAAAATTTTCAGATCTTGAATCATTACAGGTTCAGAGTTATACACTCGGGAAGTTATGGTTTCTAACTAGCCCAAAAGCTAGTCTCAAACATGTGTTCTGGGAAAATTGTTATATCTGGACCATGCAAGATCCAAAATTGAGTGATACTAGTTACATAATAAATAATGCATACCATAATATATACGGTATCGATTTAAGAATCAGATTCAAAAAATTGGACATGTGGCAATCCGTACATTCTCACTCTTCTGAAAAGGACAAAAATAACAAGTGTTGGGAAAATTGTCACAATGATTTTTTGGCATATCCAAATTCAATGAGACCTACAGAATTGGAAAGAGTACATATCATGATACCATAGGCCAAGGTTTTAAACTTAGAGGGGCCTAAATTTTAAGGTTTCCTCAGTTGGAAATCAATCTTCGAATCAGGGTTGGGAAAAGGTACGCCATTTTAAATTTTGAAATAACTTTTAGTAGAAAGATCTATTTGAGGTGAACATAAGGTGTGATATATATTTATATTGTTAAAAATGACACCAAAAGGTAGTGGAAAAAATGATACTCCACTCAAGCCACCCTAGGATTCATCCCTAACCAATGATGAAAGTGAAGACCTATCTTTCTGAGTGTCCAAGTTGGAAGATATGATTAAAGGGTTTGTGAAAATGGTTGATTTACTCAATTTAGAGGAGAATATTATGGGACATATTGATAATAATATGGATGATAATATGAAAAGTATTTCTAATCTCCTACAAAATTCAAAGGAAAATATCTCTATAGGTGATGATAACGATAGTGTCCATGTTGAGCAACCTTCCATTAATAAGAATATTCCAAGAGGAATTGATTCTAATAATGGAAGTAACCTGGGATGGTCCCCAAGGCGTATCCAACTCCCCAAGATTGATATGAGTAAGTTTGATGGAAAGGACCCCATAACATGGATATTCCAGATGGAGCAATTCTTTGATATACACCAAGTGCCAAATCTCCAAAAGATTCCTATTGCATCTTTATATTTAGAACCCGATCAGTTTGTGTGATACCAATGTATTTGTGAATGAAAAAAGAAATCCATTATGTATTGGTCCATTTTTATAGAAGAGTTGATATCATACCATGATGATGTTAAGAGAAATTCCTTCTTTACGCAATTGATAAATCTAAGGAAAAAAGGTCCAGTAAGAAAGCACATTCAACAATTTCAAAAGTTGAGTCTTAGAGTGGACGACATACCAGATGATAAATTGTTGGATCTCTTTATTGGAAACTTGAAGAATAACATCCAACATGAGGTTTGCCTCTTCAAACCAACATCCATAGAGAAGGATTTCATGGTGGCAAGGAAGGTTGAAAGTAAAAATATGGCGATGGCTACAAAAAGGAACACTTACACCACATATAGAGAGAATAACGTTCCTTCTTCTAACCCACCTCAAAGGTTTACAACCAAACAACTGGATGAAAGAAGATCAAAAGGACCATGCTTTAATTGTGACAGCAAGTATAGTAAGGGACATAAGTGTGGTGAGAATAAATTATTCTACATAGATTGTGAAAAGGAGGAAGTAAAAGAACAAGAACCATATCAAGCAGCCGAAGAAATAGAAGAGATTACTCCCACCATATTTTGTCATGAATTGGATAGAATTAACACTCCCTAAACTCTCAAGATCGAAGGATATATCAAAAATAAAAAGGTAACAATGTTGATTGATTATGGTAGTACTCATAATTTCATTCATTGTAAACTAGCCAAAGCTCTCAATTGCTTTGTATATCCAACACTATAGTTTCAAGTAATGATTGCAGATGGAGGAACTATCAATTTCTCAGGGAAATGCCATAATATCAATCTTACTATGGGGAAATATGTATTGAATAGACCAATTATTTCTATCCCAATGGGTGGTGTTGATGTTGTATTAGGGGTTCAATGGTTACAATCATTGGGAAAAATGGTCTTTAATTTTCAAGAACGTCTTTTCATGAAATTTTCATGGGAAGGAAAATAATTTGAATTAAGGGGTATCACATGAAATCCAAGAAAGGTGATAAGCTCTAATGGTATGACAATTTTTTTGAAAAAGGGACATCAAGGTATAATTTCACAATTATGCTCACTAGATGTTCACACAACTAAGCTTCCTATTCCCATGTAACTCTAAAGGGTCATTGATAAGCACTCCGAGGTATTTGAAGATATTCCAAATATTTCACCTACTTGAGATTTTTATCATGTTATTGGAACTTAATTATAGGAAGTGTTCCTCCTAACATCAGACCTTACAGATACCCCTATGGCCAGAAGAGTGAAATTGAGCATGTGGTTGCAGAAATGTTAGAGCATGGCATAATTAGGCCTATCCAAAGTTCTTACTCTGCACTAGTGGTAATGGTACACACGGAGGGACCATGGAATATGTGTCTAGATTATAGATAACTCAACAAGATCACCATTAAAGATAAGTTTCCCATTCCTATCATTGATGAATTGTTAGATGAATTACATGGAGCAACTTACTTCACAAAGTTGGATCTCCATTTAGGGTATCATCATATTAGAATGAAGGAAGAAGAAATACCTAAAACAACATTTATAACTCATGAAGCTCATTATGAATTTCTTGTCATGCCTTTTGGCCTTACAAATGCACCTTCCACATTTCAAGGTTTGATGATTCCATTTAATTTCAAGCCCTTCCTTAGAAAATCTGTATGAGTAGTTTTTGATGATATACTAATCTATAACAATTCTTGGGAATAACATGTTCAACATGTTGACAAGGTGCTACAACTACTAAAGGATCAATAACTATATGCAAAACTTTCCAAATGTTTCTTTGGGGTAAAGGAGGTAGAGTGTTTGGTTCATATTGTATCTCATGAAGGTGTCAAGGTAGACCTTAACAAAATTAAAGCCATGATGGAATGGTCGATTCCCAAAAACTTGAATAATCTTACAGGATTCTTGGGTTTGACAGGGTACTACCGCAAGTTTGTTCGAAACTATGGAAGAATAACAACACCTCTAACATCATTATTGAAGATGGAATCATTTCCTTAGACTCCAGAGGCAACTCAAGCTTTTGAACAACTTAAAGAGGCAATGCGCAAAGCTCCTATTTTGACCACACTAGACTTCACAAAACCCTTCATTGTGAAATGTGATGCCTCGGGAAATGGAACCGGTGTTGTTCTAATGCAAGAAGGATGCCCCCTTGCTTTTGAAAGTCAACCAATCAAGGGAAAGATCTTACAAAAACCCATTTTTAAGAAGGAAATTATGACAATACTACATGCACTTAAGAAATGGCATCCTTACCTAATAGGTAGGCACTTCAACGTCAAAACAGATCATGATAGTCTTAAATATTTCTTGGAATAGATACTATATTCATGGGTAACCAAGATGTTGGGATATTACTTTGAAATCATCTATAAAAAAGGGAAACATAATGTGGTGGCAGATGCACTGTCCAGAAAAGATGAGGATGTTGATGCATTACTTTGTGCAATTTCGACTATACAACCTGATTGGGTAGTAGAAGCAAGGGAAGAATGGAAGAATGAACAATCTATGTGGATGCTCATTCAAAAGATACAAAAGGATCCCAATGTATCATATAATTTTGTGTGGAAAAAATATTCACTGCGGTATAGGGATCGCTTATATATATGTAAGAACTCCCAAATTAAACAAAAGATCCTTTTGGAATTAAACACCTCTCCTATTAATAAGAACTTGGGATTCCTAAAAACATACCACAGGGTCAAGAATGAATTTTTTTTGGAAGGTGTTAAATTTGATGTTCAAAGGTTCATGTCATAATGTTTGGTTTTCCAAAAAAATGGTTGAAATAGTTAAGATCCTAGGTCTTTTACAACCATTAGAAATACCTTGTCAGTGATGGGAGGAAGTCTCAATGGATTTTATCACAGGTCTACCCAAGTCACAAGGGAAGGATTTTATTATGGTGGTTGTTGATAGACTCACAAATTATGCATACTTTTGTGCACTCTCTCACCCTTTTAATGCAAGTACAATTGCTGCAGTGTTCATGGAAACAATTTAGAAGTTACATGGAAAACTGAAGATTATTGTCAGTGATCGAGATCATATTTTCACTAGAAAATTTTGGACTCAACTGTTTTATTGTTTAGGTACCCAGTTGGATCATATTTCATCCTATCATCCTCAATCCGATGGGCAAACTGAGATAGTGAACAAATGTTTGGAAGGCTGTCTTTGTTGCTTTCAATCTGACAAACAAACACAATGGGTGAAATAGTTATCTTTGGTAGAATGGTGGTACAATACTTCCTTCCATACGTCATAAAAATTGTCTCCATTTATGGCTATTTATGGGTACCATCCTCCATTTATATCATATCCCTTAAAAGGAAAATATAAAGTTTAAGATGTGGAAGATCACCTAGAGCACTAGCAAGAATTTCTCCAGTTACTGAAGGGAAACCTAGATATGTCAAAAAACAGGATGAAACAACAAGCAAATAAAAATCATAGTGAAAGGAGTTTTGAAGAAGGGAATTGGGTATTTATGAGGATACAACCTTACAAACAGATGTCCCCAAGCAACTAAATAAGGACAATAAATTAGCACCCAAGTACTATGATACTTATAAAGTGTTGCAAAATATTGGTAGTATGGAAAAATTGGAGCTCCCTTCATTTTCAAGGGTACACCCAGTTTTCCATGTTTCTTGCTTAAGAAGGTAATAGGAGACAAGATCCCAATTCAAAGTATGTTGCCAGAACTGGATGAAGAAGGAAAATTCATATTGGAACATGAACAAATCACATAAACAAGGACCAAACAACTACATAATCGGGCTATTATTGAGTACCTCATCAATTGGAAGAACTTACCAGTTGAAGATTCAACATGGGAAGATGAGTCCTTCATACAGAAGCATCCACAACTAATAAAGCATTGAGGACAATACTTGTCTGTAGGGGAAGGGCATGTTATGCCCTAAATGTTGGCACATTACCCCCTATATTGTGGCTAATTACATTTTATTGATGTAAGCTTGGGTCTATTAGTGGTAATTTTCATTAGTATTATTATATTAGCTATGTCGGCTTGGGTCCATTAGTTTTAATTGTACCTTTTTGTCTCCTATATATAGGAAGGAGACATTTTCATTTGAATCGTCTCAACTTGTCTTGTCTTGTATACTTAATACATTGTATAAGGAGGTTTCCCCCTCGAAGAGGCTTGCTATTCATATTTTTTCTTCATTATAAAGGTCTGGATTACTCTTTGTGGTCTATTTATGCTCTTTTCATGCTCTTTTGGGGAATTTGTTGCTTAACAGTTTTTTAATGCTTTTGAAATATTTCAAAATTTTATGGGTTTTTCGTTTATCTTGAAGAAAATGAAAAATTAAAGACTATTATATTCTTTTTGGTAAGTGAAATTCATGTAACTAATAAAATTTATACTGTGAATGATGTAGTCGTTGGACTGACACACCCAATAGGTATGCATTTGACCTATTGTAAGGCAACAGTAGGTGGTGATGATGATGATGGTGCAAGCAAGGCTACTAAATAACTTCGAGAGGTTCAAAGGAGCCTTGAGGGCTTACCATGGGCATCCTACTAACATGTCTCAATGATATCCCTTGGCGCATTGTTGGTGTCCATTTTGTCACTATTTTTGATCATCAAATCTATTCTGAATGGCATTAATTTCATTATTTTTGATATAATAAATTATTCTTTTCGCCATTAAGTTCATCAAACAGACCAGGTATGCATGTATTCGTTTATCATATGAATTTTGGTCGAATCTCGTTATATTATGATTTATTAATGATTAAAGTGACATTTCCAGTCATGCATGGCATTTAGTTTTGATTTACAGGCTGCGATTTCTCAAACGACCTCCCATTCAGACTGCATGTTTATATTGCTCAATCTCAACCGCGTTCAGCTCGTCATTCAGCCCGCGAAATCCACAGTTGGCATGTTTCGGGCCATTAAAGACAAGATCGGGCACGTGGGTTCTGTTTGCTACGCAAGGGTCATGGTTAATGAGCTCTAGTTCTGGAATATTCATCCCCAGCCTTGCTAAACTCGACAGCACACCATGATTCCATGTCAACACTCTACACGCCATTTCTCTCGTCCGTTCAGCTTGGAATCACGCACGTCCATTCATGCCGGTGTTCTGGAAGAGTTCGTCCACCCACGCTCAACCTGCCAACACAACGCTTCGCCCATGTCAATGCTCCAGCAGCCCTCTCCTCCATTCATTCAGTTCGCTAGCGCACTACCTCTCTGCCCACGTCAAGGGAAGATCGACGCTATAACTGCCTCATGAAGGAATCGGCCCCGTGAAGCCTGGTGTATGCTCCCTGCGTTGTCACGCATCACTTAAAGCAGCCAGTTACAACCATAAATGCCTCTTTTATTAGAGAGGTCGACTCTGTCGACAATGATGATTTAATCTAAGTTGTCGTAGACACATTGTGTATGGGTGGAGCTTGATGGACCCATAGATTGGGATTCTACCCCTGTAATTGATTAGCATTCCAAGGTAGATGTCCTCCTTGAGAAGGAGGACCCAAAAAGGTTCATTGATTCCAAGGAAAAAACCACTCCATTGTGGAGTGGGGTTGATAGGAATATTACTCCCCCTGGAATTGTACATGTTGAGAGGGGAGGATTCCCCCCAGGAACTATGCAAGTTTGCGGTGGAGGAGGACCCCTTGGGAGGACACGTCACATATATGAAAGATAATTCTAAGCAACATTCATATTCCAAGGTATGGTGCTTTCATTGGGAATATTAACATTCCATGAGGAAGGGTTTCCCCTAGAAGTAGGACCCGACCAGTAGTTGAGAATTCCATCAGGATTTTGATAACCTCCAGAAGTGCGTATTGTGTGGTATTAACCATCTCAACCATAGGGGAAAACCATGTTTGGTAAATCATACCCAAAAATAGGTATTATTGAATATAAGAGGCACAATTTTAGGATTATGACCCGAAGAGGTAGTGGCAGGCACTGAAGTGTTAGCCATGGCTATACTAGTAACAAGAATTTTAACTAATGGGATTGTCATACTTACCAAGGGCATTGCATAAGGATGTGTCTGAATTATGATATGCATTGATTGTGGTGGAGGGATGATTACCCCTAGTAGCCAATTGAGGCATGGTAGATGTGGATCCTTGGTATTTTTATGAGGTTATAGGATCAAGCATGATGTGTTGTATGCATAGAAAATCAATGAAGAAAGAAGCTAGATCCACAAGTGACTCACTGATAACAAGAACGATTAGATCTAAGAGATCTGTTAGAGGTGCATTAAAGTTGTTGTTTGATAAATATTCAATAGTTTCAATTTCAAGTGGACCAAGTTCATCAACTAAATATGGATTTAAATAATTTTGTGATTATGTGTGTTCATATTCAGAGTGATGAGTACTTTCTCCAATGATGTTATCAAGATCTATGGATGGTTCATTTTTTGATTCATTGTGAATTGAATCTAGAGACTGTGAACATCTCCGCAAGGTGGTGGGGACAACAAATTCTAGTGATTCACCTCATTTCCGCCTTCATTAGTAGGTCAATATGTTATCCACTTTGAATTTTTTTGTAAGGTCTTGTTATAATAATTAATGGAATAAAATCAAACAAGCAATCCTATGGCCAGATAGACTCAATATATCATATAAGCACACTGATACAAAATTTCCTAAAAATATTTCAACAGGAAAACCACTTTTCCAAAAACTAAAGAGAGGCGGTGAAACCCCGCTTTAATTAGTGAAAGGCCGAATTTATGGGCCTCCTAAAATAATGGCTAATGAGAGTGATGAAGTCTCAACAACCACTAGACAAAGGTGAGAACGAAACCGTTACGATAATCTTCATGCAACAATCATTAGAGGTACAAGAACCCACCTTCAGTGAATACCCTCCCAAGGATATGAAATGAAGATACAAATTTTTTCTAATGTATCGCAAGTGTTTCCCACTTGCAGTCACCCATGTGATGTCCGAGGAGAAGCCACTATGGTTGTTACCACCTCACAATCGACGAACGGGAAAAATAGTTTTAGGTCAAGATAAGGAATATGAGTAGGGGCTGCAAGACTTAAGTCCTCAACCTAAAGCTTTAGAAAAGTCATGTCACCCCTAGGACTTGTCACTTATCTGAAAATACCATACACACGTGAATCCAACCAAGAAAGTGAAGAGTCGATACCAACTTCAGTGAGCTAAATCTTGTGCTTGACACATGTGTTAGATTGGCTTTCCAGAAAAGTTCCTTTTGCTACTACTGGATTTTATCTCTTTAATCAAATTCTGAGTTTCAAAATTTATGTCCTTGGAGATGTTGACTCTCCAATCCTGGACCAAGGCCCTAAACTTAATCTTGTGAGTTTTCTATAAAATGTATGCCTAATTGATTTTGATTGAGCATTCATTTTATGGTTTGATGTTTAGTCCCAAAAGGTATGGTGTGCAACTTTAATGATGTTATATGACTCAATGTGTCAAACCAAAAAATGCAAAATGCCAACAATAATTCAAATTATTCTTTTTGATGAATAACCTCTAATCTATGGGAGGGAAAAGAGGTTCTTTGTTCTTTAATCACTCATTCAACAATTCATGTGACACTTCGATGCACCTAACTATTTCTTCTCAATTGATAAAGAAATTTTTAAAATGTAATGCATGCAATTTAATACTCTTTATTTTAATGCAAAAACAATTGAGATGAGAGGCACTACGCGGTTCACACCTAACAAAGCTTTGAAAAAATGCAAAAAAATTAAAATGATATTTTCTAAAACACTATCAAGAAACCTTTCAAAATATCCAAGCCACAAACATCATGCAATAACTACACAAATCTCACTTGCTATGGAAATGATTATAAAGGGGTTCCGAGATGAAAATTACATGTTTTTTCTTCTTTTCTTCTTTTTCTATTAAATTTTAATGCATGCAAATACATGTTAATTTCAAACAAGATCTATTGACATTTTGAGGATATGTGGCTCATTCAATTGAAGGTGTTACTCATGCATGCAACTAATAGAAAAATACCTTGTAAACACAACCTACTAGATGCATGCAAACAACATGCAAGCCATAAAAAGCAACATGCAAGAGATCAAATGAAACTTTTCAAAAGAAACCTTTTTAAAATGAAGCATGCATGCAACATGCAAGCAATAAAAAAACAACATTCAAGTGATCAAATGAATTTTTTTTAATGAAAAATTTCTAAATGAATCATGCAAGAAACATGAAAGAAAGCACTTTGAAAAAAAAACCAGGACAAGATCTAGAAAAACAATCCAAAAAAACCCAGAAAAAATCAAGAAAAAAGGATCTAAAACTATTTTTTTACACTCTAGTCTCTACTGTTGGCCTAAAAATGGTGGCTAGATTTGTATGGCTATGAATTTTAAGCTGATATCCTTGAAAGATCGCTCTTGTTGGATAAACCAAGGTGGTGATGCATCCCAGGAGTGAAAAAATTGCCTCAAAACATAAGCAAAACTTCAGGCAGCCATGCAGCCCAGGAGTGAAAATTTTGCCTCAAAACATAAGAAAAAATTCTTGGATTTGCTTTAGATTTTCCCCAACTGAGCATAGAGGTATGAATGATTGAAATAAGGATTATAGAGACTAAAAAACAAAGCAAAATCACCATATCTATAAGTATAAATTCAAATAATTGCTTCCCCGGTAGAGTCACCAATTCTATTGTGAGAAAAGTCGTCGCAATGCTAAAAAGAAAGGTGTGTCTTTCCCAGTGAGGGGTGAATCTCACCGACAGAGATACAAATCGATAATTACACTCTTTGAATATCATTCATCATGTATTGTTTATAAAAGACAAAGTTGGGTGAGGATAAGGAAGAATACCTTTAATCCAAAGCTTCTTTGGGATGCCTGATGAGTGTTGATCCTTGGATTCCATTTCGTTACTCTTAAGCTTTCCTAAATGCACCTGTACACATGAAGAACAATAAAATTTCTCATTCCAAAAAAATACAATCGAATATAATGCATAAATAAGTTCAAAGAAATATTTACTTCCATAAGAATAATGTGATAAATATTATTGAGGGGGTGGGAACAAATCAATTTGTATTAGATAAGAAGAGATTCAATACTTATAATTAGTGGTCGTAGCTTGCGGGTACTATCCTCCTTCATCATTTGAGTCCTCTCCTTCACCCTAAACTTAATCACAAAGGCTCCTTCACCCTAAACTTAATCACAAAGGCTCCGAACTATGGATACTTTCACTCTCTCTGTCAACATAACGAAATTTGATATTCCTTCAATCTAACCTCTTGGATCTCTACCCAAATGATGTCTTTTATAACCTTGGATTATTTCAATAGTGAGTGATGATCCCAAGAATGAGTGATAATCCCAATGTGCATGCATTGCAAACTTAACATGATCTCTTCCATTCATAATTGAGCTTTAATTTCACTTTTTAGTGCACTTTTCAACATAAATCCCTTTCTTTAAGCCCAGGTTATGCCTATTAGTTCCAAACTAGCAATCATATAACATTGGTCACCCCTTTAGGGCCTAAACTGCTGACTAGTTTCTCCTTTCTTCAAGGAAAGTAGTTATAAGACCTTAGAAAAGTGTCTATTTTTAGTATTTTTGAGTCAATTTTGATGCCCATAGAGGAACCTGATGTCCACTTTCGGTCTTCGTTTCTAAGGGTGTTAAACATTATTATAACATATAAATATTCTTATAACATCTTTCTTGGAAGAAATTTGAATCTAACTCACTGCTATAGATGACAACCAATAGTATCACTTGAACACTATGGACGAAATAACAACATTGGATTAGTTGCATACTTGATATTAACTTGAATGCCACACAAAAATATCTCTTTTTCAAAAGATATAATACAAAGAGAAAGAGTCTAGGAAGATTAGATCTGGATTGCATTTCCTTTCTTTTGGGTTTTGAACATTCCTTCTATGTGGGATTTATCTTGTTCCATATTGATACTGAAATTTAGTGACATCTACTATTGGAGGATCTCATCTTGAGAGTTTCATAATCAATGATTAAATAAACCTATGAATTTGTATGTTGCAAATTTAATTTAGTATACACAACATTTTCATTCCACGACCATTTGTTTTATAGATTAACACTATATAAAAGAGAAAAATTTATTTATTATAGCTACTTGAAAGAGTAATTGTCACTGTTCTACCTCCAATATGAGGTAGTAAAGAACACATTCCATTATATAGAGAATTAGCCAATAGAGAATGAGGATCAACAATAACAACAATGTAGATGTTAATTGAATTGATTGAGAACATTAGAGACAACCACAAATAGTTTATATATTAGGAATTACAAGGTCAATAAATCAATAAAAATACATTAAATCTCCACTAGAATTACTAAAGAAAATACTCCTAGTGAATAAATATGAAATCTCCTTTACATTCTTAATAACTTTAAGTTTATTAAATATATCATATGGAAGAAATCGCGTGTGATATTACTCATTCACTCACATGCTTGAAAAAATATCCATTGTCTATTTTGTGCAACATGATGCAATGTGACATTGTTAATGTTTCTCTGATCAACTAGTAGGATTTTGTATTCTTCAAAACTCACTGATGAACTCCATGGAAAATAAAAATTGACACAAAGATGTTTTAACATTCTGGACATTCAACATATCAAATTGTAGTATCTGTATGGTGGTTGGGTGAGTGTACTCTTGCTGATGCATCTTGTGACCTCATCAAACATTTCCCAACAAGCTAGGAAAATGAAAATTCACCCTTTTCTAATTAGGAATATTTGCCTCAACAAGATATTGTAGTAAAGATTCATGAAAGGCAGTAAAGATTCATGAAAGGTAGTTGGAAGAAAGGCCTTGCACATCTCAACATATATGTAATATTTGAAGCCAATTTGTAGATAATGCATTGGAATTTAGGAATTCTACAAATGTAATCATAGGTGTTTCTTCTTGATATAAAGAGACAATAGATCTTGAATCATAATTAGATTGAGAATATTATTAGATCTTTGGTTAGGACATTAGATATGGATGAATATGCTAGCAAAGTAGTTAAACTTCCATCTTCAGTATTAAGAACCATTAGATTTTGAGGATGAACTACGGTTGCATGTTAATCTATAAGTAATATTTGTTGGCAATCCTTGCATGTCAAGCTATAAGTTACATTTGTTGGGAATCCTTGAATGTACATCAATGATTCCTAGTATGGTTGATAGAGGTAATGATCAATTAATGATGATGATGATGATGTTTAACGTCCACTAAGACCAACTTTGGTCTATCGGACCTTAAGAAGGTTATTAATTGGTTTGCTTTAAACTTTTGTTCCTATGCTCAAAAAGCTTGGTAAGAAGCTTTCCAAGTTCACTATAGTTTTGGAAAGTTAGGAGGTTAGCAAGGTTTTTATTGTAGCAAATACTAAGAAACTCATATCTAATGTGGGTGTAAGCAAGGCACTCTAAGAGAAAGTGATTTTCATCATCAATGCTCATAGACTCACAACTATGGAAAACCCTTTCCACCCATGGAGGTTTGGGAATAGACCAATGCCCTGTTTCACTATGAAGCTCATGGGAGTTCGTTCTAATCTTGGCTATATTAATTTTCTTCTTTGAACTAGTTACTATCGAGAGATATTTCTGATCTTCCAAATTAGGGTTAATGACCTCCTTATAGTATCTTAGTTTTCTCTTAACCGCTAAATTTTCCTTGCATCACAATTTCTCTTTAAAATTAAAGGTAATAACATTTTTGACATTATCGATATTTTGTAAAGTGTAATTTTCATCAATGCCCCAATGGTCTAACCAAGCCTTGGTATCTTTACACCAACTCCGCTTGAGGCGTAGTTGGTTTTGACTTGAATTTAAAGCAATTTTAGGAAGTCTCTCATTTCCCATGTTATTTATCTTGTGCTTGTACATCATGTACCTAGTCATAGCCATGCTCTTGATGGGGGAAAGACCCACTTCTATGAGGAGAATAGGATAAGGCGTATTGATTTTAATTTTGAGGTTATAAGTTATAAACTGCTTCTAGATTTGCTCAATCTTTCTCCAATATTCTCTAGAAATGTTGCACCCCCATACTTCACAACCGTATAAGATAACAGGGATGACAAGAGTTTCAAAGAGGATTTTTTTTTTATCCCACATGACCAGGTTGTCTGATTTACAATTATTTTCAAGACCAAAATAAGCTTTCCATCCTCCATTAATCCTTTTCTTAATGCTATGGTTTGAATTGAGCTTGTGATGAATATCAATTCCAAGATATTTGTAAGAAGTCACTTCCTCCAGTTTACTGTTATCATAAATTAAATTTACGTAGGTGTATTTCTTAGATTTTATAATCATAACTTTTGTCTTGTCGGTGTTAACAGTCATACCCATGTTAGAGCAGAAATATTTGAGAAATCTTAATTGTTTATCAAGATCAAAGGGACACCTTTCCATAAGAACAATATCATCAACAAAAATAAGGAGGATGATAACTATCCTAGCTAAGATCGTGTCGACACAACCTGCTTCTTCTAAAAATCTTTCTAGTTTATTGATGTAAATGCCAAAAGGGTAGGGGAGAGGGGGAAACCTTGATTAACTCCAATATTATAATTTAAATCTATTAACCAGTCCTCATTATTCTTAAATTTGGAAATGACCTTTTCGTATAACCTTATCGTGGCAACTCTCAACTCAAAAGGAACATTAAGCTCCTCTAGCCTATTCCACAGGTTATTTCTAGGGACTATATCAAAAGCTTTCCTAAAGTCCACAAAGCAACAAAAAAATTTAGACTTATTATTATGACATTCCTCTATAGTGATCCTAAGCATAACGAGGTGGTATGTGGTTGAATGATTCCTTCTAACTTGCTTGGCCTTTAGCCCGCTTACCTTCCATTTATAGCCATTCGTTGATATTCTTTTCTAAGATAATACCCTATAACTTGGCTAGGAGAGGGCTAATCATACTGGTTCGATAATTAGAGGGGTTATTTTTATCGCCACTTTTGAAAATAGGAATAATGAGGCTTTGAGTCCAAGGTGTAGGGAACCCTTGATTGACCTCTAGATTAAAGAGTTTGTGGATGTGCGGGATGAGGACATGCCCCCCAATTTTTAATATTTCTACTTGGTAGCCTTCAATGTCTTTGGCTTTTCCATTTGCTAAGCGCTTAACCCTGAAATCTGTCTTCTAATGAGAAAAATTCTTTCGTTATAAGAAGGGTTTGAATGCTATCTTTGATATCTAGGGATTCGTATATATTTTTAAGACAGGAATTCCAATCTTTTAAAGCAATCTTATTATCTTCTTTTGTTTTGTGAGTTAGAATTTGTCTCCAGAATTTCTTAGGAGTTACTTTGGAGAAGTGTAAGAGATTTTCTTGTCATTTACTAAGATAGTGCCTTTTTCTTCTTCTTCTTTTAATTAGGGTTTTGTAGTGATTTATCTTGTCCATTTTTATCGATTCTGCAGTAGCTTGATTAATTTTTTTTCTCGCATTCTTACACTCTTGATCATACCAAGGGTTGGTTCTACTATCTCTCTTTTTAACCGAGACTTCAATAGAGAACTTGCTAATGGACGACAAGAGGGATATAGTAAAATTATGGTAGATATTTTGTATATTCTCCATACTAGATAAAGGAAACAAATTATTTTTTAAATCATGGATAAAAATCTTGGTTTTACTTTTATTGAAGATTAGGTGCTTTTGGAAATGATAGTTTTCCTCTTTGGGATCGCTATGCATGGCAATATTGAGAGTTATAATTAAAGGCCTATGATCAGAGTCAGGCTCATGGTCATTTAAGATGTCGAAATCTCTTAACTTGTTGCATAAAGGGATATCCGAAATAACATAATATACCACACTACTGCCAAGCCCGCGAATACAAGTCATCCGGCTAGAATTTAGCCATTTTGTTAGTTCGTTGCAAATGATAAGATATTGAGTACTACAAAAATTGACCAGCTCAAAACCGAATAAATTTTCACCTAGATATTCAGAACTTCTTTTGTACCTATTAGCTAGCTCAAGGTCTTCGTTTAACCAAAGAGGATTAGGATTGGAATAATTGATTAAAAGAATAGCTTGGTTACTAGAAGTTCGGGCATTGAAGTCACCCATCAAAAGGATATTGCCTTCCTTCCTTAGACTAGAAATATCATGTTCTAAACCATTATTAGGACAATTGTTATATAATTTTTTTTTATAGAAGTTGGAATTAATAGGTGCAAGATAACAAATGGCTATGTAGGTTTTTTCATCATCAATTTCTGTGATCTCTATCCAAATAAATTGGTTGTAAGGGTATTTATTATAAATCCTAACATGAGGGGACATGTTCTTCCTAATGTAACAAGCTATACCCCTAATGCCTCTATGACATGAATGTTTATTCAATATCGACCAAAGGACATATCCGTCTATATCAGGGACCTTGGATTCCTCGTGCTTGCAATTTTTAACCAATAATACAATCTCAATTTCACTCAGGATCCAACTTAACTTGGGGCGTTTGCTCCATGGAAAGCCTCGACAGTTCCAAGAGAGAATCCATAGTGTGTCAAATTTCTATTTATTACTATTTTGGTTTCTATCTCGAATAATAGCTTTCTTGTTTCTAATTAATGCCCATTTTCCCTCCTTCCTAGCTTCTTTTACCTTTTGGGACTCCTTTCTTAGTTTGGCTTGATCCTCTGGAATGAGGTCTTCATTTATAAATATTCCCGATCCTTTTAAACTTGAGGTCTTACTAAGTATGTCATAATTTTGTTCGGTAGAGATAACCTTAACTCGTATTAGTCTTTCTTTATTCTCAATTAATTTTGCTAGCCTTGTTGCTTCGGCGAGACTGATAGTTTCAATTTGTAATCTATTGTGAAGTTCTGTCTTGCCAATGGATAATGTATCCTCTTCTACCTCCTCTTTTAAACTAAAAATTATGAGCTTCAAAGATCTTTTGTTACGCTCATGGTCTAAAGCTATGAATTTATTCATTTCCTCTTTAATGGGTTTGATATCTAATTTACCTTCTATATTATTTAGGGTTAGGTTGTGATTTATTTTTTCCTCTAACTCTTTAATCCTATCTTTTAACTTAATATTTTCTATTGTAGGTGCATCTCCTTTTTTGGGTGTTTTTTGTGTTTCCATTGCATGTAGTTTGATCTCCATTGTCTCTACCTTGTTATCTATTTTTATTTTATTTTATCGTCTATTTGTTTTTGGATCTCTTCTTGAAAGGATGTAAATTTATTATCGAGCATTGACTTTAACTCTATTTGGAGTTTAGCTTCTCTTTCTTCCCTACGTTTCTCTAAGGATTCTATATATTCATAAATTTTAGCCTCTCCTTCTTCCCTACGTTTCTCTACTGATTCCATATATTCATATAGGCTCTGTAGGATAACTGTGCTAGGTATTCCTTTAATAGTCTTTGGTAAATGTGGTGAATTATTCATATTTATGTGAAAATGTAGATATGTATACCCCCCCCACCCAAAAAAAAGTGGAGAGGGAAGGAACGTATGCACCTGAATTAGAGATCACAAATGATGAAGATGCCCTAGCCACAGATGCTAATTTAATTTAATTTTCACGACAGAGATTCACCGATGGTTTTCACCTTAGAGATTCACTGAGTGTTTCACCACAAGTTTCACCAAGGGTTCTTTTCACCGAAGGTTTCACCACATAATGCCCATAAATTTTATCGCATAATGTCCAAAACTTCACTGTAATTTCACCGAAGGTTTAACCGCAAATATTAACTTTCACTGAAGAGCTTCACCGAGGGTTTTCATTGAAAAGATTCATAAGGGTTTTTCACCGCGGAGATTCACCTAGGTAATCTAAATATCCACTTTTACTACAATTGTCTTCATTGACATTTGTCCTACCATAAGTCCTCTTGAAACTACTTTGCACTTATGTAATACGTTGTTCTTGTTTTTGAATGATAGGTGTGAATAGTTTATGAGACTATCTAGAAGTAGATTAATCATGAAAATATATTGGATGCTAGTTGCGTAGGTTATGGAAATATGTTTTCTCCAAGAAGCCATTATTGATGTCACAACTAGAGTAGTCCTAACACATTGGTACTCGATACACCTCTATTGGTAGATGATTATAGGGATATGATATTCAACACCCTTCAAGCTCATTTGCAAAGGAATCACAATATGGTTTTGTTGTTGCCACTATTGTAATTGTTACATTGAATGGTGATGAGATTGTATGTGCAATTTTGGATTTTGTTTTGGAGTCCCATATTAATTTCCCCGCATGGATATCCTTAGGTTAATAACTCTACTACAAATGAACAAGGGAATAATTCCAATGGAAAGTAGAAAATATGAAGAATTTACTACTAAAACCTTCACAAAAGATTTTTTTTTTTTTTTTAATTTAATTTTATTGTAGAGGTTTATTTGAACTCTTGAAAACTTCATTTCATTAGCTAAAGCAACTTGTTCTAATGTATTTTTATTTCCATTCAATTATTGTTGTTTCTTTGGTACACTTGTAAGAAGGGTTCACCGTTCGAGTGCTATAAACTAGTGGCCGTGATATTTGATGACGTGATCCTAAAGAAGAAAAAGTGCAAGCACTTGGAAACCATTGATATTATTTCTTTTGAGAATCACTTATTGCATAAGTCAAAGTAGCTGCTTATTCAAGTTGTTAATTAAGTGGTTGATGCATCAATTTAGTGTTATAGAAAGGCTTTTTGACATATTACATTGCATATTGTGTAGGTACATGCCTGTTGGTACTCCATGAAACTTTTCTTGGTGAAAAAAAAGGAAAATTAAGGTGATGGATGATAGAATACAGGAGTTGGGACTAAACACTTGAGAAACACTTAAAAAAATTATAGTTATTGGGAAACTTCTAATGCTAGTTGGAAAATTATTGATTGACATAGAATTGGGGCACTACAAAAATCCATGGCATAGATCATACACATGTTACCTCATGCTATGGTAATTGTAATGATAGAGCTATAGGTGTTTGGGTAATTGCAAACCTTAAAGTTTATCTAATCTATAAGCATGATACAGTTTGCAATCACATTATTTTAATTTGCTACTCTAAATATGTTCTTCACCCCCACGGGCATGCATGGACTAAATGACATATCCATTGTTCCCTGTACATTTGCATATCGACATTGGTAATAACATTTGTCTTGGTGAATTAATTTCCCTTTTCCTTTTGTCCATTATGCTCCTTTTATTTGAATGATAAGCCTTCCAACAAGATCACTTCTTAGGATATGACTATTCCCATGCCAACAACTACCTTTCCTTCACTAGAGGAACATTAAAATAGCATATGAGGAATCCTCCTCCAAAAAAGTTCTATCATCAATGTATTAAGTACTTGTAATTCCCTAAAAAAGATAATAAAAAACTTGCACCCAAAGTGCACATTGCTCGAACCCAGATAAACCTATTGCTACATTGGTAAGTGTTGATTACATTAAGTACTTGTAATTCTATAAAAAGGATAATAAAGAACTTGCACCCAAAGTGCACATTGCTCGAACCCAAATTAACCTATTGCTACATTGGTAAGTGTTGATTCTGACAACAAAATGCCAAATATAAATAGTCTTTTAAGATAATAAATAAATTATAAAAATCTAAAATCTTAGAATCTAAGGTATCTCTAGAAATAACTATCACCACTGCATAATTAGTTTAAGAAAAAAATAATTAAAAAGATAATCAAACCTTCACACCATAATCCACCTAAAAAACTTTAACTTTTACAGGAAACCTACATTCTTCAATTGTTAGCACAATAGTACCTAATGATAAATTTTTGTATCAAATCGTATTAACAAAACATACACCCATATTAGACACATGAATAGAACCGTATTAGGCACATAAATAGAACCATGTATTAATACACCCCCCTTCGTAAATAGATTAATATATCTCAAGATAAACATAGTAGGTATACTTAAAAAAGATTTATGTTATATTTTTTATAAAGGGATTTAATCATGTTGAATATACACATTGATTATCGCAATAGGATAGAACATTGACTATTGGATATACTGGACTTCTTAAAAACTTGTAGATAATAGAATTCCACAAATGAACTTACAAAACAAAAACTAATGGCATGTTAATAAGGGTGAGAGCATAGCCATGGGTGCATATACATAATTTAAACATCATTATAAGAAATAAAAGACAAATAACTTTGTCTCATACATACTCATTCTAGGCCAGAGTTAAGTTATCTGCAATCTTGAAAGGTTCATTCTCATAAACCACAAATAGTCCATTGCTAACACGATCCTCTAGTCATGCAAAGAAAAATAAGGTCATTTTGTTTTGGTTTAAATAAGACTACTAGTAGAGGGAAATGAAGTAAAGGAAGGTTAGGTAGGGACAAATAAAAACGCATAGGAAGAGGGCCATAGAGGTATTGACAAAGTGGTTCATATCAAGTAGTGCACATTGAATTCCAATATAGGAACACATGTTTTCTTAATAGATCTGGACCATCTAAGGAGCCTCCCATGTCACAAGTTCAAGTGTGTTTAAGACACTTCCCAATAATGACAGTGATATCCACAAATTTGAGATTCACTCAATTGCTACTACGATATGAAATTGATGTGAGGAAGCTTAAAAAAAAGCTTGAGCTTCAAAACAAGTGTTTAGGAAGCAACACTAGC
This sequence comes from Larix kaempferi, assembly GCA_027924585.1. Lineage (NCBI taxonomy): Eukaryota > Viridiplantae > Streptophyta > Pinopsida > Pinales > Pinaceae > Larix > Larix kaempferi. Next base: position 5,810,906 of record BSBM01000770.1, read on the forward strand.
TTCGAGAGAGTACTGAATACTTTATAAGACATGCTTACCTCAGCCCATCATGAAGGCTTAGAATGCATTCCTTAAGGGAAATTCCACCCAGTTAGTAACCAATTACATAGCATACTTAAATCACTTTTTATGAATTACATTTCAATATGAAAAATTCAAAACAATATCAAACTATGGTATATTGCAATGAATTACAACTAATCACCTATGATGATAGATAATAACCCCTTTGGGAGATGACCATAGTCATATATATTGTGAAATAAACATTAATTTACAAGAAAACTAATTATATAGACATTTAAGTCAAATGGAATATTCAATTCACCTATATTTAGTTTTATATATACAATCTAAATAATTTATAAAATTAGCATTAATATTGATAAAGTTAGATTTATGTGTAGTTATAATTATTAAGATCTTACAAAATGATGCTCTATAATGCATTAAAAGAGAGTTAAATCAAATAATGGTAAACGATGGATTGGAGAATGTGATACGAGTGCAAGGTGGTGGAGATGATACGACTGCAAATAGGGTTGTTGTAAGCCCCAACATGATCAAGGTTGGAATTTGACGGGAAAAATGCCCGTCACTGGCCATTTTGCTCGTCAAATACGGTTAAAAAATTTAACACACCATCGAAAAGAACGGGAAAACTATTATTTGAAACGTATTTTTGACGTTGCGTTATTTTTTGAAGCCGTCATTAATTTTTGTTTATCCACCAGTTAAGATATTGAAGAACGACATTCCCTCTGTTTTCTGTTTTCTGCTTCCCATATGATTATATGCTGCCAAACGTTCCATCATTGCATTTCTGCAATAATGAAGATGCAAGTGGCAAGACGTTCCATCAGCTAGAGTGTACAAGCTGTGTAGTATTCCTAGGGATGATGGTGGGCTTATGCTTCCAGAAGATCCAACCCATATTACAAAGGAAAATAATATTAGGAAGGCATATTCTATCATAAACTCCTCTGTATCTATCATTTTCATCGAACATTGACTTACGAAAGTACAAAATCACAACGCTCTTCTCCCTTTGATTGCCATAAACTTGTGAAACCAATGGATTTTTTGGAAAAAGCATGCGGTAAACTTGGCTTGGAAATATTGAGAATACAAGAGACGCATATACCTGAGTCATGTCCTAATGTTGTACCTCTTTCCATTCACTCAATATCGAGGGCATGATAACATACCGGTTTTTGCAACAGGGAATAAATGCACAAACATAAGGGGTGTTGCTTAATGAATAAATTTGGCACCGATCCACATGGCTCATCACTCATTCAAAACGTGTGGTGCCTAAATCGAACTCCATCTAGGGGTTTTCGTATCGCTACAACCCTTAATGAAATTGCAGTCTAGAGTCTCCAAGACTTTCAATAGTCCACGAATATTTGACACAACTTAAAAAATACCCACGATTCTTAAGAATGTCGTATTTGCATTTTGACCCAAACAGAGTTGCAGAGTTGATAACAAAGAAAAGATATCACTCATAACTAACAATGTGCTGAGCATCTTGATGGCATAAGAATGTAATCATTCATTTTTCTTAACGTCTTCAAAAGTTAATTCCTTATTTCATTTTTCTTAACATGTTCAAAAATTCTGTTGGTTCTTCCCATGCTTCAATGTTCTGTACTAAAATAGTAATATTAATCCCTTATCACTTGAATGTTCTATGCGTGTTTTTTTTTTTGATATAATTACTAGATGTTTAGAGTTATTGGAGCTCACTCAAGCATACGTGTCCTGCGAAAATAAGGAAATCCTTTGCTGGAGTCCAATAAGAAAGGAAGATATGGTAACATTATGTTGGTTCAATTATGGATTTAAAGCTACAATTTTTTTTTTCAATTTTTTTTATAAATTTAATAATAATCTAAATGAAATTACTCTATTTTTTTTCTTAAACATTGAATTGTTTTTGTTTTTTTGATATTCAATTGGATTAACATTTGTAATTAGACAAAGATTATGATCTATAAAATAACCTTGGCTTAGTCTTGATTTTAACTCTCCCCGCAAAAACAAAGTGAGAATAAAATTGAACCCCGAAACTGCCTTATTAAACTTCTTTTCAGAAAGGAAGAAGAGAACTTCTTAAGACAATTTTGTTGCAGAATTGCAATTTGTTTTTTAAATGGACCACTTCTACAAAGGGCATATTATGTTTATCAGGCTTCTCAACTCATTTCCTATTGTTGAAGTATTTCTTTGAAATAAAAGTTCATAAATTGATCATTTTCAAAGTAAATGTTCAATGTAAAAACATGGATAAATGAGTCTATTGTTATCTTTTAACTCAAAACAAACCCTTTCATAAAAACATCACTTTATCTTTTAATTGTAAATTAAATTGTTTAATAAAAGAAATGAATATTTTTTAAATAAATTTAATTGTTGAAGGGTTATTTTTTTCACAAAAACGTTGTGCTGCAATGGGGAAGATAAAAATTCAAAATGTCAAAAAAATTTAGTTCAACCTTGAGCATGATAGCTACTATGTAATAAACCGCCGCACGATAGCTACTGTCTATGCTTACCCTTGCTTCCTCTAATAGTTCTGGTGGATATGGGTGTGGATCTTATGCTCCCATTGGTGTTACTGATCTACTTGTGCCTTAGCTACTGATGCTAATGAACCAAAAGAGAAATATTTATAAACTAGTTATTAAGATATAATTGTCAGAAATTTATTAGGGTTATTATAAAATTATGTATATGAATGTGATGTTGGGGGTTTCAAGAAAGATAAAACAAATACAAAATCCTTTTATAACATGTAATCTCAAAATTAAAGGCAATACACCCTATCCTATCTTCCTCATATAAGTTATCGTGTCTCTCCTCTTTGAGAATATTGAGAATATGGGTATGTCTAGGTGTCTCCTCCCTATTGAGAGTATGGCTATGACTAGAAACCTAATGTACACAAACAAGATAAACAACATGGGAGACAAGAGGTGCCCTAAAATTGCTTCAAATTCTAGTCAAAACCACTTGTTGTGGCTTAAGCTAGATTTCCATAAAGATGGAAGTCTTGCAAAGAGATATTTCCATAAAGATGGAAGTCTTGCAAAGAGAGATTTCCATAAAGATGAAAGTATTGGCTAAATCACTCTCCGAGTCCAAGAAGATGCCACTATACAAAATAGTGATCATATTAAAAATATTATTACATCTAATTTTAAGGAGAAGTTGTGATGTGATAAAGAATTAGAAAGAAGAAAACCAATATTGCCAAAATAATAACAAAGTTTCATGAGCTTCATAGTGAAAGCATTAAACACTTCCTAAAGCTTAATTTCAAAATATTTGTAACAATATTGACTTTTTAAACATTTTCACTTGTCAAAATTATGGTGATTTAAAAATACTTATCTTAAAATTTTTCGAATACATAAATAAAATTTTGAGAAAACCAAATAATTTCAATTGCTTTATTATTTTTTAAGATCCAAACAAAAGTAATCATCATATATATAAAAAATAAAAAATAAAAAATCAAAATTTTATTTAAAAAAAAATATTATAAATTTATAATATAAAATAAACTAATTATATATAAAAATTAAAATAAATATATATTAAAATATTAATTTTTTATTTATTAATAGTTTCATTTTAATTTGTGCATAAATAAATTATTATTTTTGTTATAAAAAATATTTATCACTCTTTGGAAAGCTCCACACTTCAATCTAATTAGCATTGCAAAGGAAAATAAAGTTGATAAAGATGAAAGTTCATAATAACTTATTAAGCTAATTACTTTTCAGGTTATCTAAAACTTGAAATATTTTTTTCTTTTATATAATTTTATATTTATTTCAACATCTTTTTTTTCATTATTGTAAAGGTAAATTTTTTTCATTTTTAAAAATTTTTAAAATTCTTAAACTTTTTAACAATTCTCAAATTTATAAATTACTTAGAAAACAATCCATATTAAGTTAAACCTTTTTTAATTCCTTAATGTATTAAAGTTTCAACTACTCAAAACAAGTAATCCTCTATATTTCATTGTCATATTTCTCAATTTCGTATTCATTACAAAATTTTCCACAAGTTCTTTATCTTTAACCTTCCCTTTTAAAAAGTGATTGATTCTAATTTTACAATTCTAGATTAATAAAGTTCAATATCATCATATTACCTAACTACATCTTTTAAAAAGGTAATTGATTCTAATTTTACAATTCTAAATTGATAAAGTTCAATATCATCGTATTACCTAACTACATTTTTTAAAACTATATCTATAAAGCTAATACCTATTATAATTAACTATTAAGACCACTTATGTAACATTTCTTAATTGCATTTTGTTTCAATAGGCATATTGGAACATTATATACCAACATACTCATTTGATGTCTTTCTTAAAGTGTATATATATATATATTTCCTTATAAAAAAACATATACCTAATAATAATCAAGGTTTACATTGAAACTTTTAATTATATCTAATAGAGATTATAGATTCCTTCAACATTCATTGGGATCAAAGGTAACTATGAAAAACCAATCCACAAAATACCAAAAACATATATATATATATATATATATATATATATATATATTTCTTTATCAAAAAACATATACCTAAAAGGTAATCAAGGTTTACATTGAAACTTTCAATTATATTTAATAGAGATTATAGATTCCTTCAACATTGGGATCAAAGGTAACCATGAAAAACCAATCCACAAAATACCACACACACACACACACATATATATATTTCTTTATCAAAAAACATATACCTGATATTAATAATAATCAAGGTCTACATTGAAACTTTCAATTATATCTAATAGAGATTATAGACTCCTTCAACATTGGGCTCAAAGGTAATCATGAAAAACCAGTCCACAAAAAAACCAAAAACATATAAATTAATATATTAGGAGAACCAAAATAAATTTCCCAACAAGTACAAAAGAAGAAAACAACATTCATTCCATCCTATACCATATCTTCCCAAGGGAAATGACAAAGAGAAAAAATAAAGAGAAAGAGGGATATACTCAAACTCAAATATCTAACCAATCGGCACTGGGACATCAGAGAAAAACCATGGAGCCTCTGGCTACTATATGACAAGACTCCATCTATTCATAAACCAAGGAACCTCCCTATAGAAGGAGATCCTATTTGGAAAGGGAATCAACTAACACATTGAATTCCTTGGAAACACGAGAGAAACAAATATAAAATAATGACTCCTGAAGATCACGAGCATTCCTCTACTAGTATCTCAATTGGAGAAGCCCGAGTCGAGACTTGCCACAAGCCCAATGAATTATAGCTTTTGAATCACCCTAAGTGACCAAAAGCTGAGAAACCCTTTTAGCTTGAGCAAAATGCAGTAGTCCCTATAGAGCTATCAACTTGGACATGATATTGGATCCTGAACTTGCCCCCATTTTTATATGGAACTTTTGTCTTGCATTAATCATTAACAACATACCAGCTCCACAAACCCCTTCTGAGCCTTGGGGCTCCAAAAAAGTACCCTAGGGGGTACCTCAAGGGTAGATTAGGCTCCTTGATAGACCTCTATGCTTTGGGTTTATAGTGGGTTAACTTTAGAGCCTTCAAAAATTTCCTTAAAAACACCTAAAACAACCACTACAACAACATGGACATTTGGTCTATGATCTTGAAATATTACCTTATTCTTGTGCAACGAGAGTTCCCAACAAATTTATGCTAGCAACTCTTTGGAATGACCATTATAGGCCCCCTAACTAGTACCTCTATCTATGAACATAAGACACAAGCAATAGTGAACCAACAAATGATCCAATGATACATAGTTTCACTATTCTTTCTACATAAAACACATAAATTTGGTCCATGCCTTCTTTCTTAATAAACTTGTCCCAAATTAAAATCTTAATGACCTCATATATATATATATATATATATGAAAAGCACTTTTTATAAGAGAAGAAAAAATTGAAACTTTAAATATTGGAATTTAACATAAGAATTTATTTAAAATTCTTTTATGCCATATACTAAAAAAAATACTCCAAATAAAAAAATTTAATGTGCACTTAAATAAATTTTAATGCAAAATTCAAATAAAAAAGAAAACATTTCCAATTAATTCTCTATGATTTTTTAAAAGAGGGATAGAGGGTCTTGCTAGATGCATTCTTTGTAAAGCCTCATAGGAAACTGTTGAGCATCTATTTTTGGAGTGCAAATTTTCCCAGGAAGTCTGGCATAGGGCTTATCTTGAACTAAACTTTATGGTGACCTTGCCAACAAGCTGGAATGATCTCTTCGTCTATTGGAAGGATTACTACATGGGATCTCTTCACAACAAGCCTGATTTCAAGAGAGCTTGGGAAGCCCTTCCGAAGATTATCTGTTGGAAGTTGTGGACAAACAGGAACATGGAGATATTCGAAGGGATTAGCTCCACCCCAGCCCAAGCCCTAGCCTCGGCCAAAGCGCTATGGATTGAAGCCTTATTAGTGCAAGAAATGAAAAATATCAATAAGGAGCCGTTGAAGGTAGAAGAAAAAATTTGGGCATCAGACTTGTTATTCCCAAATCCCTCCCTCTGTATGACCCCTTCAATTAAAAAAACCAATAACCAGAGTTGGCATATCAGGATGAGCGCTGGTGAGTTCCAAAATTGGAAAAACAATATTGGGTGTAACACACTCTTCTTCGACGGAGCCTTGAAAGGAAATATAGGGTTGGCAGGTGCGGGTGGAGTTCTCTTTGGCTTTGACGGAAAAAAGATGAAAGACTCTGCTTGGGGAATCGACAGAAAAACTAACAATAGTGCAGAATGGCTAGCTCTTACTAAAGGTCTGGAGATTGCAATAGAGGAAGGTATCATTGATTTAGCAGTTTGTTGTGATTCTATGCTGGTTATCAAGGAGGCTAGGAATTTGAGCAAGAACAGAAAGAGACATGCATCTAAAGTTCACAATCTTCTTAAATATTTGGTTAGCGAATTTAAAAGCATAAGTTTTCTGCATATCTTGTGAAACAATAATCAAGATGTAGATTTGATGGCAAACAACGGAGCTAAACTAGATCATGGCATCCTAGTTAGCAACCATAAGGTGAACTATAAGGTATGGATACCTTGCCTTTGAATTTATGAAACTTCATGTCTACATCATCATCTAAGCGACTTCACAAAGGATGGATTCCAGGAAATTTTAACTTGAATCAGAGGTTTGAAGGGGATGATATTGCCAAAGTTCTAAACCCACTTTGGGGCCTCGAATTAAGGGATGCCTACACGCTCCTATCACGTGAATTCCACATGGGAACAATGCCATCTTTCACCTCAGAAGACTCTCGAAGTTGGATACGCTATAAATTTGGAATCCGAGCAGGTTGGATTAACTCTTGTTTTGTGAGGAAAATTATGGCAGACACTAGTGCAAATCGTCTCTATGGAAAGCAGACTGATTCTTGTTTCGTGAGTGAGATGATGGGAGACTCTGGCATGGCCAGGGGGTCAGGAATGTCTGGCTTGCGAGCAACACTGCAAGAAGGTTCAAGTTTGTGGTGGGTCGGAGGAGCACCGTGAGAAGGTATATGTTTGTGGTGGCTCGAAGCAGCACCGTGAGAAGGTACATGTTTCGGAGGAGCCCCAGGGCCTTGCGGCCTCACTTATTGTGGTGGATGACCATTTGACAATTTTGGAAACCCAAATCCGCGTCCTAAAAAATGAAAATTATGAAATTAAGCAAGCCCTGCAGCAGCTGAATGCTATGGAGTAGGCAGCTAGTAATGAGGCTCAAACCAATATCGGCAATCTCAGCGCAAAGGTGGACTGTCTATCTACTGCTTTGGTTAATGGATGTCCCTGTCAAAATCTGGATGCAACCTCAGCACAAATTCGGTTTGTTCGTGTCATTGCAAAAATAATTGAGGGCATAATGGATAGCATGCGTAAGGAGATTAAGGAACTGAGGCTGGAGATGTTGCGTCAGGAAGATGCTGGAAATAAGGATGCCGTGACTCGGAACTAGCTCACAATCATAGCTTTCTGGGATGTTTTTTTGTATAACCTATACTTCTGGAGCACTCTGCTTTTTGAATGTTTTGAATTCTGCCATGGTCCTGTATGAACTTTCTTGCCAAGTAGATGGTAGTTATTAGTATGTAGGTCTGTAGTACTTCGTCAGATAAGGATTCTCCTAGGTTTCTCTTTTGCTGGATGTAGTTGTTATTTTGTAAAAGATGATCATCAAGATATGGTATCTCTCCTCTGTCGGGAAGTAGGCATGTTCTTACACTTTGTAAATGGTTTCTGCCACTTTTTATCAATAAAAAAATTCTTACCCGTTTTTGTTAAAAAAGAATAAAATTGTCTATGATTTTTTTTAAACTTCATGATATTTAAAGATATAAGTTAAATATTTTTTAGGTTAAGATAAGTTATATTTATTAAATTAATTTATATTTATTATTAATTTAAACATTGTTTTTTAAAATAATATCAAATCTATAAATTCAAATTAATTTTCTATGATTTGTTTTTAAACTTCACGATATTATTATAACTTTTTAGGTTTAGTTAATGTATATTTATTAAGTTAATTTTATTTATTATTAATTTAAACATGGTTTTTTAAAATAATATTAAATATATAACTTCAATTTTTAGGGTTTAGGAATATGGTTTTTAAATATAATATTAAATAGATAATTTATAATATTTTAGAATTTAAATAATTTAAAATTTTGAATAAATTAAGAAAAATGATCTCAAGAAGAGATTCAACAAATATATTTCAAATTATATATATATATATATGACTTTAAAGGAATTATTAAATTTTGTTTACAATTCATAACTCTCAATCATTTAAGTGACCATATATATATATATAATTGCAACTAGTGAAACGTGGTGCTTTATAGTCAAGTATGGGGATGTGATGTAACGTTTGTGATGTAATAAAATAACTAGCAACAAGCACATTAATAATAATATTAATGTGTTCGAATAGGCTCATATGTGTAAATTGGGCACATACATACTTTTCGTATGAATGTTTTTTCCTATAATATGTGTCCCATTTACGTCTATCAGTGTATTCGAACACATTAATATTATTATTAATGTAGCTGTTGCTAGTTTAATACTATCTACCTCTAAAACTGACTTTGGTAGTTTAATAACCATCTAGTGGTTGGAAGGCATGCACCCACTCACAGCCACAAAGTTGATACGTGGTGCTTTATAGTTGATACATGGTAATCTTAACAGTTACCGGAGGCCTTCCTCCGAAGGCCTTTGCGCAAATGCAAAGAGCGTAACGATCGGGCAGCTTCACGGGCACGTTGCTTAATCAACAACACGTTTATTACCCAGCTTAAACCCATAACACAACCCTTAATTAAAAAAGACGACCATAGAAACAATCCCTACCCCACAAGTGTCCTATCTTACTATAAATCTAGTTCATCTATACTTCATACTCCATTCCCAACAATCTAAGATATAAAATATCTCGTAATTAAATTAAAAAATTAAAAAATAGATGTTCTTTTATAAAATAAAAACTTAAAACTTAAACTTTAATTATCAATCAAGAGAGATCAAATTTATTGAGTTTAAATTTAAAAAAAGAAATACACCTTGATAATTTGGATCTCTCTAAGTGCTTGATAGATACATCCCCAAAAATCTAAGATATAAAATATCGCGTAATTAAATTAAAAAATTAAAAAATAGATGTTCTTTTATAAAATAAAAACTTAAAACTTAAACCTTAATTATCAATCAAGAGAGATCAAATTTCTTGATTTTAAATTTAAAAAAAGATATACACCTCAATAAATTGGATCTCTCTAAATGCTTGATAGATACAACTATAAGATGAATTAAATGCTTGATAGATACAACTATAAGATGAATCTATATTGATTTATTTTATTTACCACACTAAATTGCTATGATAGTTTTAATTGTATGAGTGAACCTCAGATTTCAGCTTCTATTATTCAAAAAGATAAGAGTGCTAGCATGCAACTAATTCACTGACGGAAGAAACTATGAGAGGAAGCGGGACTAGAGGCCAAGCCACAATGATCTTTCAAGAGCGTGTTGTTCATCAATCTAAGTTTTATGACCATCATCCTCTGTCTTATTGTCACCTCCGCTTCTTTAACCTAGCCACTGCCCATCCCTGCATTGGTTCTTGATCATAGTCATCTTCATGCTTGCTTCCCTAAGAAATTTGAACAAACATTCGCCTCAGGCATGGAGTTTAATAGTGTGAATTCTACTAAAATGCTCCATGCTTCCTGCACTAACTCGTAGTTTTGAAGAAGAATTTTCCACAGAAAATTGATCTAAATGCTTCAAATCTCTATTTTTCTTATACAAAAATCGTAAAATAGTAACTGTGGAGATTATCATATCACAATTGTTTAGTTTCGGCGCATTGATGAAGCACTGAATTCCACCCACATAGATACTACAGCATACAGGTTGTGATGAAATATAGTTACGCTATTCGAACTTCGGCATTACTCCCATATGACTCGAAGTTAGATTCTTGTGACGGCAATCAATGCGTTTACAGGCAGATCCAGAGGATAGGCGTACAATTATTCTTTGCCAGGCCAGAAATGACTAACACTAATGGCAGATCCTCTACCTGCCTTATTCAATTGCAAATGAATATACCCTCTCGCAAGTTTCATTACTTAATCACATTATACATTCTCTCCCGAGTTTTACAGTTTTTTATGGTTTTATATTCCGCTCAAGGTATGAATTAGTTTGGTGAGCAAGCGGGTGAGATAATATCGAAATGCAAGTGCTTCAGTTTCAGTTTCTCCGTTCAGTAAGCATATGAATTGGTTGGACGTTTTTCTCAACTGTCTCTCCGTCATTTCTGTATGAATTAGTTGGGCGTTTTTTCTTCTGCTTTTCGTCTTCCCTATAGTCTGCTAGTAGTTATCAGTATTTCAACTCCTTTGCACCTCTCTACGGATTGCATGGAATATCTGCATCAACTTTGGGATGACCTATAAAACCAGAAAAACAAAACGAGACACTGATAGTGTGTTCATATAGTGAACTTACAACTTCACATAACATATAAACCAAAGAGTACAGCGACTAAATTAAGTATATAACTTGTAACTTAACATATATAAACAAAAGAGTACAGTGACAAATTTTACAAGATGATGGGATTGGCTACTTTCTACCTATTACCATAAAAAATAAAATTTGACACTAACAGGAAAATGATTTATTATTTCCATAATCTACTAATACGATGTGTGCACATGAAAATTATTTAGTATGTTCAATGATTTACTGTGTACTTAAAACTATGAAGAGTCACACCTAGGTTTTTTGAAGTCGAAATATATCCTTCTATTTCTTCGAGGACCGAGTGTGAATTTTTTTGATGGAACTATTCATTGGAGCATTAGAGACCGCTGAAAATGTTTTTCAGGTCTCGGTTGTAAAGTTTTTTGGGCATGAACCCGTAACATTATCCAAGTGCAATTACATTTACTTCTTTGAACCATGAAATTGCAGTTTTCAGTGATTAAGTGATTAGGGTTCGTCTATTTATCCAAGTCAATTGTGCTGTTCAGATGTAACCTTCTTGATCGTGTTCTTTGCGTTGCTTTCTGGTTATCATCATGGTGATAAATCAAATAAATTGGGATTTAGTTTACTGTTGTAAGTATTCTGTAAAGGAAGTTTTCTTAAGCCTTTAAGGACTATTCCTGGCACAGATCATTTAATTCTAGTGCTGATAACATAATTACATGATAACGACAAATCTTCTCGAAGAATGCCGTTGATTCCTGCGTTCACTTCTATGTGGAAAGAAACGACTTCTAAAATAAACTTGAATTGCATAAGAACCAGACCAATTACTCCTTGGATAGCAATCTTAATAAAAACCTATGTTTGTAGGTTAAGGTTTGCAGCTATGAACAAACGCTGCAACCGTTTGAGTCAAGCTGAGAATATATTAATAACATTATTAAACTAGCAATGCTATTAAACCCTAAGTTTGTTTGCCATGGTTTATTAAACTAGCAATGCTACGAAACCCTAAGTTTGTTTGCCATGGTTTATTAAACTAGCAATGCTATGAAACCCTAAGTTTGTTTGCCATGGTTTACATCTCTCTATTAACAAAGAACTGCAATCCTTCAACGAGGCAGAGAAACACTGGAACAATCTTAAACCCTGCAACGATCGATATATTACTATGTATTACATCCTCATACATGGAAGCATATATCTCTTGATAATTAATGGTCATTCTTTAGCGACTACACTGAAGAAAACTAACTGCCTGCCTCACTCCATCTTCCAAAGCAGATCTTCAAGATCGTGGCTATTAAATGATCACACATGCATTAATTAATAAGCACGATGGTGCAAGTACAAAAAATTCAGAGTTTAAAATGTATGTTACGGTGTTCATATGGGGTTTTATAGGGTTTATATTTTTTAATAATTTCCACGAAGTACTGTTTCAGGATATTATTTTAGTGCAGCCATCCGTAAGTTTTATGTTGCAGAAATCTGGCATTTCTCAAATTCCAACATTATTCATTTTGGAATCGATTGGAAGATGAATATTAATAATAATAACAAAACATAACATCCAAATTCAAGAGCCACCGCATAGAACACCTATACATTTTCAAGTAGGATTTATAATTTTGTAATACACAGCAGATCTCCAAGAAGATGGCTTTTAAATTATCAGATATTAATTAATAAATTCAGAGTTCAGTGTCAACGTTAATCTCAATAAAGTATTGTTTTGGAATACTAATTTAGTGCAGCTATTGTAAAAGTTTTATGATGACTCCAGTAGAATTCGAGCCTGGCATTTGTCAAATTCCAACAGTATTTGTTTTTGAACCACTGCCTCAAAACTGAATGTTAATAATAAAACATGACATCCAAATTCAAGAGCCACTGAATATACAGACTGCACATTTTTTAACAAGATTTATAGTAAAAATAAAGGCCATTTCTGAACCTTTGTGAGAAAAGAAAATTCCCACAACAATTCGAAATTGGTTTACTATGTGAACACATAAAGAAACTATTACTAGTATCTCTTACAATCACAGGACAGCCATATCTAGTCTAGAATGCTATAACCTCTGTGCAGAAACATTTTCTTACTCATGCTATCAAAAGCAGAACTAGAAGCAATGTTCGGATTCAGAGAAGAGGATAAACCAGTTGGATAAAACAAAGAAGAGCTAGGGTCATTGTATGAACCAAGTTGTGATATGTTAAGGCGAGGATCACATAATTTAGAGCTTGCAGATTCCAGAACCTCCACTTGCCTCTTGAGAAATTTGACGTAGTGAATTGCTTCGTCCAGCATGGAGGCAGTGTCCATCTTCGTTCCCCCGGGTACCAGTCTCTGCAGAATCCTGATACGGTCGCTTATTTTTTCTCTTCTGTGACGAGCTGCCACGCTCTGAGGGTCTTTAGAAATTCTGACGTTCCTTCGCTTCGGGCGTGCTATGGTGCTGGGATCTATGTTCACAGGCTGCATGGCTGAGAGCCTGTAGATCATTTCCCTTAGGGCATCTTCTCTCTGGCCAGCATCCTCGGAATTATTATGACCATTTTCTGTTACAGACAACGAAGATGGGCTATTTAATCGTGATCTATGCAACATAAAACCAGTCGAAGCTACTTGGTTTCCTTGCTCGACACCATAGCATGTCAATATGTCCAATCCTGGGAGAATCCCACTATCTACCTTTCCCTTACTGCTGCTTCCTTGAGCCATTCTGAGATCTTGAAACAGATTATGATTTCTCTGGTGCCCTTGCGTGCGCTCAGTTTGAGCTGTTCTCACAGTAAATAATGGGGGGACTTCGTAGCCATATGGAAGCTCACGCAAGGCCAAATTATCTTGACAGTCTGCAGCACTTGTCACAGTACTTAAATCCGAAGTTGCCCTGACATTAAAACTAGCCATAGGGATTTTGCGGTCACCTTTGCTTTGAACTAGATCCATGTAGCTTTTCACATGAATGAGGCTCTCAAGTTTTGGGTCCTCCTCGATTAGATCTGGTCCATAGTATAGAGCTGAGGGCGTACTTGATGTCGTTGCAGTGACCACTGAAGAATCGGCCAAACTGGTAAGTTGAGGTGCCAACGAACACTCCTGCAATGGTGCAGGTATTTGATTAAAATTTCCATTCAGCAATGCATCCAGAAGGCAATCTGCTGGGTTGTAAGGATTTGGGTTCGGCCATATCGTGCTTGTGTTGCACAACATATAATCGTCCATAATGAATGACTTGAAGGATTCTGTCATTCAAAAATAAAAAAAATCTGACGAGTATAATACAGAATTTAGGCTTTTGGAGTACCGGGCAATTCAGAGAGACTCATACAAAGGACCGGGCATAATAGAGCAGACGGAGGTCACACCAGAAAATCAGGAAGGGACTTTTTTCTGTCACTCAGGTGTCCATGATTATGACTTCAGCAATACCCACAAGGTAAACAGTAATATTGTACAATTTTGTTCACCCTAATATAGCTACTGTATGATCAGACTATCATATACAAAACAACATACAATGCTTGTCATTCACGTTCTGGTTAGGATAACTCGTATACGAAACGCTGTGAAAAACCGAGAAACCAAAATCCTAGATAGAAAATTTATGTTACAGGACGTGAAGATGAGTACATGTAGGGACAGACTTGGCAAAGCTCTGCTGCAATTGGTCAAACAGGAGCTGGAGAAGGAAGATGTGATGAAACACTGAACGTATCCAAGACGAAAGCCGTGGATTCAGCTGGGGAAGAAGGGATTGATTGAGAACACAGAGATGCACGTGTTCTTGAGTAGATGGATGTGAAATTGTAAGGAACCCAAGTGTGGCTTTTATAAATTCTTGGAAAGACTGTTAGATTCAACGTGCAGGCATTGATGGATGAAAGGCTGGTTTAAGAGCAAGGGCATGTGATCGTTCTCGTACTGTCCTGCACACTCTTTGCGTGACAGGACGCTATGGACCAATGGAAAACATGTACCTCTAGAGGCCAACAACGATCCACACCAACGATTGTCCTAAACTTCACATTAATTCAGCACACCATTGTTTATAACTCATAATCCAAAATTGTTTTGAAATTTTTTGTTTTGTCGGTCAAGTAAATAATTCAAATTGGAATCTGGTCAAGTAAATGATCCAAATTTGATATAAGTACAAATTGTGATCCAAATAAGTACAAATTGTTTATAGCTAGGTTTGTAGGTTCTATCTCGAAACACTAATATGATCCAAATTTGATATAAATACAAATTGTTTATAGAGTTTGAAGGTTCTGTGTTTCCAAATATTTTTACCATCTACTAATTTATTAAAATATCATCACCACCAATGTTAGAAAAATTTCTAATCAAATATAATATTTAACCAAATTTTAATCATAACTTAAACCAAAATAAAACGTTTTAAATACCGCTTACTAAGCTCCCATACAGCTTTGCATCTCCATACGTTCACACTTAAACTGTCCAAACCTAGTTGTAAAAACATGCAATGAGCATGGTCACGCCAATGGACATCTTGCTACTTCAATTGAATGGTTTGTTGTGTGGTCCAAAAATCTGCGAATGCATTTACTATTCTTGTCTTCGAGTCAAAGTTGATATTAACATGGTGATGGGTAACTGGTAACCACCATATCTAAGTGAAAATGCTATAAAGTTATCTTGGCCAAGTATAAAAAGGCCATGGATTCCCGCTTGTTTATGATGGAAATAAAAGAGTGTGTAAGGCTTCACATGAATTTTTGATTTAACCAAGGGTTTTGGAATCCGTTTAAGTCAGGATTTACTAAGTATAAATTTTAAGGGTTTTCATTTAAGTTAAGATTTACTAAGTATAAATTTCAAGGGTTTTCATTTAAGATTTACTAAGTATAAATTTCAAGGGTTTTCATTTGTGGAAATTATAGCATAAAATTGATAAGATATTAAAGAATATCTTTAATTTTATTGGATATTGTTAAATATTTATCAATTTTTATTATTATTTAAACTTAATACATTTTTCCAATTATTTTTATTTAAATCTAATACATTTTTCCAATTATCTTGTTTTTATTAGATATATCCTTTAATTTTTAATAAATACTTTTATGATATTCCACAATACCTATAAATCTTCAGTACTTTACAATTTCTCCGATACCTATAATATATTAACTTTATTTCTCACTATAAAAAAACCACAATACCTACAATATATTAACCATATGCATAGCCTTTTGCAAGTTGTAAATTGACACGCTCTCACATGCTCTCTTTTGTGTAGCAGCGCTTGAGTTGTAATTGACATCATGCTCTGAAACCTTTGGTTCTTGGTAATGCCTTACTTGTAACAATTCATAAAAACAAAGATCTCATCTAAACACCACAATAAGTTCACCTCAACTTGGAGGCCTCACCCAAATGGACTCATTTAAACACCACAATAAGTTCACCTCAACTTGGAGGCCTCACCCAAATGGACTCGATATTGAGTGGACTCTGGATATTGAGTGGAGATGGAAATCAAACAATGTGAAAACCCACATGCATACTCTCAATTGATGTAAATCAAATCAAATTTGATTAAATTGATTAGTAGGTTACTAGAGATTAGATAATAAATTTGAAATACCCTTTCTAAACCTCGAAGAATGCAAGTTTGTCTCATACTACAAGGATCAACCATACCAATCTGATCATATACATAAAAAAATTACAAATACAAATTTCTTACATGATGAACCTTTGTTTCTTGGGTGTTCTCCAATGGCCCAAAAGTGAAGAGAATAACATTGAATTCTAACATGTATCATTGCGAAAATATAAATGCCTATCCGTGTAAATATTTTATATTAAATTTAATAGGAAAAATGTTAGAATCTCTTCAACACTAGATTGCAGAAAACATTTTATATTTTAAAATGAGCAAAAACTTACATATAAATAGTTAATTTTTTTTGGTAAGGTAGCTATAGTTAAAGTTGTATTAAAACAAAAAGAGGTACATATCATCAAAATAATAGTATGCCAAATTGGAAACCATACAAATTGCAGAACATGAGTTTATTACTTTGTATAACTTATATCTATTATAAGAGTTTGTGTAACTCTTCATCCTATCACTAGTCCAAGTATGGTTAGAAAACAAAGCAAAACTAAGGCTATTGTGAACAATAAAAGGTCTATAAGAAACTAACATAGAAAATACTATATGAGCTATTCATCATCAGAAAGAGGAATTGGATGAACCTTTGAACCAGAAAAATATGACTCCACATGAAGTTTTAGCAATCATGCCAAGCTTAGCATCATGGTTCTTAGTTCGGTTTGAGTATCATCCAGTTTTAATAGGGTTTCATTATTTGTTGCCTCTCTCTCAAGAGTGATTTACCAATTAGTGCCTTCATGTGCCAATATAGGGTGACAATTTTGAAATACTTGGTATTTCTAGCATTTGAGGTGCCAGTATCAGGTACCCAATTTCTTATGACGTGCTCGACATCTTCCTTGTGTAGACATTCTTGCTCCATTTTTACCTCTTCCTTTGCTTGGGAAATTTCCCCTTGGAGGTGAGTAGGAATTTCTCTCCAATATCATGATAGACCTTCTTTGGCCTCTTGTCTCGCCTGAGTGTAGGGTACCCTCCTACTACCTCTACATCATCACTTACCTCAACCACCACCAACCATGCTTTATGGGTATTGAAGGGATTAAAGGACAAGGAGTCATTGAAGAGCCCAAATGACTATAACCACCAACAAGTATGAGTATTCCAAACTAGAGAAGAATTTCCGACAAGGAATAGAGAAAGCGCTAGAAAGAGAGGAAACAACCAAAAGGTTACCAATAAACCAGTTGGATGACTATATAGAATGCAACGGGCGCATGGAGTTTCAATCACCTAGAATGGGCTATTCTGCAATGGTTAGTGAGTAACTAGGGTGCCTTCACTCCACCATTCTTGCTTCCAACTCATAATTCTCAGAATAAATGACGTTGATAACCAAGCTTCAAACATTATAGTGCTGGACTACCCTTCCTCATTGTGACATATGGCTACATGATGTTCTCATAAGTGCTAACCTAACTTAACACCCCATCATGAGAAAATGGTTGTTAATTAAACTTAAATTGATTATAACTATAAATTTTAATAGAACATTTACATATTTAAAATGAGAATGAACATCCCTCTTATTTAGGTAATTTTTTTATAAAAATTATGCATAGATCAATCTTAAATTAAAGCTGGGTTATCAAGAGAGAGATTCAATTTCTTGAGATGTAAATTTTATTTGAATTACTTATCATTTGACTTTAATTTTTTAATTTCAGCCTTTCATTTTATGAATTGACATAAGTTGTTTTAATTATTTTTTTACTTTTTATTTTTGGTAATGTAACATAATGATAACATCTCTCCATAATCTGACTACTCTTTAAAAAAAATAGACATACATAAAATCTATAATGTCAACATTCACAAGTGAAAGGTTTCATATATATATATATATATATATATATATATATATATTAAAAGTTTGGAAGTATGAAAAATGCTTAAGACTAATAATTTATCTATAAGGTTTAAAAGTAATCTAGGGCAAAGCCAAGTTTTATAGGTTTGCTCCTTTTTCTTCGTCCAAGATTTTCTGACCATCCTTAAAAATGATGTATGTTCAAGTCATCCAACAAACCAACAGCAAACAGCAAAGTCAACAATTGACTTAGCTGCTTGTCCATTGGATGGCTTGAACTACTTGAACATACATGTTTTTTAAGCTCAAACAAAGCGAATCAAAAAGTATAATAACATCGGCCTGCTATGTTACTGTAAGTTGAAATTTGCATAGTGGTTTGGACAAAGGTTTTCCATCGATCCTTTTCATCCTTCCATCTTGAGTCCGAGTGAAAACGGATCTGTGCTACAGTAAAATACAGCTACCTAATACATGTTAACACGATATGAATTTTTATTTCAAAAGCTGCAGGTCTCCGATGAGATCGGCTTTTATTAAATTCTCGTGCAAGGACTGAACAACATTGATCCTACGTGAAGATTCTACGTTCACATCCCTGCCATGAATTCATTCGTTCGACGAATTTTTCTTCACAGTTTTGAATTCAACGCTCTACCTACCTGTAATCCTCGTGTCTTTGCATAACTCTCCTCGAAACATGCATAACCTGACAACTGACTTTCCATCATCGCGAGGATTGAAAAGTATAGACACGACCGTCGCTGTGACCTATTCTGGAGTATTCACACTTGCAGAAACCTGTATTATTTTATAATTTTCTTAGGGTTTTCTCATAATTCTAAGAAAATCTATTTTAGAACAGATCTCTCTCGATTGTCATTGGATTTAATGAGCAAAATGCGCATATTTTCACAGGCACATTCTAGAAAACGCGGTCGGATTGAATAGGAAAGAAAACAATATAACTCAATCTGAAATTGCGTAAATTACTGTTGAACGGACCAGAGGGTCCCGCTATTCAGTGGTGCTGCAGGCTTTTACACAACCCAAAACCTGTCATGAAGGAGAAGATAGAAGAATCCCTTTTTCACGTTACAGTAACCTTCTCCTGAATTAGCAAACCGATAGCAACAAGAGCAACCAGAGATCTTCTATCTGGAAACGACCCACGCTTTGTCAAGATCCGCGATCTAATCAAGCAAAAGACGACGCCATCAGCGCAGATGGAGTGGAGGGAAAATGAAAATAAATTACAAGTGCGCATGTCTGATTACCATCTGTCCAACTACCCACGATAGGCAGAATCTTGGCCCTTGGACTCTGGAACAATAAACACTTCAGAGTCTTTCGTTTTCCTATCTTTCCAAACTGCAGAAATGTGAACTGTTAGATTCATTAAGCTCCCGTATTTGGTCCGATGAAGCTTTTGTACTTTGTTTCTTATTATGTGCAGTGGAGCTTTCAGGGTCTCGATCACATTAAGAAAATGATTCCCTTGATGTAGATCGCAAGACGAGAATAATATCCACAAACCATTAAAGCAAAATCTCATCACAGAATAGTAGATAAAAATACCATTTTACTTGAAAAGTGAAAGGATTTTACAATTTATTTTGGACATATAAAGATTTTTGCATTTATTGCTGCTGAGGGGTATTAACCTTTGGATCTCGTCTAGCGATTCATCGGGGTATTAACCTTTGGATCTCGTCTAGTGATTAATCGAACTGTTGATAATGGGCAGTAGCAGCTTAAATACAGTGCTGCATGAGCAATCCGTAGTTTACATGTAACAGAGATGCAATTTAAAAAAAATAAAAAATTATATTGTTTATATATATATGGTTTTCTATAAAAAATAGTAATTACTCGTGATAGCTTTAGTTTTAGTTCTGCAATTCAATTGAGTTTTTTTTAAGTTTATTTTTATAAAAACTTTTAAAGAGGTGAAGTGGAATATCTTTTAAGAGAGAATTTATTAAAAAAGGGGGGGAGATTTTTTTTTGAAAAGACATAGAAAGATTGTACAACCTTTATGGTTTCTAGTAGCAACAATGAGTCTCATATTTTTTTGTCTTATGGGGAAAAATGAATATGATGTCTCGGCCACGAGGATGACGGTTTATCTCAGATCATAAGATGTGTGGGAATATGTCGTGCATGGATGATGCAACTTATGAATCCCTATAAAACGGAGAAAATGATATCCCGAGGATTCACAGGAAGAAGGATGCGAAGGCACTGCATCACATAATGAACAATTTGGATAACAATGTATTTCCAAAGATATCAGCTTCATAACACGCCAAAGCAGCATGGGAAACCTTGGCGACCAGTTATCAAGGTGCTAGTAAGGTACAAAATGCTAAAGTTCAAAACTTAAGAAGAGATTTTGAATATGTGAAGATGAAAGAATCAGGGATTCTTTTATGACCCAAGTCACGAGGATTGTTAATCAGCTAAATACCTATGGTGAAAATATTGAGGATCAAAATGTGGTTGAAAGGGTTATGAGATCCCTACCTGACAAATTTGATCCGAAAGTTGCGGCAGTTGAAGAAGCAAAGGATCTAAGCACATTGTATGTAGATGAGTTAACGGGATCGCTGCTATCATATGAATCCAGAATCAACAGGAATGAAGAGTCCTCTCTGGATCTAATGCTTTCAAAGAATAAGTCTCATTCTCAAAAGATAGAGGAAGAGGTAGAGGTAGAGGCAGAGGATCAAGAGAAAGAGGCAGAGGTGGCCGAAGCAATGGCAAGGAAGATCAAGATCACAATCATAACCATGAAGGTGGGAACTACGAAAAATAGAGGTAAGATAAATCTAATGTTAAGTGTTATTATTACAATAAATTTGTCCATTATGCTAATGAATGTAAAAATAAAAAGGCAGACTAGGCAAAACATAATTCTATTGTGACTAATATCTCTGAGAACAAAGAAGATATTTTATTTCTTACATGTCATGCTGCACACGAAAGCCCAAAGGGACTTTGGGTTTTAGATAGTGGCTACAGTAACCATATGATAGGTGATAGAGTTATAATTGCAGACCTGGATGAATCAATGAAGACAAAGGTCAAAGTCGACACAGATGAGGTAGTTCCAGTTGTTGGAAAATGAGTGGTCAACATTCTGACCAAACAATGCCAACATTAAATGTATATTATGCTTTAGGATTGAAGCATAATTTGCTTAGCATTGGGAAAGTTAGTGAAAATAAATAGAAACTTGCCTTTGATGGATCGGATGTGAAATATATGACAAACCCTGAATAGAAAATTGATCATCAAAGTACAAGTGACTAGGAACATGATGTGTCCACTAGTCATGAATTGGAGCAACAAGGTAAGCTCTTTTTCTCAAAAAGCCACATGCATGGATGATTATTGGTTATGGCATTTCAGATATGGACATCTTCACTTTGGTGGTCTAAATTTGTTGCAGCATAAAGAGATGGTAAAATGATTAACCCCCATGAAGGATCCAACAAACATTTGTGAGTGTTGCATTATTGCAAAGCACATGGGGATAACTTCCCTAAAGGTATGTATCAAAGGGCACATGCACCTCTAGAACTTATTCATAATGATCTGTGTGGTCCAATGCATAATCAGTCACTTGGTGGCAGCTATTATTTTCTTACATTTATTGATGATTTCAATAGAAAAACATGGGTATATTTCCTCCATCAGAATTCTGAAACTTTTGGAAAGTTCAAGGAATTTTAGGCTCTGGTTGAAAAACAGAGTGGTCATCAACTCAAAGTATTGATATTGGATGGAGGGGGAGAGTATGACTCAAATGAATTTCATGATTACTGCAAATATCATGGAATCAAGAGGAAATTTACTGTACAAGATATACACCTTAGCATAACGGTGTTGTAGAACTCAAGAACATAACAATCATGAATATGGCAAGGAGCATGCTAAAGGGAAGGAACTTGTCAAATGATTTTTGGGGAGAGGCAGTGGCTTGTGTTGTTCATGTGTTGAACATATCTCCCACCAAAATTGTGAATAACATAGTACCAGAGGAAGCATGGAAAGGTATGATTTGTAATGTTTCTCATTTCTGAATATTTGGTTGCATTGCTTATGCTCATAGTCCTAAATCGCTAAGAGAAAATATAGATGACATGAGTGAGAAATGTATCTTTCTTGGATATGGTGAAGAATCTAAAGCCTACAAACTGTATAAGCCTATTACCAAAAAGGTTATCATTAGCAGAGATGTGTTGTTCAAGGATGAAGAGTCATGGGATGTAACCATATACAAGGTTGTGGGAGCTGAAATACCTCAACCAAAAGATAAAGAAGAAGAATACTTTATTGGACAACAGGATCTAGTAGCATCTTCACCAGCAAAAGATAGTCCAACAAGGAAACCTAGAAACTCAGCTCAAGGAGAAGCATCAACATCAACATATCGATATACTCCTAGTCCAAAATCAGGTAATGAATCCGATCAAAGTAATAGAAAGACTAGAATATTAGAAAATATTTATGATGAATTGGATGTAGATACCAATTTTGCTGTTATTGCTAGTCAACTTGTGTTTTATGAAGTGGTAGTAAAAGAAGAGCATTGGGTAAAAGCTATGGATGAAGAGATAGATTCCATTGAGAGAAATGATACATGGGATCTAGTTGACCTGCCAAAAGATAAGAAACCTATTTGTGTGAAGTGGGTCTATAAGACCAAACTTAATGAAAAAGGTGAGATTCATAGGTATAAGGAAAGTTTAGTAGCAAAAGGTTTCTCACATCAACCATAATTTATTTTGGAGAAACTTTTGCACTAGTGACAAGATTGGACACAATGAGAGCAGTCCTAGCAATAACAGGCCATAACAAATGGAAAGTGTATCAGATGGATGTCAAGTCGACATTCTTGAAGAAGAAATTTATGAGAAGCAGCCACAAGGGTATGAAATCAAAGAACATGAAGATACAGTTTACAAGTTGAAGAAAGCTGTATATGGGCTCAAGCAAGCTCCAAGAGCTTGGTACAACATAATTGATTCTTATCTAATCAGCAAGGGTTCTAGCAGAAGCACCAACGAACCAATCTTTACACAAAGGTAAATCAAAATGGACAAATTTTAATAGTTTGTTTATATGTTGATGATATGATTTGCATGTAGATGAGTTCAAGGAAGCTATGAAGAAAGAGTTTGAGATGAAAAAACTTGGATTAATGGATTTCTTTCTTGGATTAGACCTGTAGAACAATAAGAAAAATGTATATTTATCTCTCAAAGTAAATATGCTAATGAAGTGCTTAATCAATTCAGATTGCTTAATTGTAAACCGACACCTACACCAGTGGAAACAAGTACAAAGTTGAGCAAAGAAGATGGTAGTCCCAAAGTAGACCCAACATTGTTTAAGAGACTTGTAGGAAGTCTCATGTATCTCACAACTACAAGACCAAATATTATGTATGCTATCACCTTGATTTCCAGATTCATGGAGTCTCCCAAAGACTCACATTGGCAAGTTGGCAAAAGGATATTACGATATGTTGTAGGGATTTCAAGCTATGGAATTTTATACTCAAGCACTGAGTATGATGTTTTGATAGGTTTCATTGACATTGATTTTGCAGGAAGTTTAGATGACAGGAAGAGCACTTCCAATCATGTTTTTCATCTTGGATTAGGGGTGATTTCATAGGAATCAAAGAAGCAACACATTGTGACTATTTAATCAGCAGAAGTAGATAATGTAGCAACAACATCAACAGCATGTCATACAGTATGGTTACACAGAGTTTTGGAAGGTCTTCATCATAAACAAGAAGGACCAACAACAATCTATTGTGACTACAATTCAACGATTTCCCTGTCCAAGAACCATGTATTTCACCAGAAGAGCAAGCACATTGATACCAGATATCACTTCATAAGAGAACTTGTGAATAATGGTGAAGTTCATGTTGAGCATTGTAATTCTATTGATCAATTAGCTGACATATTCACAAATCCATTGACAAAAGAAATTTTTGAAACTCATAGAGATAATTTAGGCATTGTAAAAGCTGCAGTAGTTAGCGGTCGTAATTAAGAGGGAGTGTTAGGAATAGTAATTAATCCTGCTAGCTTTAGCTTTAGCTTTAGTTCTATTTATAAGTTCAGTTCAGATGAGTTAATAAAGAATGCAAGAGCATAAAGCATGCATGCAAAAGCTAGGTTAGATTTTTAGGTTTTCAAAAATGTTTAAATATACCTTCAGCTTCTCATTTTAATTTGTGAATTAGATATTCCGTTTATCAATGAAGATTGAAGAGCCGTAGCTGGTTCTGCATAATATTTGTGTTTTATTCCACCTCCAACCTTAATTTTCTAAATTATTGGTGATGATTATTATTTATGTGTTCTAAAAGTTTTAAGAGAAGCAATTCTAGATCACCATAGTTATGATGACCTAAAAGTTTAGGAATATCAATATTATAACAAATATTTTGAAACTAATATGGATGCAGGCAAGAAATTATATGAGAAAGTGATTTTCATGTTCAACCCTCTTGGTATCACAAAGATGACACGTTCAACACCCTCTTTCACTATGGAGCTCGTGAGAGTTTGTTCCTATTTTAGTAATGTTGATTTTCTTATTTATGTTAGTTAAAATATAGAGATACTTTTGATCTTCTAGATTATGGTTGATTGGCTTCTTATAATATCTTAATTTTATCTTATCTGCTAATTTTTTACTTTTAATATTATCACTATTCTACATAGTGACCTCTTCCTTGACACCCTAATGATTTAGCCAAGATGCAGTGTCTTTATGCCAACCTTGCTTAAGTTGTAGGTTGTTTTGACTAGAATATGAAGCAATTTTAGGAATCTACTATTATCTCCCATGCTATTTATCTTGTTCTTGTACATTAGGTACCTAGTCAAGCCATGGTCTCAATGGGGTAGAGACTTGCTTGTATGAGGAGGATCTAGAATATGTATTTCCTTTAATTTTGATATTATATATGTTATAAAGTGCTTTTGGATTTGCTCTATAATTCTCCACGATTATCTATAGATGTTGAAACCTCAAAATTCACATCCATATAAGATAGAGGGAGTGATGAGAGTCTCAATGGGGATTTTATTTTTATCCCAAACCCAAAGGTCTATTGATTTACAAATATTTTCAAGTGCATAATACGCTTCCCAGCCCCCATTAATCATTTTCACAATGTTATAGTTCGAGTTAAGCTTGCGATGAAAATTCATTCTGATATTTGTATGAAGTCACTTCCTCTAAATTGTTGCTATCACATATGAAATTACCATAAGTGATATTTTAGGATTCGATTATCATAACTTTTTTTTGTCATTTTTGATAGTCATATTTGTACTAGAGAAAAAATCCTTGAGAATTTTTAGTTGCTTGTTGAGATCATAATGACTCCTCACCATAAAAACAATATCATTATCATAAAGAAGAAGGATGATTCCTATACTAGCCAAAGTCATGCTGGCACAACTTGCATCTTCCAAACAACCGTATAGCTTGTCAATGTATATACCAAAAATAATATGGAACATGGGACAACCTTGCTTGAATCCTATATTACAATTAATTTGTTATGACCAACCCTTACAGTTCCTAAACTTGAAAATAACCTTCTCATACAACCTTATCACACAAACTCTCAAATTGAAAGGGACTTTTAGCTTTTCTTAATCTATTCCAAAGGTTAGTCCTAAGCATTGTGTCAAATGCTTTTCTAAATCCGACAAAGGAACATAGAAGTTTGGTTTTATTATTACAACACTTCTCACCAATGGTCCTAAGTGTAACAAGGTGGTCTATAATTGAATGATAGCTCTTAAATCTTGCTTGTCCTTTAGCTCTTTTTCCATGACTTTCTACCCACATGATGATCTTTTTTTTCAAATAATTCCATATCACTTGGGTAAAAGAGGGCTAGTTAAAATGGTCTATATGGAATCTTTTTATCTCCACTTTTAAAAATAACAACAATGAGGTTTTTTGTCCAAGGTTTAGGGAAATCCTACTTCATTAGTAAATTGAAGAGATTGTGGATGCGAGAGATGAGGATATGCCCACCAATTTTTAATATTTCTATTTGGTATCATTTGATTTCCTTAGCTTTCCATTTTGCGAGCTACTTAACCCCAAACTCTATGTCTTCTAAAGATAAAAATTCTTCCTTTTTAGAAAAGATTTGAATTTTGTCCATGCCATTAGGGGATTTATAAAGTTTTTTAAGATAGGAATCACAATCCCTTAAAGGAATTATATTGTTTTCTTTAGTTTTACAACTTAGAATTTTCCTCCAGAATTTCTTAGGACCTATCTTAGAGAGGTGCAAAACCTTCTCTTGCTTTGTATTTATATAGAACCTTTTTTTCCTTTTAATTACCCGGATTTGTACCTATATATCTAGTCACATTTTAAGAACTCGTTAGAAGCACCCCTAATGATTTTTCTAGCATGGTTGCACTAATCATAATACTAAAGGTTGGTCATTCTATTTTCGTTTCTACATAACACCATGATAGTGAAATTCTTAATGGAATTAGAGAGGGTTGTGGTAAAATTATGCTAGAGGTCTTCAATATTGCCCTTATTTAATAATATATTTAATTCATTATTTAAATCCATAAAAAATATATCAGTTTTATATTTTTATCGAAGATCAAGTGATTTTGGTTATTATAATTATCTGTTATGAGGATTATGTGCCTATCAAAGTTTATAGTTAGGGTTAAAGGTCTATTATTAAAGTAAGGATCACGATCATTTAAGATGTCAAAATTACTATTTGGTTGTATGCAAGGATATTAGATATCGCATAATTTATGACACTACTACCAAGCCCATGGATACAAGTCATCTAGTTGGATTTTTGCCACTTCATGACCATTGTGCAAATTATTATATATTGAGAACTACAAAGCTTCATTAGCTTAGTACCAAACAAATTCTCAACCAAGTGTTCAAAGTTTCTTTTGTATCTACTAGCTAAGAAAAAATCCTCATCTAACCATAGAGGATTAGAGTTGGAATCATTGCTTAAGATAATAGCTTGGTTAGTTGTTATTTTAACATTAAAGTCTCATAGAAAGAGGATATTTCCTTCATTTCTTAGGTTGTAAATATCCTCTTCTAAGCCATTGTGAGGACAATTTTTATCTATATTATGGTTCTTATAAAAGGTAGATTTAATAGGTGCAAAATAACATATTTCTTTATAAATGTTCTTAACATTGATATCTAAAATCTCCATCCATAGGTACTGATTGAAAGGATTTTTCTTGTGAAACTTAATATGAGGAAATATATTCTTCTTTATATGCAACAAGCTAAGGATCTCTTATTCCATATCGACCATAAGATAAATCCTTTTATGTTATGGATCTTATATTCTTCATGCTCCCAAATTTCAACAATTAATATAATATCAAATTCACACAAGATCTAACTTAACACGGGATCTTTGCTCCACGGAATGCCACAATAATTTCAAGAGATGATCTAGAGCATCCTGAATTCTTATTTATTGTTATCTCTTTGGTCTCTATCCCTAATAATAGTTTTTCTATTCTTGGTTATTTCTCATTTACCTTCATATCTAGCTTCTTTTGCTTAAATTCAACTTCATTTATTAATTCATCTTGATTTTCTGGAATGAAATATTCCTTTATAAATATTTTGAGCCCTTTTAGACTGAGGGTCTTACTAAGTATTCATATTTATGGCCATTCTAGATCTTGCCTTAATATGAATTATCCTATCTTTTTGCTCAATTAATTTGTCTAGCCTTCGTGCATCTATGAGACAAGTTGTTTCAATTTGCAATTTTTTTTTATAGTTTTCCTTGACTAATGATAGTGGTTCCTCTTTGTTCTCATCTTTCAAACAAAAAATTATGAGGTTCAAGTTTATTTTTCGATGCTCATGGTCTAACTCTATAAGATTACTCATTTCCTCTTTGATGGGTTTGATATCCAATTTACCTTCCAAACTATTAAGGGCCAAATTATTATTTAGCTTTTCTCTGAACTCTTTACTTTTCTAGATTATCAACCTCCCATTCTTAGGTTGATTGTTTCTTTTCTATTTCTTGTAATCCCATCTATAGTTTTTCCAACTTACTCTCCAACTCGATTATTTTAGTGTATATCTGTATTTAATCTTGTCTTTTTATTAAGATTTCCCCTAAATCTATTTGTGGTTAAATACTATATTCTCTTTATTTTCTATGTTTATTTAAAAAAATTATATTTTCACCTTTAATCTAAAGATTTTATATTTTCACCTTTGATCGACAAATGCTCTACCATTAACTTAAAAATTATGTGTCAAATATTTATAATACATTATCAATATTTTAATAATATCAATATTATGCATAGAAAAGTAATATAATTTACAATATAAATAATAATGATATGACTAAAATAAGTATCCAATATATCAATGTAACATCCTGAAAAGAGCTAAAATTTAATTTTTTTGATATAGCCAAAATCACAAGGGAAATGCTATCTGCGGAATGAAAGTTATTTAACTAATAGATAGTGATAGGTTCATAAAATTATCATAGTTATTCTTAAACATAAAAATACAATAGATTATAAATGAAATGTAATAAAACAATGTTTATTTCTTCGTATGTAATGGTGCTAGTAATAATACTGATGATCTGTTTGCATATTTCTGAAGGGGTTCCTACAGGGTGCCCTTGGGTTTACTTAGCTTGATAGATAAAGCATTGGTCCTTTTCTTTCGCAGATCTGTAGGTAAGATATTTAAATAATTCAAGTACTTCAAGGGGCGTTTTACGTTTCAGCTAGCCGTCTCTGTTTTTAAGATAGGTGTGTGTACTGTCGTGCATGAAGGTAGCGATGGTAAGGAGTTCCACCTTTTCTTTATCAACTTGAGCCATTTTTATCCTAACGCTTGTAAGTGTAGCTAGAGATATTTTACTCTATACCTCTGTTGTAATTGATGGTAGAATCATTGGAATTATAACTTATATTAATAGTTTGAAAATGAGACAAGGTTGAACAAGATGTACTTTGGTGAAAGGTCTTTAGATCTTGATAACAACAACATAAGATGACATCTATGGTTACGACATGGTTGAACAATGAATGACCTTGATGAAATGCCACAATCGATTATTCTTGAAATTGAAATCTTGCAATGTTTAAGTTCGAAGTGCAATTGTATAATAATGTTCTGTTATGTCACTGTGTGGGAAAGATGTTGCTTTGTTATGTAAATGAGATATATATCAATTTGTTGTCAAACCCTAGTTTTCTAGATGGATTAGGGTTAGAGTTATAATGCATTATCCTTATGCCAAATGATCTTTAGCATTGATATCATAATATGTGCTCACTATATGAATGAAACTTATTGTTGGAATTGTAATGCCTAGACCTATGCAAACTAAGGCTTGGTAATGGCATTCTATTACGTGCTTGATATATAAATATATCATATCGTTTTAAATTTGTAATGCACACATGCTATGCGAATTAACTTAGCATTGAAAACATAATATATATAACCTATGGTTTGAAATGCAATACACACATGCTATGCGAATTCATATCATGGTTTGAAACTATATAACGTGGTTATAATATGGTGATGTGATATCGAGATAGTGTTGTTGACAATAAATTCGATGCTGACATGAACTTAATGCCATTACAGGCGTGGTTTGGAAAATGATACGTAAAATCAGTAGTTAATGCAAACCATGTGTATTGATAGTGGATTGTCTTGTTGGCTTCTACCTGTAACTGGCTTCATGTGATGAAGTTGTAGACACTGTTGGAACTCTGCCAAGTTGTAAGCTCCACCCTGGTGATATGGAATTCCATTGAGGTTTGCTATTTAATGGAGTTATTAATGGTAGGTGATCGTAACTCTGTCTTGGTATTGGCATGGATTGGATGGCCAAATCTCACCCGTTGATCTATCCTGTCTCTGTTAGGATATTCATATAGTCCATCCTAGTCCCACCAGTATTTTGATCATTTACATTTTCAGTCATGCATGCACTTTTAGGGTTTGCATGCATTCTAGGGTTTGCATGCATCCTAGTCATCAGTCCAGCACCTAGCCCTCAGTTAGCCAACCCCCAGGAGCTTCTCACTATTCAGTTTTACCCCTCCAGTTGCTTAATGCGCCCTTCTTCCTTGATTTTAGGAAGCAACTCGCCCTTCTTCACCTACCAGTCCAGTTGTCTTCAGTTTATACTTAGTTACACTCAGTTACAGTCAGTTACAGTCAGCTACACTTAGTTACATTGAGTTACACTTAGTTACACCTACCAAACTCAGTTTGACTAATGGTTGATAGTTACTTGAGCATTGATGACTCCACTGATGATGATGAAGACTTCCAGTTGTGCTCCGATGATCATGAGGACACCTAGTTGTGCTCTGATGACACTCTTTTGATCTTATGATCACTCTGAGAGGCTAATTCGAATTGCCACCTTAGGCATTCGAATCCTCTCTACCATTGTACTATTTATTTGTCCATATTGTGATTAATTAATTAGTGTGTGTGAATTATTATTGCTTCTATATGAGTTCTACTGTACCATATTATTCTATTGCTCATTAAACTGTATTGACCACTCTTCTTCTATTTTCTTGCTTAATCATAATCATTCTCTTGTGAGGTATACATCATCTCTTAGATCTGCTGTGAGGATTTTCACATGGTATCAGAGCATGTTGAGAGTATTGTTTATCTCCATTCTTGAGAGTTTTTTTTTGTAGGTTATTACCAAGATTTCGAGTGCAACAGTTGCAGCAGTTTCTGCATTTTTGCAGCAGTAGCATTTGCAATTATTCTATATTGTTTTTACAGGTCCTCTACAGCTTCTATGTATTCATCAGGAATTACACCTCTTTCTCCATTCAACTATGATGAATGGAAACCACGAATGATAGCATACTTGAAGATCCATGATCTTTTTTATTGTCATTTTGAAAGAGAGTTCGAATCCCCTGAAGAGAAGATTGATTGGTTAAATAAAGGTGATGGAGCCTTTGGAGCAATGATGCTTTATTTGTCTGAATACCTGAGATTATATTTCCAATGGAGTTATGGACTCCAAAAGAGTTATGGGCTCACCTGGATGAACAATTTGGCAGAAAGAATGAAGGGATTGGTCCAAACCCATTCGAAAGCAAGCAAAGTGATGCAATCGCTCTCCTTGACGGTCTCTCATATCATGAACCAATATCATCTCATATTGAAGTTGTTGACAAAGAACTTGCAGATTCTCCGCTCATGCTCCAACTTTCTTCTCTTTCTGTGCCAACTCACACTCTAGATATTGCAGAAGGTCCTAAATCCTCTCTTGCACCAGAGTCTGTTGGTTTGCATCATGATCACATGATTATTTCGGAGGTAAAATCATCTATTGGAGGTAATGCATTCGCTCCTCTCAAGAAATCATCTCTTATTTACTACTATATGATCATTAGCACATGCTTTCAGAAGGTTATTGAAGAATATGGCCATTGCCACCTACTTGAGATAATTTCTCATGCATCCATTGGTTTTGATCTCACCTCTTATAGTTCAAAGGAGATCTCAAGAAACCTTTTCCATTCACTTGGGATAATTTCTCATGCATATGATAGTTTTGATCTCACCCCTGTTGGTTCAAAGGATATCTCAAGAAACTATTCTTCAAGTCTTAAATCTGATTTGGATTTCAAGCAATTATTATTTGATGGTTCTTTTTGCAATAATATCACCCATGATGGTTCGAAGGAGAAGACAAAAGACTATCTGCATATTCATGATTTTGATCCTACCTCAGCTGTTTCGAATCACAGGTTCAAGGATCATCCTCATACTTTTGTATTTGTTCTCATCACATCCGATCTGAAGAGCAAGTACAAGCACATGTTTTTTGAGCATGATCCACTTCTTCCCAAGAAGAAGATACCTCCAGACATATGACCAAGCATCACACCTGCTTGAGTTTGGAGAATTTATTTTTTGTGTGCCTTACAGTCTGGTTTTTTGAGGAGGGGGTATGTTTCCCATGAAATTTTCCCACTTCCTTGGTTTATTGACTGTTATTATTCATTGTATTGGGTGACCTTTGGTCTTAGTTACCAGGGCCCAGGATGGATTAAGGGGGGGGGTTAGGATATTCCTATACTCCATCCTAGTCCCACCAGTATTTTGAT
The DNA here is from genome assembly GCA_027924585.1 of Larix kaempferi. NCBI lineage: Eukaryota > Viridiplantae > Streptophyta > Pinopsida > Pinales > Pinaceae > Larix > Larix kaempferi. The sequence goes on from BSBM01000770.1 coordinate 5,843,692, forward strand.
CATTTAAATTTTCAATCATGCATGCACTTTTAGGGTTTGCATGCATTTTGCATGCATCCCAGTCATCAGTCCAGCACCTAGCCCTCAGTTAGCCAGCCCCCGGGAGCTTCTCACTATTCATTTTTAGCTCTCTAGTTGCTTAATGCGCCTTTCTTCCTTGATTTTAGGAATCAAATCACCCTTCTTCACCTACTAGTCCAGTTGTCTTCAGTTTATACTTAGTTACACTCAGTTACAGTCAGTTACAGTCAGCTACACTTAGTTACATTGAGTTACACTCAGTTACACCTACCAGACTCAGTTTGACTGATGGTTGACAATTACTTGAGCATTGATGACTCCACTGATGATGATGAAGACTTCCAGTTGTGCTCCGATGATCATGAGGACACCTAGTTGTGCTCCGATGAAACTCTATTGATCTTATGATCACTTTGAGAGGCTAATTCGAATTGCCACCTTAGGCATTCGAATCCTCTCTACCATTGTACTATTTATTTGTCCATATTGTGATTAATTAATTAGTGTTTGTGAAGTATTATTGCTTCTATCCGAGTTCTACTGTACCATATTATTCTATTGTGCATTATACTGTATTGAATACTCTTCTTCTATTTTCTTGCTTAATCATAATCATTCTCTTGTGAGGTATACATCATCTCTTAGATCTGTTGTGAGGATTTTCACAGTCTCGATCATGGAGATCTAAACCCTAAGGAAACTCGATATACCGTTGTTGTTTGACTTTTGCATTCATTTTTGGAGTTTTGGTCTTGGGGGAGAGGCCGACAGGTCGCTAAATGGTAGGGTTCGACCCTGGGTAGTTTCTTGATGGCTCTGCAACTCCCATCTCTATAAAATAATGGTTGAGATCTGGTTGTATAATATGCTATGGTTCAAATGGTGTAAGGCGTTGAAGCCCTGTGGCTTTCGTTGTGTAACAGGTTAGGTTTTTCAATGAATTAAACTCAGAGCGTGAGAATTGTTCATAGTTGCATGCTGCCCCTGTTGCGTCGGTTGGAAGAACTGGAAGCGTGAAGCATTCCATCCGCTTGTGAAGGTAAGTTCAACCTTGTAAAACTATTGGTTAAAATACAGTTTCGATTTATATGGTATTCATTTTGGAACTTGTTATAAATTCTTGGTAGTTTGTGTGGTAGGGACTGTCTTCATCGTGGAGTTTATAGAACTGAGGTTTGTTGGAAATGGATGGCTCGCTTCACTTCGGAAAGCCCCGGTGGCATAACCCTCCGTAGGTTCTCCTGGAAGAATATGGCCATCGTTGAAGTTGTACCAACTTTGTGTTTTCTGGAAATCGTGGTCCAAACAGTGTTGTTTTGTTTTTACGCCTGTATTATGGATGCCTCTTGGATTACAGGGTCGATGTAATAAGGTTTAGGTTACTGTACAGTGTTTTGGATTCTGATTTGAACTGGGAAATGTAACTTCTGTCATCGAGGGTTTCAAGCTCTGTCGAGTTTTTAATAAGAAAAATATTTACAAGTCTATTTTGCAGTAGTTGTTTTTGTTTCACCTTTTTGGGGCTTGACCCGTGAATATAACTTGTGATTTAAATGTTGAAATGAGCTGGTTTTTAGCAGGTCTCTGCATTTAACTTTGATGTAATGCAACATGTGGTTTGTAAACTAGGTTTCAATACTTCTGCTGCTATGGTTTTCCTTTATGAACTGTGAAACTTTGAAATTTAAAACAATGGAATGGGAACCGTGTGATATATGTGAATTTGATAAATATTGAAATATTTATCTGCTCTCAATTTCGTCATTTTCATGTGTTAGAAAGGTGAAAATAACCTGTAATGAAACAATCTTTAAATATTTGTAGAAATGTTTCGATGAATGTGAAACAGTCGGCAATTGGGACAATTCTCGAATGTTGTAAAATGTTTGATTGAAAGGGTATTACAAGAACGATGATTGTGATTTGATTTTGATATTAAAATGAAGAAATGAAATGCTAGTTTTGCTGGACGATGGTTTGTAAAATGGATTGTTAGGGTTTAGGGTTTTCATATTGTATGTTGGATACTTTTGCAGAACTTAAAATAGACTTTATTTGCTTGTCTATCCTGTATGTTTAGCAAACTATTAAGTAGTGGAAATAACAATGAACTTCAGTAAACTTTTGATAAGAAAATATGGAAACATAAACCTTGAATTCAAACTATGAAATGTCAGATTTGTTCTGTTCAATGATGTTATGCAATTTTTTATAATTGATGTATCAGGAATGATTTCAATAATGAGTATTAATCATAGTAACATTTTAGGACAATAAATTTACTATTTGATGAAATAAAAACAATATTGCAAAGAATACAGTAATTAATACTAATCACTAATAGTAGGAAAAATTTACAAAACATACGAAGTTGTTCTTTCATCATCTTGGAAATCGCCTATCATATCTATCTACCTTAATTCATTATTTGTAATAGAGTACGATGCCGATCCATTAGCATGGGGAAAAATGCAAAGAGTATTTTATTCAATCTTTCATAACTGTATTTAGTACTATTCAGAATCTTATTTGAATTAGAAAATAAAATAATTGAGTCTGTTCAATAATATCTTTGAAAACAAAAAATGTAATTATGACAGATAGAAAACTATTAACAGCATAAAATTTAGGAAAGATAAGTAGAACCTGTAAGTGAAGATAGGGTTGACAAACACCCAAGGAGGCCTGTTCCTCCCAACCTATTCCAGAAGAAGTAGCCCAGCTGCTGGCTTCTTGTGAACCCCTGAGCCTGATTATTGAACCATTAAGTAGATGGAATCTGTGTAGAAGCAAGGCACTCAAAAATTCCTTCAGCACTCAGCATCAACCTCTTGAAATAACATGCCTTCAGCACTCAACATCAACCTCCTGAACTCAATAGAGTTTGGTAGACTCACAACGTGATCAACAACTTAGCATATCCCCTCATCAAATCTCTTGGGTGCAAACACAACAAAATCCCGAGGTAAATTTTCTCGTCAGGAAAAGTGATGAACCTCAGTTCATAATTTGATGGCTATTATATAGACTGCCTAGGTCTTTAGTGGTCAGTTTGGAATAAATGAGCCTCAAGCTCCAATCCCATCTTTCAGGGCACTATGACCACATTTCAAGGGAGTTGTCCCATACCAACAGCTAGTTAGTTGCATCGTGATGCTGCCACTTGTCCATTTCCTTCTACCCCAGATTCCATTCTACTTAGTGGATCAGTAACCACTCTTTCAACAGTCCTCTTAGGTGTTTGTCTCCTATTTTATTTATTAAATAATAAAATATTGTGCAAATTATAGTCATCCTTGGACACTTGTCCAACATAAAACTTTACAATAACAGTTATCATAATGTTTTCTAACACAAAATGTTTTCTAGCAAAAAGGGTATGTTACAAACACCCCCACTTAAGGTCAACATCGTCCTCGATGTTGGTTATTCATCATCAAGTTCCTCATGGAACAGAACTGAATATGCCACCCGCATATTACTTTCCAGTTCCCAAGTAGCTTCATCAGGGCTAAGGTGCTTCCATTGCACCTTTACTTGCCCTATGGTGCGATTCTGAAACATGATTTCCCTCTGGTCGAGAATACATTCCGGTTCCACATGAAAATATCCTTCGGGTTCCACCTGTATGTCATTCCAATTCAAAACATGAGTAGCATCGTGCACATACTTCTTTAAAACAGAAATGTGAAAAACATTATGGATTTTGAAATTATATGGCAATGCCAATTGATATGCAACAGCTCCTATCCTTGATAGGATTTCCAATGGTCCACAATACCTTGGTGCTAGTTTAGCACAACTCCCAAGCTTCAAAGAACTTTTCTTGGGTTTTACCTTTATAAAAACATGATCTCCTACCTGAAATTCTCTTTCAGTGCATTTCAAATCAGCATAGCTTTTCTGCCGATCTTGGGCAACCTTTAAGTTACCTTCAACCTGTTTCATGGTTAGCTCCATTTATTTCAATAAATATGGTCCTAACATTAATCTATCTACAGGATTATCCCAATAAATCGGAGTACAACATTTTATTCCATACAAAATCTCAAATGGAGCTTAACTTAGCAGATGCTTGATAATTATTATTGTAGGTAAATTCTGCTAAATGTAAGAAATCTTCCCACTTAGATGGCTGATTTTTAACATACAATCTTAACATGTTTTCTAAAATCTGATTTACCCTTTCTGTTTGACCATCAGTTTGTGGGTGGAAATAAGTGCTGAAATTTAATTTAGTATTTAACCCTTTAAACAGTGCTGTCCAAAAATTTCTAGTGAACTTAGAGTCCCGGTCTGAAATAATTACCTTTGGAATTCCGTGTAAACGAAAAATTTGCTTCATGAAAATATCTACAATGTTAGAAGCCTTGAAAGTAGTTTTAACAGGTATAAAATGAGCAACTTTACTAAGTTTATCAACAACAACCATGATTGAGTCATTCTGCTTCTGATTTCTAGGCAAACCTGTAATAAATCAATGCTTATAATTTTCCATTTCCATTCTGGAATTGTTAAGGGCTGCAATAGTCCAGCTGGATGTTGGTGTTTAGATTTAATAGTCTGACATTTAAAACATCTAGCTATATATTCAGCAACTTCATTATTCATGTTGGGTCAATAATAATCTTTTCTTAACATAGTTATCATTTTCTGATAACCAGGATGTCCTGAATAAGGAATTTTATGAACTTCATCCAAAATCAACAAATTAACTTTCAAAATATTAGGTACACAAATTCTGTTTTTATATGTTAAGAAGCTTTTTTCATTAATACTGTAATCTGTTATTAAATTTTCAGATGAATTTTCAGCCACTTTACCATGTAATTTTTGGTAATTTTCGTCTTGCTTAATTCCTTCTTCGATCTGATTTTCCAGATCAGTCTTAAAAGTACTGATTACTGCCACAAAACCCAATCTAGCATTTATGCTCAAAGCATCAACAACCTTATACTCCTTTCCATTAATGTGATGAATCTCAAAATCATACTCGCTAAGGAAAGCTAACCACCTAGCTTTCCTTGCGTTAAGATTTGTTTGATCCAATAAATACTTTAAGCCTTTATTATCGGTCATTAAAATGAACTTTCTTCCAATCAAGTGATGGCGCCACATTTTTAATGCATGTATCACGGCTGCCAACTCAAGATCATAAGTTGCATAATTCTTTTCATGTATTTTTAACTTCCTGGACTCAAAAGCAATTGCATGACCTTCCTGACTTAAGACCCCTCCAAGTCCATCTATGCATGCATCCGTGCATACGACGAAATCCTTATTGGGATATGCAATTTTTAAGATGGCTGCAGTAGTTAATAATTATTTTAACTTATTAAAGCTTTCTTGACACTTTTGATCCCATACGAATTTCTTCCCTTTCTTCTGCAAAGAAGTGATGGGGTTAGCAATTCTAGAGAACCCTTCAATAAAATTTCTATAATAACCCGTTATTCCCATGAATGACAGTACATCAGTTACGTCTTTGGGGACAAGCCATTCATTAATTTCTTTTATTTTATCAGGATCAACAGAAATACCATCTTTAGAAATTATATGACCCAAATACTGAATTTTATCTTTATAAAAATCACATTTACTAAATTTAGCGTAAAGCTGATGTTCTCTAAGTACTTACAAAATGATTTTAAAATGTTCGTCATGCTCTTCTTTAGTTTTTGAGTAAATCAAAATATCATCAATGAATACCACTACGAACTTATCCAAATATTTATGTAGAACGTTGTTCATCAAATACATGAAAACTGCCGGTGCGTTAGTCAGCCCAAAAGGCATAACTACGAACTCGTAGTGTCCATAACGTGTTCTGAATGCAGTTTTGAATATGTCCTCGTCTTTTATTCTGACCTGATGATATCCCAACCTTAAATCAATTTTAGTAAATATCTCTGCTCCGCGTACTTGATCAAATAGATAATCTATGCGGAGTAAGGGATATCGGTTCTCAATAGTCATTTTGTTAAGTTGACGATAATCTATACACAGTCGCATAGTACCGTCCTTTTTCTTAACAAAAATAACCGGTGCTCCCCAAGAAGACACACTTGGCCTTATGCAGTTTTTATCTATTAATTCCTTCAGTTGAGATTTTAGTTCATTTAACTCTAGAATATTCATCCTATAGGGAGCCTTTGAGTTTGGTACCGCACCGGGTACTAACTCAATGGTGAAATTAAGTTCTCTTTTCGGAGGTAATCCTGGAATTTCTTCCGGGAATACATCAGAAAAGTACTTAAGGATGGGAATATCCTCTAGTTTTAACTTGTCTTCTTTAGATGTACACTTGTCATTAATAACATTAACAACAAACATTTTACAGCCTTTTCTGGCAGCTCTCTTTACTTGTAGAGCAGAAATCTGCATCACTGAAATCTTCCTATGAATTCCTTTTACTGTTTTTGTATTACCTTCATTATTTACACATGTAAAAGGTTTGTCAAAACAATTCAGTAAAACTCTATGCTGTTCAAGCCAGTCCATACCAATCAACAAATCATATGACCCTATGGGTAAAACATTCAGATTAATTTGCGTTTTCAACTGACTTATAAATACTTCACAATCCTTGACAAAATCTGTAACTTTTCTTTTAGTACCTGTTGCAAGCTGAACTAACCATGCATTATCAATTTTCTCTACTTTTAACTTGCAACGGTTTACTAAAGTATGTGAAATATAACTCAGATTTGGAACGGGATCTATCAGAATAGAAATAGACTCGTTTTGTATCATACCTTCAATTTTGACCATGGATGTTTGATGGTTAGCTTGTCGGTTCTCCAGTGCTGCATTTATCGTGGGAATTTCTCTTGTGATATCTCCAACTGTAGGTTCTGCTTACATAGTGTAAATATTGTTGGCTGTCTTCTTGTTGTGTGGGAAATCTGCTCTCTTATGTGGTCCACCACAGTCATAGCACTTAATGGATCCTTTCTGTTCAGTATACCTGTTGTTATTATTATTGTTATTGCTGTGATTATTATTGTTAGGTACGTTTCTTACAACAGTAAAGTTCTGAGATGCATTATTCCAGTAATTATTAGGAAAATTTCTGTTATTAAAATTTTTCTTAAAACCTCCAGAATTATGATTAAAATTCTTCTTTTTATAGTCAAATTGATTAGTCTTACTGTTCTTCCAGCTAGTTGTTCCTTCTCTTTTTCTATTTTGATCAAAACAAAAATTGGCCTTTCTCATGGCCTCTTCCAAAGTGGAAGGATTATTATACTCGATACGGTCTTTTATATTAAAAGGTAGACAACTGAGAAACCTTTGCATTTTAGGCTTTTCCTGGACCATATGAGGCACATACTTCAGCAAGCTAAGGAACTTACTGCACAGTTCTTTCATGTTCATTGTACCCAACTTTAAATCGTAAAACTCCTTTGACTTATCTTCAAAATATTGTTCCGACAAAAACTTATTTTTAAACAAACTTTTAAACATAGTCCAAGTTACTTCTTTTTCTTTTATACTCTTGATTCTTTTAAGATCTTGCCACCAAATATCTGCCTTCCCAGTCAGATTGTAAATAGCCATCTTGGCTTTTAGTTGAGAAGAGTAGTCGTAAATATTAAAGTACTTCTTCATTCCAGACAACCAAGCTTCTGTTGTCTCACCCTTCTCACTTTCGCCATTAAAGGTGGGTGGCTTAATCTTTTTAAATTCCCCAGTAATCTATTCATAATGTTTATGTTTTCTCTTTTTAGAGAAGCATTCACTGTTACTGTTGTCATAATTAAAGTCATTATTACTTGGATCAGATTTAGAGGATGAGTAACTGTTCCTTTTATCATTTCTTGTTTTCTTATGCTTATGTTGGTGGGACATTGTTTCAGAATCAACCTTCATTTCTGATTTTTTGCCTCTTTCATCATTATGACAATTCCCTTTTAAATTCCGTTGTAACTCTTCTTGTACCTTAAGGATCCATTCATTTTCTTCTTTAACAGCTTTTAACTCATATTTTAAATCCTGTACAGTGCATAAAATTTCAGAAGACTGGTTATTTAATTCAACATAAATTCCTTTAGAATTGTTATTGTTAATGCATTCATTACGAGGAGATCTATCCTTTGCTGATTCTTCTGGTATTTCCATATCTGTAATTTAAAGGTCAATCTGTTCTGTGCAAAAATAAAATTGAATTACAAAAGTTAGTAACATAAACTTTCTGATTTGTTTTCTGTTTGCGCGCGTGAGCCTAAATCAGGCCTAGAGTTTGAACTTGCGCTCTGATACCACTTGTAACATCCTGGAAATCGCTAAAATTTAATTTTTTTTGATATAGCCAAAATTATAAGGGAAATGCTATCTGCGGAATGAAAGTTATTTAACTAATAGATAATGACAGCTTCATAAAATTATCATAGTTATTCTTAAACATAAAAAGATAATAGATTATAAATGAAATGTAATCAAACAATGTTTATTTCTTCATATGTAATGGTGCTAGTAATAATACTGACGATCTGTTTGCATATTTCTAAAGGGGTTCCTACAGGGTGCCCTTGGGTTTACTTAGCTTGATATCTAAAGCATTGGTCCTTTTATTTCGCAGATCTGTAGGTAAGATATTTAAATAATTCAAGTACTTCAAGGGGTGTTTTACGTTTCAGCTAGCCGTCTTTGTTTTTAAGATAGGTGTGTGTACTGTCGTGCATGAAGGTAGAGATGGTAAGAAGTTCCACCTTTTCTTTATCAACTTGAGCCATTTTTATTCTAACACTTGTAAGTGTAGCTAGAGATATTTTACTCTATACCTCTGTTGTAATTGATGGTAGAATCATTGGAATTATAACTTATATTAACAGTCTGAAAATGTGACAAGGTTGAACAAGATGTACTTTGGTGAAAGGTCTTTAGATCTCGATAACAGCAACATAAGATGACATCTATGGTTATGACACGGTTGAACAATGAATGACCTTGATGAAATGCCACAATCGATTATTCTTGAAATTGAAATCTTGCAATGTTTAAGTTCGAAGTGCAATTGTATAATAATGTTATGTTATGTCATTGTGTGGACAAGATGTTGCTTTGTTATGTAAATGAGATATATATCAATTTGTTGTCAAACCCTAGTTTTCTAGATGGATTAGGGTTAGAGTTATAACGCATTAGCCTTATGCCAAATGATCTTTAGCATTGATATCATAATATGTGCTCACTATATGAATGAAACTTAATGTTGGAATTATAATGCCTAGACCTATGTGAACTAAGGCTTGGTAATGGTATTCTATTACGTGCTTGATATATAAATATATCATATCGTTTTAAATTTGCAATGCACACATGCTATGCGAATTAACTTAGCATTGAAAACATAAGATATATAACCTATGGTTTGAAATGCAATACACACATGCTATGCGAATTCATATCATGGTTTGAAACTATATAACGTGGTTATAATACAGTGATGTGATATCGAGATAGTGCTGTTGACAATAAATTTGACGCTGACATGAACTTAATGCCGTTACAGGCATGGTCTGGCAAATGATACGTAAAATCAACAGTTAATGCAAACCCTGTGTATTGATAGTGGATTGTCTCGTTGGCTCCTACTTGTAACTGGCTTCACGTGATGAAGTTGTAGAAACTGTTGGAACTCTGCTGAGCTGTAGGCTCCACTCTGGTGATATGGCATTCCATCGAGGTTTGCTATTTAATGGAGTTATTAATGGTAGGTGATCGTAACTATTTATTTGTATTGGCGTGGCTTGGCTGGCCAAATCTCGCCCGTTGATCTATCCTGTCTCGATCGTGGAGATCTGAACCCTAAGGCAACTCGATATACCGTTGTTGTTTTCCTTTTGCATTCATTTTTGGAGTTTTGGTCTTGGGGGAGAGGCCTACAAGCCGCTAAATGGTAGGGTTCGACCCTGGGCGGTTTCTTGATGGCTCTGCAACTCCCATCTCTATAAAATAATGGTGAGAGCTGGTTGTATAAGTTGCTATGGTTCAAATGGTGTAAGGCGTTGAAGCCCTGTGGCTTTCGTTGTGTGACAAGTTAGGTTTTTCAATGAATTAAACTCAGAGCTTGAGAATTATTCATAGTTGCATGCTGCCCCTTTTGCGTCGGTTGGAAGAACTGGAAGCCTGAAGCATTCCATCCGCCTGTTCTTGTGAATGTAAGTTCAACCTTGTAAAACTATTGGTTAAAATACAGTTTCGATTTATATGGTATTCGTTTTGGAACTTGTTATAACTTCTTGGTAGTTTGTGTGGCAGGTACTGTCTTCATCGTGGATTTTACAGGGTTGAGGTTTGTTGGCAATGGATGGCTCGCTTCACTTCGGTAAGCCCCAGTGGCATAACCCTCCGTAGGTTCTCCTGGCAGAATATGGCCATCGTTGAAGTTGTAACAACTTTGTGTTTTCTGGAAATCGTGGTCCAAACAATGTTGTTTTGTTTTTACGCGTGTATTATGGATGCCTCTTGGCTTACAGGGTTGATGCAATAAGGTTTAGGTTACTGTACAATGTTTTGGATTCTGAGTTGAACTGGGCAATGTAACTTCTATCATCGAGGGTTTCAAGCTCTGTCGAGTTTTTAATAAGAAAAATATTTACAAGTCTATTTTGCAGTAGTTGTTTTTGTTTCACCTTTTTGGGGCTTGACCCGTGAACATAACTTGTGATTTGGTGATTTAAATGTTGAAATGAACTGGTTTTTAGCAGGTCTCTGCGTTTAACTTTGATGTAATGCAATGTGTGGTTTGTAAACTAGGTTTCAATACTTCTGCTGCTATGGTTTTCCTTTATGAACTGTGAAACTTTGAAATGTAAAACAATGGAATGGGAACCGTGTGATGTATGTGAATTTGATAAATAATGAAATATTTATCTGCTCTCGATTTCGTCATTTTCAGTTGTGATAGAAATGTGAAAATAACCTGTAATGAAACAATCTTTAAATATTTGTAGAAATGTTTCGATGAATGTGAAATAGTCGGCAATTGGGACAATTCTTGAATGTTGTAAAATGTTTGATTGAAAGGGTATTACCAGAACGATGATTGTAATTTGATTTTGATATTAAAAAGAAGAAATGAAATGCTAGTTTTGTCGGACGAGGGTTTGTAAAATGGACTGTTAGGGTTTAGGGTTTTCATATTGTATGTTGGAAACTTTTGTAGAACTTAAAATAGTCTTTATTTGCTTATTTATCCTGTATATTTAGAAAACGATTATGTAGTGGAAATAAAAATGAACTTCAGCAAACTTTTGATAAGAAAATATGGAAACATAAACCCTAAATTCAAACTATGAAGTGTCAGATTTGTTCTGTTCAATGATGTTATGCAATGTTTGATAATTGATGTATCAGGAATGATTTCAATAATGAGTATAAATCATAGTAACATTTTAAGACAGTAAATTTACTCTTTGATGAAATAAAAACAGTACTGTAAAGAATACAATAATTATTAGTAATCACTAACAGTAGGAAAAATTTACAAAACATACAGAGTTGTTCTTTCATCATCTTGGAAATCGCCTATCATATTTGTCTACCTTAATTCATTCTCTGTACTAGAGTACGATGCCGATCCATTAGCATGGGGAAAAATGCAGAGAATATTTTATTCAATCTTTCATAAATGTATTCAGTACTATTCAGAATCTTATTTGACGTAGAAAATAAAATAATTGAGTCTGTTCACTAATATATTTGAAAACATAAAATGTAATTATGACAGATAGAAAACTGTTAACAGCATAAAATTTAGGAAAAATAAGTAGAACCTGTAAGTGAAGATAAGGCCGACAAACACCCAAGGAAGCCTGTTCCTCCCAACCTATTCCAGAAGAAGCAGCCCAACTACTGGCTTCTTGTGAACCCCCGAGCCTGATTATTGAACCACTAAGTAGATGGAATCTGTGTAGAAGCAAGGCACTCAAAAATGCCTTCAGCACTCAACATCAACCTCTTGAAATAACATGCCTTCAGTACTCAGCATCAACCTCCTGAACTCAATAGAGTTTGGTAGACTCACAACATGATCAACAACTTAGCATATCCCCTCATCAAATCTCTTGGGTGCAAACACAACAAAACCCCAAGGTAAATTTTCTCGTCAGGAAAAGTGATGAACCTCAGTTCATAATTTGATGGCTATTATATAGACTGCCTAGGTCTTTAGTGGTCAGTTTGGAATAAATGAGCCTCAAGCTCCAACCTCATCTTTCAGGGCACTATGACCACATTTCAAGGGATTTGTCCCATACCAACAACTAGTTAGTTTCATCATGATACTGCCACTTGTCCATTGCCTTCTACTCCAGATTCCATTCTACCTAGTGGATCAGTAGCCACTCTTTCAATAGTCCTATAAGGTGTTTGTCTCCTATTTTATTTATTAAATAATAAAATATTGTGCAAATTACAGTCATCCTTGGACACCTGTCTAACATAAAACGTTACGATAACAGTTATCATAATGTTTTCTAACACAAAATGTTTTCCAGCAAAAAAGGTATGTTACAATCAAATATAAAGAATAAAAAATATTATAATATTATACATTCTAAATATAAAAAAATAAATAAATTAGAATATATATATATATATATATATATATATATATATATATATATTTGTTATACGAAAATGTTAAAATAATAAGTGAAATATCGTAGATATGATATATCAAGAGTCTTAGAAATTGTTTTAATAATTAAATTATTAGAATATTTATTAAATATTAAGAGAGGGTTTTAATAGTTAATTTGGTTATAATGTTATAGAAAATTTTAAAACAGTAAATTTAATATTATATTATAGATATGCTATATTAAGAGGTACAAATATTTCACATTTTTGACATTGCGAAATGAGTCACTATATGATTTATAAGTGTTAACAGAATTTTTGAAATTAAATTGTAATAAAAATTTCAAGTTTTTAAAAAACCTTTTCAAATTAAATTGTAATGAAAATTTGAAGTTTTTATTTTTATTTATATGGAAATTGGTACTTACTAATAAATGTTTTTAATAGAATATTTTGTGTGTATAAAGTGCATGACATAGAAACTATAACCTAGATTACATTACAAAAGAATTGTACGTCGCACTATTTAAAATAAATAAATATGCCATCCTTATTAAAAGCTAAAAGCTAAAATATGAAGTAATAGAATACATAATAGTTATATAGATTATATAAAATAAATTAAACTAAATTGTTTCGAATTCAATCAAAGAGTGAATTGAGCAACAAAGATAATAATGAGCTGAAAATGTAATTGGGGTTCAATCAACTAATTTGGTTTAGGTATATTCTTATCTGCAAATCAATGCTGAACTTAGGAGCAATCTAAGTAGCTAACAAAACAACGAACAACAAACAATTATCAATAACTTGTATGTAGCATACACTACATATGTTGGAATATGTAATGATGACTTGAGTGGTATTGTTGGTTGTGCAATGATCATATCTTTCAAATAAGACACATATAACTTTAATATTATAAAATGGAGTTATCTCGCATGCATCATGTAATAAAATTTCTAATTACCATTCTTTATATAAGAGAGGTGGGATTCTATCTGTCCCACATATGTTATGGCATGTAAATTTTCCATACCTCTAGCTATATAATAGAGGTGAAGGAGGCCCATTTACACACATGATATTATTGAGTCATTATGACATGACGTGAAGATGGAGTGCAATGTGATCCTTATGTGAGGATTCCATGTAAGAGTTGGAGTTTTCTGAAGAATATAGAAGATCAAGCCTTCCCATGGATGTTTCACCATTTGTGGTTTTACCACGTAAATATGGTGTTCTCTTTTCTCTTCCCTTTCCTTTGTTGCTTATGTTAACGATTATTTGATGCTTGTGTTGATAAGAGATTATACTAGTTGATTATGATTGTTATGTTAGTTATCTATTGTTCCATGTTAATGCATGTTTCTGAATAGTTTAACATGGTATTTGAGCTGGTTACTATGTTTTACCTTCTTCGGTAATTTTTTGTTAATTTTTTTACAAGCACCTATTTCTTCAATTTTCTTTTGCCCCCTCCATATCTAATGGATTTTCCATCATATTTAGACAAACCTTGTGTTTTTTCTTTAGATCCAGGCATTTTTCAACATGTTTGAGAATTTTTTTTCTCAAAACCCTAACCCTCACCATTTATTTTTCATATATATATCTCTATACTTGCTCCACTAATCTCTATACTTGCTCCACTAAACTCCCACACCAAGCATTCGCCCTCCCTCTTCTAGCTCACGCCCTTGCCTTGTGTGCTCACGTGGATCCTAGTTGGAGGCTCTCCATTGGTGGGTGAAGCTTCCCATGTTACCCCAAACCTATGTCAACTCATCTACTACCACTCCAAGCCTCCTGATGACTAGTTTGTGATTGGAAATCGATTTTTGTCAAGTGTTATTTGGATCTCTTTGGCCAAATTCGAATTAGGGTTTTAGTATTTGGTTTTGCTATTAAAGAGAGGCCCATTTGGGTTATTATCTCATGGATCTTTTGGTAAAACTTACTCTGTCAATTTGTAACTCTGTTCTAGCTATTGCTATTTGGAAATAAAAGTGACTTTGGAGGTCCACATGGTGTTGATGCTTGTTATGGAAATGCTTCATCTATTCTAAGGTGATATTGTATTTGTTTATTGCTCATATTTTATCATTTTGATCAATTATTTAGCTTAGAAGGCTTTCTTAAGCCCATAGGGTGGGCATTTGGGTTCAACTTGTCCATTGATGTTGGGGTTCTATGTGATTGGGAAGGAGTAGACTGTAGTCAGAAATATTTATACTCTTCTAATCTCATTTTGCTTTACATACAATATTTGATAAAGGTGTCTTTGTGACTAATTTCTTGTGCAGATCTCATAGGTTGAAGAGAGGTTTGAGCTTGGGTGCATCTCTCATCTCTTCAAAGACCTTTTTCCTAACATTTGTGTGCATTTTAGGATCTCCCAAAGTCGATCTTAAGCATTGGAATTTTGGTAAAGAAGTGCTAGGTTGAAATCCATCTTCAAAAATCATATTTTCAACTGTTTATTTGGTTCTAAAGGCTCACTTCTTCAAGCCCATTCTCTTCTAGCCTCTTTTCCCTACCAAACCTTCTCCTAGTATCCTCTCGTCCTAGTCTTCTACTTTCTTCTTTGCCTTCGCCCATCTCCTCTATAGGCTTTCCTACTTGTTAACACCCAAAAAGTGTTCACTACCTCATCTACCCCATTACATGACTCATTTGTCCATTTTCCTACCATATTTAACTTAAAAACCCTAAAAATCCCATTAAAAAGCCTTCAAAGGCCTAAAAAGCCTCAAAAAGGCTAAAAAACCCCTTTTCCCTCCATAAATATCCAAAATTCCTCAAAAATAGCAAAAACCCTCTAAAGAGGGAATAAAAAATATAAAATAATGAGGAAAAAGGAGGAAAAACCCTATACAGCTGACCTAAACCATTTGGTTCCCAAAACCATGGGCCAGCACTCCACCACCAAAAAACTATAAATAGGTGATGGAGACCCCTTATTTCACATCCACAATCATAAGCACCCTTACTCTGCCAAAATAGCTCTTGAAACCCTAGCTCACCCTTGAGCTACTTTCACCTTGAGAGCCCCTTTTGACCCATTCCCACCATTGGAGAAATAGAAGGAGCAAGTTGGAGCTTGGAGCAACCCTCTTGGGCCATTGCAAGAGCTTCACCAACCTTCACATTGGAGGTAAAATTAATACAAAAACCATTCTTTATATTTTGTTTTTTCTGTTTCATGCATATGTTTAGAGTAATTTACATTTCTGTTTTAGCATTTTAATTTACAATTTATTGAACTGCTACTAAGGAGTCCCTTCTCCTTAGTAGGTGCTCATTTGCACAAGCTAGGGGTAAAACCCTAGCTACAGTTTTGGTGACTCCCTTGGTTTGAATTTCTGGTTTTAGTTTAAATTTTTAGTTTTCTGCAATAATTTCCCGTTTTTTCCTTTAGGCTGTCCCTTTCGGCTGCCGTAAACCGCATCTTTAAGCTTTGCAGTCGCATCTCGACCGCGTCTTTCAGGCCTTTACCTGCGACCCGACCGCGGCTCTGAGACTGTTTCCGGCGTTCCACCGACGGATTCAAGTCTGTTACCTGCGATCCGACCGCGGCTATTAGCCTGTTTGGGATGGTCTGACTGCGGCTATTACCCTGTTTTCTGTGTCCCACCTGCGGCTTTCGACCGTTTTCCCGCGACTCGCCGGCGCATTTCGGCGTCTTTCCTACATCCCGCCTGTGGCTTTCGGCCATTTTTCCGCAACCCGCCGGCACCTTTCGACGTTTTTCCTGCGTCCCGCCTGCGGCTTTCGGCCAGTTTTCCGCAACCCGCCGACGCCTTTCGACGTTTTTCCCGTGACCCGCCTGTGACTTTCGGCGTTTTTCCTGCGTCCTGACTGTGTTTTTCAGCCCCAAACCCGCAACCCGCCTGCGATTGTTCAGCTGTTTTTCGTGGTCCGACCGCTCAGATTTGCCAAAAACCCGCGGTCTGTTTTCTGCATTTTTCTCTGTTTTGAACCCAGCACTTTGCTGCACTATTTTCTGCCCCAGCACAACCATCTGTCCTACCTGCAGTCACCCTTCCTTACAACCTTTTCTGCAGTTTTATTTCTGTTTCATTTACAGAATCGTTTTTACATTTTCAGCACTTTAAATTGAAAAAAGAAAATTGTGCATTTCAAAGGTTAATTTCTGTCTTGTTATTGCTAGTTAGAAAGATGCCCTCCCTAGTGGCACTTTTACTTGGGTTCATCATCATATCACACGCACACACTCTGTCACCTAATTCAAGTGAGCCTTAAAAAGTACCTAACATAACCAACATTCTAACCCCACTTGGGGAACACATAAGAATTTTTGTAGTTAGGTAGGATCGGGGGGATAGGCTTCCAATAACACCCCTCGGTTGCTTACACTTGAGACATAGCTGTTGTCCAATTAGGGAACCAAAATCCCCTAGTATTTTTTGGCACGGTCATGACCAGTTTATCAGAGGGCCTCTCCCTTAGGAGGGTTGAAGTCGTCAGACTGGTTCCGGAGGCCTGAGTGGAATACCACACTCCATTCAGTAACCGAAGGGCTACCTTTCGCAGTTCTCAGAGTATCCCTATATAGGGGTACTGCGGTAAAAGGACCAAACGATATATTCACCTTTCTGGACGTGTCATGAATGGGGTATCTTAGTTGCCATTCTTCTAGGATTGACTACCTGGTGTCCCTCCCAGTAGGGGGATATCCTTAGCCACTTGGCTCTCCTATTCATATTGTCTGACTTGGATTTCATCACCTTGCAGAGGATATGTCTAGTTGAGTCAGAATACTATTTAGTTAGGTGTTTGCTTGCTCCCTTATTTCCTTTTGGTCTAGTGAGTCCACCATTTTTTATTTTTAGGAAACTTGCTGCTTGTTGGTATTCTGACCATTTCTGTTGATACTCCACCTATTATAGCACAACTGTTACAGTGGGTGTTTTGAGTTGGTTGTTGGCCTGAGTGCCCTATTTTTTGAGCTCTCCTTCTGTACACTCGGTTGCATTAGGGTTTTTGAGCTATTTTTTACTCACCTCAACCCCAGAGATTTGACACCATCTGTCACCATTGAGTCCCCGAGACATTCTCGGTGCCTCAGGGGCAAGCCCCCACAGCACGGTTCACTTGACACCACCCGTCATAGACACAGATCTTCATCACTTGATACCACTTATCATAGATCTCGAGCCTTGTCACTTGACTCCACTCGTCAGCGGCATAGGACTCCGTCACCCGATCTTGACGCCCCTTACTTTACCTCCGATTCTGAGGAAGAGTCTGAGAACCCCATTTACACTGCCCCTACTAGCCCCATGGCTGGCGTGAATTCCACTCCTTTCCTTGTAGGGACCATTGGTGGCACATCCACCACTACACCAGTTACCACACCTGCTTTGGGTATACCCTCCATGGGGGCTGCGACCACCATTCTGGTTACCGTACCCATTCCCATACCCGACATACCTACCACCACTCCACCAGTGACTTACACCACCCATGGTGGTGCAGGACCCTCCTATACCTCAATTCCCCCACTTGGGGGCCATATCCCAAACCCTGTCCCTCCACTTGGGGGCATTTTCCCCAACTTGGTCCAACCCACTACTGTGTCGCATCCTTCTTCTAGTTTTCCATTCATGGCTAGCCTCAACTTGCCTGACCTAGCCAGATTGACTAACGATCCCATCTGACACGACCCTACATGGCCTCACATGACCACCAAGCTCCCCTCTGACATCCCTAAGTTCGAGAGCAAGGCAGGTGAGGACCCTCAAAACCATATTATGTCCTTCCATCTGTGGTGTTCCTCCAACTCCATAATGGATGACTCTGTTCACCTCCATCTGTTACAACGCACCTTCACTGGCTCTGCAGCTAAGTGGTACATCGAGCAACCCCATGGGACCCATGCCACCTTTACTTCCCTTGCCTCGACTTTCCTGTAGTTCTTCCAGTTACCTGTCCGCTACGACGCGGGAGTTGAGATTCTCCTGTCTTGCAGACAAAACACGGCTACCAACATCACGGACCACATTCATGAGTGGCGTCGACGCCGTAGCCTCTACAAAATCAAATTAGACGACCGTATCTTCTTAGATTGGTTCCTCAAATCCCTTCTTCCTGTCATTGCTAAGGATGTAGCATCCGAAAGACTCCAGTTTGAAGAAGAGGCCATCCTTAAGGCCCAGCAGTTCGACCTCATTTATGCCCAGTCGGGTTATCTCTATACCATTATACCGGACACCCCTCGCGGTGATTCCTCCCAGCACGATGCGCCGGGGGCATCTCATGCTGCAGACGGCATCATCGGCCGTGTTTCTTCGCATCCCCAACACTTTTCCATAGCACGCCCTAACCCTAGCCCCGACCTTTCGCGGGCTACCTCACAGTCTGGAGAAACCAACTCGTATGCTCCTGTGACACATCCCCACCATTCCCATGGACCCACCTATCCACCTCAGTGCTTCGGTCATGCGGCCCTCGCTTATACCCCCCCGGTCGCACCTCAGCCCTATTACCACCAGCAGGCTGCACTGGCTCATGCGCCCTCCCAAGCGCAACCCACTTATTACCCGCCACAGGAAGCCCCTGCGGAAAACCCACAACCTACTCTGTAGACATATCAGCAACCCCCTCAAGGTGCCGCACCTGCTCATCCTCCACCTACATATCACCCACCGCAGCCTGCTCCAACACCTGCACAACCCTAAAACCCACCTGCTGCTCAAGGTCAAGTTTACGCCCAACACAACCCGCAGCAAAACCAAAACAACCAACACAACTAGGGCCAACAAAACCGTGGCAAGGGCCGTAACCGTGGGAACAACCCTCCTCTAGACCAAGGTGGTCAACCTCCCAATCCCCCAGACAACAATAATGCGGCCCCTGCCAACCAAAACCCTGATCGGCCACCCAAGCAGGCTAAAAACCCTAATTTATGAACAAACCATCCTTGTTCTATTTGCGGGGTGTATGGCCACTACACACATGCTTGCCCACATTTAGAGCGAGCCATGCAACTCTAGGTTGACTATGCCCATCCCCAAGGGCACACAGCTCCTCCAGCGCCACCCAACCCCCCACAACCACAGCAACCACCTTTGGTGCTTCAAAACCCCTTACCAAACCAAGGCATAGTGAACACTCAGCCGTTGGCTCCCCCTCAAGCCAATGCACCACCGCAACAACAAATCACTTACGCCGCTCCCGATCAACCCATGTTTGACTCAAGTACCCACCACTTGTTGATGATGTCATCCGTTGATGTCAACCTCCAAACTTGTCGGAACCAATATGGATCCACCTATGAAGCCCCTCCCACTGATAAAACCACTAATGCTCATCCCACTGATCAAGCGTTATGTATACCTCCGCCTCCAATAGATGGCGCTTCCAAAGCACCTCGTTTCCCACTTCGCCGTATCAACAATAACCCGAATGTGCATGCTGTGTCAAACTACAGAATTGTAGATGACTTAGCCCAATCTCCCGCAGCCATGTCTACGTTAGAAGTCTTGAAAAAATGCCCTTCCCAGCGCAAGACTTTACTCTCAGCCATTGGGGCTATTGACCCAAATGATTCAAATTTGATGCCCTTCGATTTGGACCAGTCTGAACCACGCCCGCCTTCCACTTTAGCATTCCAAGTTTCTGTTTCCGTTCGGAATCTTGTCATCCATCGGTGTATCATCGATGAAGGTGCCTCCACATGCGTTATGTCCACATTCGTATGGCAGAAGTTGGGATCCCCTACTCTTCAGCAGTCCACCATTGCATTACGCGTCTACGACGGTTGTTCGGCTCATCCCCAAGGCCTCCTAGCCAATGTCGCCATCTAGTTAGGTGGTAAAACCGTACTCATTGACATCGAGGTAATCAATGCCCAACTTGATTATAACCTCTTACTTGGCCGCAGCTACATGTATGCCATGCGGGCGGTTTGCCTCTTCCATTTTTCGTACCATGATGTTACCCCATGAGGGACGCGTGGTCAAGGTCGACCAACTCACCTACTATGATCCCAATGCCCCCGCGGCACCTGAAAATATTCTCCCCATGGTTGAACAACCTGTTTCAGGTGCCACCACCTCGTTTGTTTCCTCTATGGGGCCCAAACTTTACTTAGACCCGCCGATGACGTCCACCTTCCAATCCATTCCTCCCCCGTCATCTGCGCCCGAAGTGTCTGACTTATGTACCCTTTCCCACGATAACCAAACACCTAACAATCAACCACCCTTGTTGCCTAAACCACCATTGGTACCTAGCCACATTGGTGTTACACCCATCCACACAATCCCCTTCCTAGTCCCTCCCTCGGGAGTAGTAAGCGCCCCAGTTATGGCTACCCTTAGCCTCCCTGGGTTAACCTTGGGATTACTCGTATGGTACCTTTCACCTCCCGTTCCCCCATCGACACCAAGCGTCATCCTACAACCGGTGCAACCCATGGCTACTACCACTCAGCCACCCCTCGGTGTCGCTACCCCTTCATCCTCCATGAATCCCCCGCCTCCTCCCAAAACTACTGGGGGCAGAGGCCCCCAACCTTACAATGCTGTACCACCTCCGAAGATAGTAAAAAACCCCCCTGTGTTTCATGCTCCTCCCAAATGCTCGTTGTACGATGAGTTAGGTCATCCGACTCATCAATGTCCCCAGTTACCAGCATTACAGGAACACATGCAACTGCTTGACGACGACCCCAATATTCCCGTTGTCAAACTCGACCCCACCCCCAAGCCTTGCGATAAATCATTACGCACTAACCACCCCTGTTCCATATGCGGTGTTTACGGGCATTACTCACATCACTGTCCCGATCTCCCTGATTACAGAGCATCTCTCTATGAGATGAACAATCTGGATCTTGAGACGGCACCACCCACCATTGAGGAGATTCACCCCCCCGATCTCACCTCCATCCGGGGAGATCAACACCATTTACATGATCTCTTCAACTACCATTCCCTCATCAATCGATTTGATGGCCCACACTTTCCGTACTGATGAGGAGATTCTTGAGGCACTCACTGCCCCGGAGTATCCCTGCGATGACATGCATCATCGTTTGTATTTCCTCCCAGAAGCATCTTCCTCTAGCACCACTACCCAATTTGCAGTTGAGTCCAAAGAATTCCTTCCCACCAAGGTCGACTGGTTCAAGGACCCTATTCCTTCTCCTGACGCCTTCGAGGAGGGTAACATGGCCAACATCTCACCTGTCATCCACATTGATATTGCTGCCCCAGGAGGTGCCCCTGAACTCATCACTTTAGGAGCCTCCTGTAGTGCGCATGAGATTGAGGAGTACAAAAAACTCTTCCAAGAGTTCCGTGATGTCTTTGCCTGGTCCTATACCGAATTTCCTGGTCTCGACCCCGCTATTATAGAGCACCGCATTGACACCTCTGAGCTCGGGGGCATAATAGATTACCTCGAACCTGGGATAAGGGGCATGATCAATCATTTTGAACATTCCCCGTCACGTCTATCTCATTATTTCGCTGATGACCCCCTTGTTCAAACCAACACATATGTGATCCACAATCATAAACCCCATGCACATAGCATGGGAGCAGGTCATTAACCCTGCCCACTTTTTCACATGCGTGATCTCAACCATTTTTGAGGTCACATGTCACTTGTATATATGATTTGATTCGATACACCTAGTATTCTGCCCCCGCAGGTCATCATTTCTCCCTACCACTGCATCCTTGGCTTGGTGGGATCCCCTTTGACCATTCCGGAGTCCTTATAACCTCCGTTTTTTGCACCATTTGCACTGCCGGATTCATATTTCCATGCCCGTGATGATGCTTGAGATCATTTCTCGCTCTCACCAGGACCAATATCAACATTGTGTCCCGACACCTTGTCGCCCTGGTTTGCGTGCCACATCGGCCGTAGCCCATTTTTGATATACCTTATATCACCGGATTCATTTTTCTGAGCCCGTGACGATGCTTGAGATCATTTCTCGCTCTCACCCCCAGATTTTTCGGGTATTTTTTCCAAAACTCCCACTGTCACCTTGGTTTGCGCGCCACATTGGTCGCTATCCATTTTTGACACTCTTTATATCGCCGGATTCATTTTTCTGAGCTCGTGATGATGCTTGAGATCATTTCTTGCTCTCACTTGGTACAGTTTCAACATTGTGTCTCGACACCTTGCTGCCTTGATTTGTGTGCCACATCGGCCGCCATCGAATTGTTCCATATTTTTACATGAGCCATTCACTCCTGTCATACTGCAATTATTTCGTTATTTTGCCACCATTCATTACCCCGCAAGGAGGCCCACCAGTGTTCCCCCCTACCCTCATTCTTGGTCATCATAAATGTTCCTTGCTTGAGCACTTCCTCCTTGCCTGGCCATTCCTTTTGTTCGGTATAATTTTATCCCTTTTTCGGGCCCGACAAGTCCTTTACGAAAAAGGCACTTAAGGAGTTTCTGTTAAGCTCTTTTATGACTCCTAAAACAATGAAAAGATCGCCGAGCAATCTTGCTTCCTTTCATGCTTGTTAAAGTACCTGAAAGGGCATCTATCTGGTATAAGTTTACCCCTTTTCTGGACCTGGTAGACTAATTACGAAAAATGAATACTCTAGTCACACCGGCTAGAAGAGTTCTTCATTGCATCCTTTTATGCTTCTTTGGGCCTTCGAGACTAACACACGATAAAGCAACCCCCTGGAGTCTTCTTATCGCTTTCAGACTCTCTCAAATTGAAAGCCACCACGAGCATGAACTGTCCTGGGCTCGTACAAATCCACATGACAGTACCATTCCATTATTTCAGAGTCTTCTTATCGCTTTCAGACTCCTTAAAATTGAAATCAATCACGAGCATGAACTGTCCTGGGCTCGTATAAATCCACACGACAGTACCATTTTACACACACTTCTTCTAGTTCCTTAACCCATGAAGAAGTCCCCCTGTGCCTCCTGGCACTATGATCGATCATCTCGGCAGCACCCCCAATCAGGTCACCTTTGTTCAGAGTATTTTGCAGTCTCCTGCCATTTTATACCAGCTCGAGTCTCCCTCATCCCAGTCACTTCCTAGTACAGCTCTGATCCCTTTCCCACCAGTCAATTTCATATGCTGCCCGATCATCCCTGCCATCATACTCTGAACAAAGGAAGTTTGAGTCCACCCACCCTACTTACCTAGTTATCCCCCACAGTTTGTCAGTCCTACCATTAGTACTATCACACTTCGGTTCTCCACCTCACGCTCCTGTCAAGGAAACATCATTGCCTTGATAGTTGCAGGTCTCCCTCTGTCGACGACAGCCCCTCTATTCCAGAGGATAGACCCAGAGGTCCCTGTGCCTTGGACCCATCACCATCTGTGGTGAGTGCCTACGGACCATTTTGAGTGGAGTCATCATTGCCTCTCCGAATGGTTGTTTCTCACATGCTCGACTTCAACACCTTGATCGCATCGTTGAGAATCGCGCAGGGTTTACATCCCTTCCATTATGTGTCGAAGACCCCGGATTTCCCCTGACTCTAGCACATTGGTGAGTCACTTCGGAACAACCAGTTATATGTTCCCGTGGATGTCCGGGCTATGTTGGCGATTGTATTCAGAAGCCATCCAGTTATATGCTTCCTTGAGTACCCAGTTAAGTCCCAGTTCAGTGTACCATTGAGAGCACGACCCATTGTCACTATGATCCAGCAGCTCATCAGTTCCTCTGGTACCACACTCAGTAGCACTATTGCCATTCCAGTGTATCAGTTCTTCATCTCCGACATGGTCAACCTAGCAGTATGTCCCAGATTTGGTGTCCCCTCTGGACTCTTATGATGTACACAATGGTTCTCTATGTATCTTACAGGTCCCCATTTTTGGGCCTCCCAGTTATTTTTTATGTATCTTGATACGAGCATGGGTATGCCCACCTCGTCCATATATTGAGATTCTTCCTCATTCATTATTTGAGGTCATGTATATGTCAGGTCCCCATATGTTGGACCCCATTGTTATTATATCTTGATACGAGCATGGGAATGCCCGCCTCGTCCATATGATCAGATTATTCCTTATCCATTATTGAGGTTACGTACTTTTAGTTTTTGCAGTTGGTTCGGGATCGTTATTCCGGGATCGTTGTTCCGGGCTTCAGTTTGTTTCTTCTCTTCTCCACACCCCAGGAAAACCTTACATGACTTATGATGTCCATCGGCCATACGATGAGCTCCTGCCCTCACACATCAGGGGGCAATCTGTTAACACCCAAAAAGTGTTCACTACCTCATCTACCCCATTACATGACTCATTTGTCCATTTTCCTACCATATTTACCTTAAAAACCCTAAAAATCCCATTAAAAAGCCTCCAAAAGGCCTAAAAAGCCTCAAAAGGCCTAAAAAGCCTCAAAAAGGCTAAAAAACCCCTTTTCCCTCCATAAATATCCAAAATTCCTCAAAAATAGCAAAAACCCTCTAAAGAGGGAATAAAAAATATAAAATAATGAGGAAAAAGGAGGAAAAACCCTATACAGCTGACCTAAACCATTTGGTTCCCAAAACCATGGGCCAGCACTCCACCACCAAAAAACTATAAATAGGTGATGGAGACCCCTTATTTCACATCCACAATCATAAGCACCCTTACTATGCCAAAATAGCTCTTGAAACCCTAGCTCACCCTTGAGCTACTTTCACCTTGAGAGCCCCTTTTGACCCATTCCCACCATTGGAGAAAGAGAAGGAGCAAGTTGGAGCTTGGAGCAACCCTCTTAGGCCATTGCAAGAGCTTCACCAACCTTCACATTAAAGGAAAAATTAATACAAAAACCATTCTTTATATTTTGTTTTTTTGTTTCATGCATATGTTTAGAGTAATTTACATTTCTGTTTTAGCATTTTAATTTACAATTTATTGAACTGCTACTAAGGATTCCCTTCTCCTTAGTAGGTGCTCATTTGCACAAGCTAGGGGTAAAACCCTAGCTACACTACCTTTTGTCTCCCCTCTTCTCTTGCTTTTGTTCCCTCCTTTAGTCCTCCTTTCGTCCCTCCTTCTCCCAAATCTTTTTTCCTTCCTCTTGTTTTTATCCTACCTCTCCCTTTAGTTTTCCTCCTAGCTTCCCTTCTTTGTCTTTGTTCCTGGCTCACCTTTCCTCCTTTCGTTCCTCTTCTAATTAGCCCTAAAATCACAACAAAAGCAACAAAAAAAAAAGGAAACTTATTAAACTTACCATTGGTTAATTGCAAAAGCTTGTTAGCATTTAGATCTTGCATATAGTTTCATTCTAGTTATATTTTTGTTCACATTTTTATGATTAGCTTGCATTTCATTTGGTAATAAAATCTTGCATTTCTCATTCTAGGCTTTGCTTTTAGTTTATTTCTTGCATCTTAGATCTATCACTTAAAAGATAAAAAATTATATAACAAAATTTTCATTCTTAGATCTCTTTCCTAGCATTCTAGGCATTTGTTGTTTGCTGGTCCGTTCTCATTTTTTTTTAATAATTTGAAGTTGAATCTCATGCCATCTTGCACTTTAGATCTCATTTTGTAAGCTTAGACTTAGCTAGTTTCATATTTTGTTTGATTTGACTAACACTAAAGGGTGCTTGTAGTTTCATTTTCACTTGTTTTGTAGGTGTGACAAAAGCAAGCTCAAGAAGAAAATTTGAAAAATAAGAAGAGAAGAAGTTAACAAAAGTGAAGAGAAGGACAATTGCAAAACCAAAAGCAGACTCCAAACCAAGTACCAAAAATCCATGAGGATATAAAACCACTCTCCTTTGTAAAATCCCTCAAGGGTTTCCAAGTTTAATTTTCTCATTAGTTGTTTCATTCTTCTTAAAAGACCTTGCAAGGATCTCACTCCCAAGGCATTTGTAAAGTTTAATAAAAGATTCAAGTGGAGGAGGCCTCCACTTTTTTGGGTTTCTTCCCCATTTGGGGAAGAGTGTTGTGGTTGATTAGTTTAGATCTTATCTTTTCAAAGTTTATAGATTAGTATTTCATTTCTTGTTCTTAGATTAAATATTCCATTTCCAAGTCTTGACTAGAGTAAAGCTAACCTTGGGATTGCATCCCAAAGGCCACATAACTTTGTGGTAGCTACTCGTTCCCCTGTTAGCATCTTGTGGACATCCAGCTAGCTGGAAGGTTTCCAGGACTGACGGTTCTAGCGATTAGCCTTGTTCGGAGGTTGATCCCACCATTAGAATAAATTTGTTTGGTAGAACACTAAGTCAAGTTCAAATTTCATTTTGCAAGTAGCATGTAGTAGTCTTTATATTTCTTTGAGCTATCACATGATTTAATTCCGCAAAGCTTCATAATTGTTTCCACAACTATTTCATTTTCTTGCAATAAAATGAACAAAGCCTCTTGAACTTGGCCAAATCCAAGTGAAGAGCACTCTCTGTCGGAGAGCATATAGACTTGCACGTTCCCCCTACATTAGGAATTTTAAAGTAGGAAGTCTCTTGAACTGTGGTCTTAAGACCAAGTCAAGAGCGCTCTCTGTCGGAGAGTTGAACAAGTGCTCTAAATAATAAAACTTTTCAATCCACACTTCCCCCTTAATTAATTTATATTGGTCGTTTGTCCAACACCCATATGCTCTTCCAACTGGAAACGGTTGGACTAGTACTCAGAAAGGTGAAGGACTTGATAATCTCATAAGTGATAATTGATTAAAACTTTCGCCCCCATAACCAACGAACCGACATTGTTCAAAAAGTATTTTAAGCAGTTCTCAGGGGAGGCGCCGGAGTGCCCAATCTGCGACACGGTGGCTGGTTAGCATTGCGCGCCTCGCTGTGATTCCAGACAGGTCTAACATGTCTCTTAAAGGAGTTGCTTAGAATGTCTTTCAGGACACTCTTTTGATATCCTTGGTTTTAGCCATAATAATCAAGACCATTAAAACTTTGAAATTTACCAAGATAATTTGCACAACAATCTCACGAACAGTTACTATCAAGACTTATTTTTCAGCATCCCCCAGCACTACAATTCAATTATTTTGACTCCGTTACCCATTGGATAAGGCATTGGTCCTTTTATCATTAATTTTTTATCTGTGGATGCTTCTTAATTATCTCAAGTCTTTATATACTGTTTCGCAACGTGGATTGCATCTTATCTTGTGTTTTATTTAAAAAGTAAATCATGTGTCTTTCATCACTAAAAACTCCTAAACAACACCCATCCGCATCACCATACATTTTTAACACTTAAAACATTGAGCCGTAGACAACTCTTTGTAGGGACTACCCCCCTTGGCTTCGTTAGGAGTTAGCCTAAATGGAGGAGCTAGGATTCAGATGACAGTACCTGGCTCATTGCTTGCCCCCAAGGCCACACCTCTCTCACTTGTAGTGAAGAGACAACTTTTGAAAGATTTTCGCTGCTAGTGTGCAATCTGGCAGACAACATCTTTGGCGCCGTTTCCGGGGACAAATCTTTTTGTTCCTGGACGACCTTAGTTTTTTCTAGTTTGTTTTACCTTTTTTGATAGATTTCATATCTATATGGCAACTCCACTGCCTCGTTTAGTTTACTTTTGGTAGATTTTTTAGTTTAATCACTCTCTGAAATTAGACTTGGATCCACCTAGCGACTCCACTGTCAGTTAACACCTCAAGGTATTCAACTAGAAGGAACTCTGAAGGCTTGCTTAGTTTTATCCCTGAGCTTGAAAAGGTTTATAGGAGAAGACTAAACAAACTTGCTTCTCGTAAAATCCTTGAAAATCTTAGATCTGAGTCTATTTTAGACATCCATTCTTTGTTTCAAGAAAATCAATAAAATCAAGTAAACTTTGAAAAAAATAATTGTTTCCTTTCCACGATGGGTGAGTTCTTTTCTCAACTCAACTTTACTCAGATAGCAGGTCAACCCCACGACATTCCTGAAAAGGCTATCGACAAACTCACAAGTTTCAGTGGCACTGATGCCTCCATATCTGCTGAACAACACATCAGAAACTTCACTAAGCTGTGTAGCGCTTACATCAGGGGTACTGATAAACATGAGGATGTTTATATGACTCTTTTTTCCCTATCTTTAGAAGGAAAAGCAGGGAACTGGTACGACAATTTACCAGACAACTCTTTCACCACTGTAGCAGCTTTCAAGACAGCTTTCCTCAACAAGTTTGGTTGCAAAAAAGAACCTAGACATCTAGTGGCATCCCTAACCAGCATGAAGAAGACAGAAAATGAAACTATGGATGAATTTAACACTAAATTCATGGAGTTGTCTAATTCCATCCCTGATACCTATGCACCTCCCGTGGCTTCTTTATTGGATTACTACATAGAAGCGTTAAGTGGAAAGGTCCAATACCAAATAAGAGACAAAGAACCAGCTACCTTGCTTGATGCTCAAAATTTGGCCACTAAGAATGACAAGAACATGAAATCTTCCGGAGAGTCAAATATCCAGGGCTATTCTAGATCTCAACTTCCCTCAAAACCAATTGAGCACAAAGAAAAAGATCCTATGACTTCCATGAAAGACTCTTATGAAAAGAAAATGATGGACATGTGTGAGAGAATGGAGAAAGCTGAACCGAAACATGTGAGCCAAATGAAAGAGATACAAAACAAAATCATAAACATGGAAAGAACACAAGTTCAGCAAATTCAACACACACAACCAGCTCCTAGGAATTTCCCTGCTAAACCTACTTGGAAAAGGAAACCTCCTAACCATGAGCAGAGGCCTCCTCATCAGCTAGAGGCTTCTAACATGGTTGAGTATGCCAAGCCCTTTTGTAGAGCATGCAAAGATTTCCATGAGGAATCTGGATGCCACTATGCATGTTTTTTTCAAGAGCATGGTTATCCTGAAGGATGTGGCCCTAGTACTTCATCAGACGAGCCTGTTTTTATCAACCATGTGGGAAATAACTATGAAAACCTTAATGTGACTCAAGCCAACCAAGGTTGTCAGCAGATTGATTATATGACTCAACTCTACGGTGAGATGCCACCTAATATAAAAAACAACCAGATATTCAAGGGAAATACATATCAAAATAAACCAAAGGAGGGACCTTCTACTCAAACTACTCCTAAGGTAACAGTTCCTCACATTACTCAAGAAATTAATAATGAAAAGGAGTTTGTTGATTTAAATTTTGATTTAAGTAGTTGGTTGGCCAACACTAAGGTTCCAGTCCAGGTACTTGAGCTATGCAAACTCCCTGGTCATAGGGAGAAAATTTTGAAACTGTTAGAGCCTCATACAGATAGTACTCCTCCTTATACTCCTAAGCCTATAGTTTCTAAAAAGCCCCCTGCTATTCCTAAATCCATTGCATCTGAAAAGCCTCTTCCACCTGCAAAGCACCCTACCCCTAAAAAGGTAACTTTCTCAGAAACTAAAGAGAAACCTTCAACAAGTTGTACGAATGATTTTGGGGATCCCCCTATAGTCCTACATACCGGGGAAACAAGAAAAGAAGCTCACCCGCCTTTCTACATATCATTGATGATAGGTGACCTTCTTCTACATAATTGTATGTTGGATTCGGGATCTGGTGCCAGCCTGATGACCAAAAAAGTCATGCAACAACTTAATCTAAAAACCACTAGACCTTATGGAAATGTATGTGCCATGGATTCTAGACCTGTCGAAGTCGAGGGGATGATTCAAAATCAGACAGTCATATTAGCCAAGTACCCAGACATCCATGTCACCATGGACATCCTTGTCATAGATGTGCCTGATAAATGGGGGATGCTTCTTTCTAGAAAGTGGGGTGCTTCTTTGGGTGGATCACTACAATTAGACTTATCCTATGCAACTGTTCCGACTTCCGAAGATACTCATGTCAAACTGCACTCAGAAAAAGAAAGAAGATACCATGTTGAAAATCCCCAGAAACCATCAAATGAATACATCTACAATACGGATGAAATAGGAACCTACAAATAAATTCCACCTTCTTAGATCCTGTTCATAAAGAAATAAAAGATAAGAAAGTTGATGGATTGTCGAAAATGGAGTTTGACGGTGATTTTTCTAGAGCTGGCAAAGGTGCTGGTATAGTCTTGATATCACTTGAAGATAAGGTCTTCAACTTTGCGTTCAGACTTGAATTTGAAGCCACAAACAATGTTGCAAAATATGAAGCACTTTTACTATGCATAGAAATCGCTAAAGACATGAAAATCAAAATGCTTAGTATCAAAGGATATTCTGACTTAGTTGTTCAACAGATCAAGGGTAATTTTGCATGCCATTGTAAAAGACTTAAGAGGTATAGGAATGCAGTATGGGACACCATGGAGTACTTTGATGCATTAAACATAAAAGCAGTCCATAGGGAAGAGAAAAATATAGCAGATAGGTTGGCAGTTGCAGCATCTACCCTCCAACCTTTAGAGGAAATGTTGAACGGAGATTGTACCCTTGAAATAAATTATAGGCCATCAGTCCCGGACAATATGAACCATTGGCAGGTTTTCAAAGATGATGGACAGATTCTGAGATTGATAAATAACCTAGATGAGTTTGCCAATTTCAACATAAATGAACAGGAAGAAGGCAAGCAGTATAAAGAAGAAAGCCAACCTATGAACCCAATTTCACGTGGCTACACTAAGTTAGAAAACATCTTTGACAGACATGACAGGAAGAAAAACAACATTGACTAGATGAATCCAGGAGACTACATTGAGATCAACATTGGAACGGAAACAAATCCGAAAATCATAAAAATTGGAAAAGGAACATCCGAAAAGGAAAGAAATGCATTAATAATCCTAGTCAAAGAGTATAGAGATATATTTTCCTTTACTTATGATGAGCTAAAGGCCTATAGGGAAGATGTGTTCCAACACACCATTCCCCTCAAACCAGAAATGCATAATGCCAAACCTTTCCGCCAAAAACTCAGGCAAATAAATCCTAAGTTGGCCCCTATTATCAAGCCCGAGCTAGAGAAAATGATAGCAGTAGGTATTATAGCACCCACCTGACACACATCATGGTGATCCAACTTAGTTGTAGTCAGAAAGAAAAATGGAAGCATCAGAATATGCATCGATTTCAGAAACCTTAACATAGCATGCCAAAAAGATAATTATCCGCTTCCCAACATGGAGACCCTCCTCCAACGGGTCACTGGATCCAAAATGATGTCCATGCTTGATGGATTTTCAGGATACAACTAGGTTGTCATCAAAGAAGAGGATAAACATAAAACTGCTTTCACAACTCCTTGGGGAACTTTTGAATATCTGATAATGCCCTTTGGCCTTACAAATGCAGGAGCTACTTTCCAGAGGGCCATGGATTATGCCTTCAAAGAGTTGATAGGAAAAATCATCGAGATATACCAAGATGACTTAACTATTTTTTCAAAAGAAAGATCCAGCCATGTTGATCATCTAAGAAAGGTTTTTGAACGATGCAGAGAGTATGACATTTCTCTAAATCCGGCTAAGTCAGTATTAGGCATCGAAGAGGGGAAGCTCTTGGGGCATATTATAAACAAGGACAGGGTCAAGATTGACCCTGAAAGAGTTGAAGCAATCAAGAAGATACCTCTCCCTAAAAATGTAAAAGGTCTTCAATCTTTTAACGGTCATATAAATTTTATCAGAAGATTTATCCCAAACCTAGCTGAGTTAATGAAACCCATGCAACGGTTACTCAAAAAGGATGCTAAGTTTGTGTGGACTAATGAGGGGAAAGAAGCTTTCACCTCCATTAAAGATGCTATTACTAGATCACCCGTATTGGTTAGTCCAGACTACACTAAAGACTTCATGATTTTCTCCTTTGCTTCCGAGGATACTATCGCTGGTGTTTTGCTCCAAAAGAACTTCGAAGGGTTCGAGCAACCGATTGCATTTATGAGTAGGGCCTTGCAAAATTCATAACTAAAATACACTATAATGGAAAATCAAGCTTATGCCTTGGTCAAATCCTTGAAACATTTCAGAACGTATATTGGATATAATAAAGTTATAGGTTATGTTCCCCATGTTGCAGTAAAAGATATCTTATCCCAACAGGATTGCTTAGGAACAAGAGGCACATGGGTATCCAAAATCCAAGAATATGACTTGGAGATAAAACCTACTAAACTTATCAAGGGACAGGGCCTAGCTAAGATGTTGACTCAAAAAAATGAGGAAGCCATTGACATAAACTGTACGGACCAACCATCTGGTCCATGTATGACACCTGCCTTGCAAGAATTAGATAACCATTGGTATTCTGATATCATATATTTCCTCCTGCATTTAACTTGCCCAGATCACCTTAAGGGACACAAGCGAAGGGCACTAAGACTAAAAGCTGCCAGATATTTCCTTACTCAAGAAGGCTTGGGTTGGAGAAATCCTGATGGGGTAATCCTTAGATGTGTCCATGAGCAAGATTCTAAAAAGATCTTGACTGAGTTCCACTCGGGATTTTGTGGAGGCCACTATGCAGTGAATACAACTGCTCACAAAATCCTCAGAGCCGGGTATTATTGGCCAACCATATTTGCTAATGTATACAAACATGTCAAGTATTGCCAAGAATGTCAACTGTTCATAGGAAATCCTAGGTTGGC
Source organism: Larix kaempferi (assembly GCA_027924585.1). Classification (NCBI taxonomy): domain Eukaryota; kingdom Viridiplantae; phylum Streptophyta; class Pinopsida; order Pinales; family Pinaceae; genus Larix; species Larix kaempferi. The sequence continues at coordinate 5,876,861 of BSBM01000770.1, forward strand.
CGCTTTACCCCTCAACCCGGTTGTTGTCATTGCCCCCTTCCAGCAGTGGGGCCTTGACTTTATTGGTAAATTCAAAGACAACTCTAGCAATGGATTTTGCTGGATCTTAACGGCAATCGATTATTTCACCAAATGGGTGGAGGCTATTCCCACCAAGACGGCTACTGAAAAGGTTGTCATGGATTTCATTGAAGACAAAATCATCACTCGATTTGGCACCCCTTTGAAGATAAATACTAACAATGCCAAAGCTTTCAGTTCAGCAGAAGTGAATGACTTATGTTTCAAATATGGCATTGTTTTATCTCATTCTTCTGATTATTATCTGCAAGGTAATGGCCTTGCTGAATCCTCAAACAAAAACCTAATGACTATCCTCAAGAAAATTGTTGGTGATAACAAGAGAGCCTAGGATAACAAGATTAAATATGCCCTTTGGGCGGACAGAATCACAAAGAAGAACTCCACTGGAAAGTCCCCCTTTGAGCTTGTTTATGGCATCACAAAAACTTTACCTCTTATCATGAAAATCCCAATCTTCAGAATGCTAGCTGACTATGACTCTGAAAAGTTAGAGTTGGAGGATAGGGCTAACCAAATCATCGAGCTTGATGAAAGCAGAAGGGATTCCTTGGAAAAAATGTTAAGACACAAGGAGAGTATGAAGGCCACATTTGATAAATCAGCCAAGCCAAGGTCTTTTCAAGTAGGGGACACTGTTCTCTTATGGGACAAAAGGAGGGAGAAACCCGGGAAGCATGAGAAATTCGACAGCCTTTGGAAAGGCCCTTTTATTATACGTTGCCAAGTCGGAACCAATTCTTTCTGCCTCAACACTATGGAGGGGGAAATGCTTCCTCTTCCCATGAATGGGCAACATTTGAAGCCTTTTTACCGAAATAACATACAAGATGACAAAGGGGTCATCTCAGGGCTTCCCTAAACCCTTATCTTTGTACTTTTATGTATCATTTTTGTATCATAGTGATATTTTTGTACTATAGTTCATATATATGTTTGAAAAAAGAAAAGATTCCTATTTTTTGTACTTTAAATTCGAAAAGAAAAAGCAAAAATATTTTCATATTTGATAGCTCATTTTGGCATTATTTATCGTGTACATGTGGAACTAAGACACTTCTTTTTTCCATGCAGGAAATTGATATTCTGGGATTCTCGAACACCTTCTTTGATTCCTAGATCAAGCAAGTGTCCGTCCCGTAGTTGGAGCCAGATGTTATCAACTATATTTGTACAATAGTTGAAACCTTATTGAGCCGCCAGTGTTGGAACACATTAGTGTTCACTTCCATAGTATCTGGGTTTCAGATATTTGGGTCTAGCCAGTTTTGTTTTTGAGTCGACATGACCATGGCCCTATGGGGGTTTGTAACAAAGTGTGCTAGTAGGGTCTGAGTGGCTCGGTTCCCATGACTTGATTAAGCAACTAAGGAATTCGAGGGAGTTTTTTCCCTTGTCAATTATACTTTGCTTAAGGCGATGTATAATCGATGAGGTTTTCTCCCGCTTCCTCCAAAGCTGGAATGCCCGATTTTGAAAATCTGAGTTGTAGGGGGTTATTAGAGTCCAACTAATATGTATAAACCTACTAGACACTATTAGAATAGGTTTTGGTCATGTCCTAAGTCTCTAGGACCCCCAAAAAAAGGTTCAAATTTTTTTTACCGGACGCGTTGGATTTGGGGTTTTTAATTATTTTTAAATTTTAATTAAATTTCTCTATAGTTTAAATGGAGAAATTTGAGTCTGTAATATGTCAGTCATCCGGGGTCCGAATTTAGTGATTGATGGCTCGTTTCATAAGCCAAAAATCACACATGACCCATGGAACAGCTAAACCCAACTTTCGGATGTCAATTCAGCCTCATAATTAATATTTTCTCTAAAAATCCATTTACAGAGAAATTATTAATTAAAATAATAAAATTGAATATTTTGGAGATATCCAAATTTCTCCAAAATAATCAGAAAAGAATAAAATAAAAGGCTAATTGACATGGCACTGGACATTAATGAAGATTCCAATCATCTTAGTCATCAACCAGACCACTATCCAGTCAGCATAAGTCAAACTCCAATAGAGAATTCGCCCTCCTTCCTTGAGAAACTCGATTTGGTGATGTGGAAATTGATTAATGGGTTGGTTGGCTTCATCAATGAAAGTGGTAGGCGCCCTCCCCTAAATTAGCAATCACAAAGCTTGGCTCTCACCTAACGCAAGCGAATCCCTATACCTGCTCCACTAAACTCCCACACCAAGCATTCGCCCTCCCTCTTCTAGCTCATGCCCTTGCCTTGTGTGCTCACGTGGATCCTAGTTGGAGGCTCTCCATTGGTGGGTGAAGCTTCCCATGTTGCCCCAAACCTATGTCAACTCATCTAATACCACTCCAAGCCTCCTGATGACCAATTTGTGATTGGAAATCAATTTTTGTCAAGTGTTATTTGGCTCTCTTTGGCCAAATTCGAATTAGGGTTTTAGTATTTGGTTTTGCTATTAAAGAGAGGCCCATTTGGGTTATTATCTCATGGATATTTTGGGCAAACTTACTCTGCCAATTTGTAACTCTGTTCTAGCTATTGCTATTTGGAAATAAAAGCGACTTTGGAGGTCCACATGGTGTTGATGCTTGTTATGGAAATGCTTCATCTATTCTAAGGTGATATTGTATTTGTTTATTGCTCATATTTCATCATTTTGATGAATTATTTAGCTTAGAAGGATTTCTTAAGCCCATAGGGTGGGCATTTGGGTTCAACTTGTCCATTGATGTTGGGGTTCTATGTGATTGGGAAGGAGTAGTCTGTAGTCAGAAATATTTATACTCTTCTAATCTCATTTTGCTTTACATACAATATTTGATCAAGGTGTGTTTGTGACTAATTTCTTCTGCAGATCTCATAGGTTGAAGAGAGGTTTGAGCTTGGATGCATCTCTCATCTCTTCAAAGACCTTTTTCCTAACATTTGTGTGCATTTCAGGATCTCCCAAAGTCGATCTTAAGCATTGGAATTTTGGTAAAGAAGTGCTAGGTTTGAAATCCATCTTCAAAAATCATATTTTCAACTGTTTATTTGGTTCTAAAGGCTCACTTATTCAAGCCCATTCTCTTCTAGCCTCTTTTCCCTACCAAACCTTCTCCTAGTATCCTCTCATCCTAGTCTTCTACTTTATTCTTTGCCTTCGCCCATATCCTGTATAGGCTTTCCTACCTTTTGTCTCCCCTCTTCTCTTGCTTTTGTTCCCTCCTTTAGTCCTCCTTTAGTCCTCCTTTCGTCCCTCCTTCTCCCAAAGCTTTTTTCCTTCCTCTCGTTTTTATCCTACCTCTCCCTTTCGTTTTCCTCCTAGCTTCCCTTCTTTGTCTTTGTTCTTGGCTTACCTTTCCTCCTTTCGTTCCTCTTCTAATCAGCCCTAAAATCACAACAAAAGCAACAAAAAAAGGATACTTATTAAACTTACCATTGGTTAATTGCAAAAGCTTGTTAGCATTTAGATCTTGCATATAGTTTCATTCTAGTTATATTTTTGTTCACATTTTTATGAGTAGCTTGCATTTCATTTGGTAAGAAAATCTTGCATTTCTCATTCTAGGCTTTGCTTTTAGTTTATTTCTTGCATCTTAGATCTATCACTTAAAAGATAAAAAATTACATAACAAATTTTTTTCATTCTTAGATCTCTTTCCTAGCATTCTAGGCATTTGTTGTTTGCTGGTCCGTTTTCATTTTTTTTTAATAATTTGAAGTTGAATCTCATGCCATCTTGCACTTTAGATCTCATTTTGTAAGCTTAGACTTAGCTAGTTTCATAATTTGTTTGATTTGACTAACACTAAAGGGTGCTTGTAGTTTCATTTTCACTTGTTTTGTAGGTGTGACAAAAGCAAGCTCAAGAAGAAAATTTGAAAAATGGAAGAGAAGAAGTTAACCAAAGTGAAGAGAAGGACAATTGCAAAACCAAAAGGAGACTCCAAACCAAGTACCAAAAAGCCATGAGGATATAAAACCACTCTCCTTTGTAAAATCCCTCAAGGGTTTCCAAGTTTAATTTTCTCATTAGTTGTTTCATTCTTCTTAAAAGACCTTGCAAGGATCTCACTCCTAAGGCATTTGTAAAGTTTAATAAAAGATTCAAGTGGAGGAGGCCTCCACTTTTTTGGGTTTCTTCCCCATTTGGGGAAGAGTGTTGTGGTTGGTTAGTTTAGATCTTATCTTTTCAAAGTTTATAGATTAGATTTTCGTTTCTTGTTCTTAGATTAAATATTCCATTTCCAAGTTTTGACTAGAGTAAAGCTAACCTTGGGATTGCATCCCAAAGGCCACATAACTTTGTGGTAGCTACTCGTTCCCCCCGTTAGCATCTTGTGGACATCCAGCTAGCTGGAAGGTTTCTAGGACTGGCGGTTATAGCAATTAGCCTTGTTCGGAGGTTGATCCCACCATTAGAATAAATTTGTTTGGTAGAACACTAAGTAAAGTTCAAATTTCATTTTGCTAGTAGCATTCTAGTTGTCTTTATATTTCTTTGAGCTATCACATGATTTAATTCCGCAAAGCTTCATAATTGTTTCCACAACTATTTCTTTTTCTTGCAATAAAACAAACAAAGCCTCTTGAACTTGGCCAAATCTAAGTCAATATCACTCTCTGTCGGAGAGCATATAGACTTGCACGTTCCCCCTGCATTAGGCATTTTAAAGTAAGAAGTCTCTTGAACTGTGGTCTTAAGACCAAGTCAAGAGTGCTCTCTGTCGGAGAGTTGAACAAGTGCTCTAAATAATAAAATTTTTCAATCCACACTTCCCCCTTAATTAATTTATCTTGGTCGTTTGTCCAACACTCGTATGCTCTGCCAACCGGAAACGGTTGGATTGGTACTCAGAAAGGTGAAGGAATTGATAATATCATTAGTGATAATTAATTAAAACTTTCACCCCCATAACCAACGAACCGAAGTTGTTCAAAAAGTATTTTAAGTAGTTCTCAGGGGAGGCGCCGGAGTGCCCAATCTGCGACACGGTGGCTGGTTAGCATTGTGCGCCTCGCTGTGATTCCAGACAGGTCCGACATGTCTCTTAAAGGAGCTGCTTAGAATGTCTTTCCGGAAACTCTTTTGATATCCTTGGTTTTAGCCATAATAATCAAGACCATTAAAACTTTGAAATTTACCAAGATAATTTGCACAACGATCTGACAAACAATTACTATCAAGACTTATTTTTCAGCATCCCCCAGCACTACAAATCAATTATTTTGACTTTGTTACCCATTGGATAAGGCACTGGAACTTTTATCATTAATTTTTTATCTGTGGATGCTTCTTAATCATCTCAAGTCTTAATATACTGTTTCACAACGTGGATTGCATCTTATCTTGTGTTTTATTTAAAAAGTAAATCGTGTGTCTTTCATCACTAAAAACTCCTAAACAACACCCATCCGCATCACCATACATTTTTAACACTTAAAACATTGAGCCGTAGACAACTCTTAGTAGGGACTATCCCCCTTGGCTTCGTTAGGAGTTAGCCTAAATGGAGGAGTTGGGATTCAGGTGACAGTACCTGGCTCATTGCTTGCCCCAAAGGCCACACCTCTCTCACTTGTAGTGAAGAGACAACTTTTGAAAGATTTCCGCTGCTGGTGTGCAATCTGGCGGACAACACAAGGTTTCATCATCAGTGAGACGTTTTTGGTTTCATTCACTATTTATTCTTGTCATTAGATTCTTGTATTTTTTTATTAGGGTTTAATTTCTTAGTTTATTCATCATGTTTGTAGAGTTGTCCCTTGTTCCTGTTTTACTTGTTACTAATTTTTTTGGGTGGAAGATGTTTGACAGTTTTAGGGGCATGTATCCACAACAGCTTGTCATGGTGACACCATGAAACCAACTGATGCTTAGTTTCTATTGTTGCTATATTTTCCAATTTATAACTGATATCAATTTATTTCATCCATATTTTGCTCAATATTTATCTATTATTGTTAACCCTTATTTGTGTAAAAGAAATTTCATATTTCACATTCCTCTATCTTTCATGTATCATGTCATATTTATTGTCATTATGGATTATCATGTTCATTATATGCTTTACTCTTGGAAGTTCTTTTGTGTAGATTATCTCTCTGTTTACTTCACTTTGTCCATTGGGGTATTTGTGAATAGTTATGGGATAGCCTGGTTGTATGGTTCTTTCCTATCTTAAGCCTATTGATGTTGTTATCTACGGCCATTCAATGTTGTTCATGTCTACAAATGATTCTTGGAATCAACAAAGTTGAAACCTTTAAATCCACCTTATCTGGGATGTTTGGAGTTGTAATTAAGAAGGAATGTAATGTAATAAAATACCATATAATATCACCTCCTTCTAGTTCTAATGTAATGAAATGAATGACCATATTCTTCTATAATGTCATGATTATCTATTGGACACATTTTTCAATGGATAGACCATCTAGGATCTTGTATTCATAATGCAATCTGTATTAGAGTTGTTTGGTTGTGAATCCCATCTATTGGAATTTCTTTTCGATGTATATACCATCTAGGTTTCTTGAATTAGTGCTGAGGTCTATTACTTATTTCGTACATCTTTTCAACTTGGTTGTGAAGAATGCCTATGTGACACATTTTTCGATGTATAGGTCATTTGCGGTTCTTGTATTTTCCATGAGGTATATTTCATAGTAATTTCAACTATCAGTTGGGTTATGGTTGTGATGACTGTCTGCTAGCCACATTTTCCCTTGTATTGGCCATCTGATGTTTATGTACACTATTTTGGTGTTCTATAGGAGTTCATTCTATGGCTTGGTTTTGGTGCACTTTCATGATCAATGAGCAACGATTGTTATCTTCATCAAATCCATGAGATGAGGTATGTTCATATTCGCATATTATGGGGAATTTCAGAAGTTGTCATCAAGAGGGATGTTAATGCAATGCCATCTTCCTCCATTTATATTCTTTCTCCCTGGCCATCTTTATGGGGAATATTGGAATATGTAATGATGAATTGAATGGTGTTTTTGGTTGTGTAATGATCATATCTACAAAGAAGGCATAAATAACTCTAATATTATAAAATGGGGTTGTCCCACATGCATCATGTAATAAACTCTCTTATTACCGTTCTTTATATAAGAGAGGTGGAAATCTATTTATCCCACATGTGTTATGGGATGTAAATATTCCATACCGCTTGCTATATAATAGAGGTGAAGGAAGCTCATTTACACACATGATATTATTGTGTCATTGTGACATGAAGTGAAGATGGAGTGTGATGTGATGCTTATGTGAGGATGCCATGTAAGAGTTGGAGTTTCCTTAAGAATAAAGAAGACCAAGCCTTCTCGTGGATGTTTCCCCATTTGTGGTTTTACCACATAAATTTGGCCTACTCTTTTCTCTTCCCTTTCCTCTTTTACTTATGTTTTTGATTATTTGATGCTTGTGTTGATGGGAGATTATACTAGTTGATTATTATGTTAGTTATATATTGTTCTATATTAATGCATGTTTCTCAATAACATGTATGTATCATACACTACATGTTTATAAATAATATGTATGTATCATATGCTCCATGTTTAACCTATGACACATTACACCATTTATCAATAATAGGCGTGTATCATGCGCTACACATTTAACCTATTTCAATATTGATGCAACTCGTCTAATATGGATTTTCAAAATTAAGAATACAAATTTAAGAGATAGCTTGAGACTAATGACCAACATATTTTAACTAGTACAATGATTATGGTGGTATAAATCCATTAATTATATATCTCGATTAGTGGTGTTTGCATGGAATATTCCCTCTTCATTGTTTATTCAACCAATGTTTTGTCTCAATGCACTCATGAGGGAATATTTTAAGAACCCCCCCTAAATTTCTATGTATAATAAATGGGCGAATCCCCATGATATATAAGAAAATATGAAGGCTATTTTGTCAATGTTATATTATGTATATATAATTTTTTTGGTGAATCTCTCATTGAATTATATAATTTTGTAAATTCTTGGCGAATATTTCACTAAATTATAAAACATTTCACTAAATTATAAAACCTTGTGAAGTCTTGGCGAATATTTCGGCAAGCTTCTCCATTGTAAGTCATGCCCCCTTGCATGCCCAATTACATGGCTATAAATGAAGTCCCATCCCTCAAGCATGTTGCCCCAAACACCCACAAAAAAATGTTATTTCCGCTTTGTTGATTGCAAGCTTCACCATCCCCATGTTTCTTAGGGAAAATTTGGATTTGAGGTGATGGGATTTAGAACTCTCTTGTGGTGTAATGTCCCTAAAAATAGTAAAAATTTAAATTTTTTCACTTACTACTAACATTTCCTAAACAGATAATGTATAGCAATTAACTTCAGTATTGAGTAGTTACATTAGTCTTTGTTGAAGAATGAGAAACTGTGTTGTATGGAAGCTGGGCTTGTATGTTTTCTGCGGAAGCGATGATAATGCGAGCACAATCATTGATGGTCTAGATGACCAAATTAATACTAGTGTAAAAATTTTAATGTCCTTCTTTAATTATCTCATTGCTTTTAACTCTAATGCATGCTTGGTTCCTCTTACTTGGTTTTTCAACCAAGCATGTGCAAGGATGCACTTGCTAACTAGTAGCAACAGTCTCAAATAAAACAATGTAAATAAGAAAATATAAATTATAGATTGATGGCAGTAAACAGTAAAATAAATAAATCTAGACTAATAAAAATAAGCAAAATTGATTCATAAACATGTAAATAAAAATAAAAACTCTTGTATCACCTCAAATGGTGAGGATGGTGAGTTTTGAGTAGCTCCAAGGTTGAGAAGCTTCAATGTCCAATGGTCTCTTCTTCTCCAATGCTTCAATGGTTGGGCAAAGCTCAAAATGGATTTTGGCAGCATGAGGATAGGATGAAATATGGATGAATAATGAGGAGCCCCTATCACCTTTTTATAGTTTTTGGTGATGGGGAACACCATTATGGTTTTAAGGAAACCAATGGTATTAACCAACATGGTTTAGGTCTCTTTTCCCCTCTTTTTCATTTTTTAAATATTTTTTATATTTTTATTCCCTTTTAATATTTTTTGGGAATTTTGGACCCTTTTTGAGGGTTTTTTGTGTTTTTTGAGGAAAAATACATATTTTGAGGGGAAAAATGTGCATTATGGTCTTTTTGGTGACCTTTTGATGGTTTTAGAGGCTCAAATGGTGGAAAAAGTAGACAAATGGGTCATGTGAATAAGGGAATGAGCTAGTGAGCACTTTTTGGGTGTTAACAATTCCACTTTTAAATGTTGAACTTGTTTATATTATTAATTTAGGCCTGATGGAATTTTCTGAGAAGAGTATGAGTACTCTCGGGGTCTTGGTGTTGGTAGTCTTACTACCAACGGAGTTGCCGATAGGTAAGTGATGAGCATTGGATCTAACCTGGGCTTACTTAGAAAAATTGATAATGCACATTTGAAATATGTTCTTGCAGGCACAAAAAGGAGCTCCTCCCTAAACTACCTATATCCATTACCTAGCATGATCTAGTTCTATGAATCAAAACCAAAGTCCAAGAGGTAACTTTGAATGTGCCATGGAATAAAATACATGGTGTGGCACCACCATGACCCAAACTATGGTGTTTAAATATAAATTGAAGCGCTGCCTAAACTATAGCTTTTGGTTAAACATTGGGGCGCTAGTGGATGTTTGGTGGTAGCTTTGAATTCTACATGTGATCTTCATGTGCCTTGATGCCAGCTGGAAGGAGGTTTACGTTATTGGTAAACATGACTGTGATTTTTCATTTTATTTTTTTGGCCTGGAGGGTAAGTGCTTGCAGTGTATGGTCACGTTTTAGGCTTTGAACTGAGCTATGCTCATGGTCAGTGTAGTCACAACTAAGTTGGTAATGGAAAAGGAGGGTGATACGAAGATCCTGACAAGTAATTTCTTCCCGTGGTTTAAATGGCTTCTTCATTCTATCTTTTATGTAGTTGTTTTATGTGCTTCTAACTAACTCGTGATTTTTATGGTTTTGCTGGCAGGTTAGTAGGTATTGCCAACTTCAGTGTTGGGTCCTAGCAAGTGATAAGAAGTTTGGGTCGGCGTAACACTGGTAAGCTCAGGTCCTACCCATTACTCGTCCCTGCCTTTCGTAGCTATGGTAGCAATGTTCATAGATTTGAACTCTTCCATTTTATAACTTAGTTGAGTCCTTTGGGCTCACTATAACTGAATTCGCAGTTCTATTGGGTCGTCTTTGGTTTGACAAGTAGTTGGAAGGAAAATGATTTTAAAGAAATCGATTCGGATAAAAAGGGATTTTGAATCTGGTCAATGTTTATGATGTTTTTATTTTGTTGATGATGGGGTAAACCCTTGAGGGTTTCATCTTTGCTACCGTAGTTGAATGTATGGCTCTATAAAAATATTTAAAGCTTTTAATGGGAAAATACCCACATCTTGTATTTTGGGGTTTTTAATAAATTAATGGGTTTGGATTTTTACTTGCATTTCTTATTGAGTATGTAATGGCAATGGTGTTTTTTAGAAAATGTTCTCTGTTGAAGTTTTGATACTTCTGTAAGTTTCATTTTTAAGGTTTTTAGGCGTAGGGTTTAAGGAGATAAAAATCGTGTCACTCATAGAGAGAAAGGTCATGAAAAGTCCTGGTAATTTCTAATGTGTGCAGGCTCTGCGTTTTAATTATGTCCCTAAAAATAGTAAAAATTTAAATTTTTTCACTTACTACTAACATTGCCTAAACAGATAATGTATAGCAATTAACTTCAATATTGAGTAGTTACATCAGTCTTTGTTGAAGAATGAGAAACTGTGTTGTATGGAAGCTGGGCTTGTATGTTTTCTGTGGAAGCAATGATAATGTGAGCACAATCATTGATGGTCTAGGTGACCAAATTAATACTAGTGTAAAAATTGTAATGTCCTTCTTTAATTATCTCATTGCTTTTAACTCTAATGCATGCTTGGTTCCACTTTTAAATGTTGAACTTGTTTATATTATTAATTCAGTCCCGATGGACTTTTCTGAGAAGAGTATGAGTACTCCTGGGGTCTTGGTGTTGGTAGTCTTACTACCGGTGGAGCTTCCGAGAGGTAAGTGATGAGCATTGGATATAACCTGGATTTACTTAGAAAACTTGATAATGCACATTTGAAATATGTTCTTGCAGGCACAAAAAGGGGCTCCTCCCTAAACTACCTATATCCATTACCTAGCATGATCTAGTTCTATGAATCAAAACCAAAGACCAAGAGGTAACTTTGAATGTGCCATGGAATAAAATACATGGTGTGGCACCACCATGACCCAAACTATGGTGTTTAAATATAAATTGAAGCGCTGCCTAAACTATAGATTTTGGTTAAACATTGGGGCGCTAGTGGATGTTTGGTGGTAGCTTTGAATTCTACATGTGATCTTCATGTGCCTTGATGCCAGCTGGAAGGAGGTTTACGTTATTGGTAAACATGACTGTGATTTGTCATTTCGTTGTTTTGGCCTGGAGGGTAAGTGCTTGCAGTGTATGGTCACGTTTTAGGCTTTGACCTGAGCTATGCTCATGGTCAGTGTAGTCACAACTAAGTTGGTAATGGAAAAGGAGGGTGCTACGAAGATCCTGACAAGTAATTTCTTCCCGTGGTTTAAATGGCTTCTTCATTCTATCTTTTATGTAGTTTTTTTATGTGCTTCTAACTAACTCGTGATTTTTATGGTTTTGATGGCAGGTTAGTAGGTATTGCCAACTTTAGTGTTGGGTCCTAGCAAGTGATAAGAAGTTTGGGTCGGCGTAACACTGGTAAGCTCAGGTCCTACCCATTACTCGTCCCTGCCTTTCGTAGCTATGGTTGCAATGTTCATAGATTTGAACTCTTCCATTTTGTAACTTAGTTGAGTCCTTTGGGCTCACTATAACTGAATTCGCAGTTCTATTGGGTCGTCTTTGGTTTGACAAGTAGTTGGAAGGAAAATGATTTTAAAGAAATCGATTCGGATAAAAAGGGATTTTGAATCTGGTCAATGTTTATGATGTTTTTATTTTGTTGATGATGGGGTAAACCCTTGAGGGTTTCATCTTTGCTACCGTAGTTGAATGTATGGCTCTGTAAAAATATTTAAAGCTTTTAATGGGAGAATACCCACATCTTGTATTTTGGGGTTTTGAATAAATTAATGAGGTTTTGTAACGCCTGTCAAGTTGAGCAAGAGATTTTTTTTTTTTTTTAAACAACTAAATTTCTTAACTAACTCAGAAATATCTTATACTAACTTATCACTTTCATACCATTAACTAAGATATATCAAATAATACAACCTATCCTATACTAACTTTTTCTAACTTTTACTTACTAGGCTAAAACTCTTGTTACTATATAAACCATGTTGACATAAAAAAAATAGTCTAAAATTACCATTTCCTTCATTGATTTCCCAATTCTACAAACGTGAATTTATAAGCATAATAATGCATCTGCCATTCATCTTAACAAAAGTATATAAGAATTAATAAGAAATAACATTTTAAAGAATTAAAGCGTGGCAATACTTGATTTTCCTATTATCACGATAATATGTAGAATAGCGAGGGAATGGTTTAACTAGGAACGTCTCCAACAATCATTCCATTTCCACTGTGACTAGGTTAGAAGGTGTACATCACTATTCAAATATCCTATACCATATGAGATGCATATACATATATTTAATTAACTAAGCACTGAATGTAAAACAAGTGTACGTATTAAGTAATAGGTATAATCCATGTATCCAAAATATACAAGTTGTATGCAACCTTTCCTCTAATACTTTATTTAAACTTAAGTGTGATTCCATCAACATATGAACATGACAAATTCGAGTCTAATACTTTATTTAAACTTAAGTGTGATTCCATCAACATATGAACATGACAAATTCGAGTATACTCTATAGTTAATATGCATAATTAAATGACTAAAAGAAAAAGGGTTCTATTCTATTTATATTCTATTAATCCCTTTTAAGATATTCATATAAACATTGAACATAATTAAATTCTATGATTATTGGAATTTAAAAGTATCACTGTAGCACATTCAGCACCAGAGTAAGTAGAAAGAAAAGATAATATTTACTTCCCAACCTGACTGTTATGAATACAAAGATACTACGATTAACTCAGTTGTGACATCTGCATGAAAGACACCTCAATAGTATAACTGAAATGGAACTATGGAGGAATAAATACACAACTACTACACGCTTCAGATGCTGAACTCAACTTTGAGTGCCACCTGTGTGGTACACAAGGAGACTGATACCTACATACAATCCTATGCCCAAGCATTTGCGTCGATTCACGGTGGTATGGCACTGCGCCAAGGGTCTTACCAAGGATCCCGACCAAGTCATCGTCTTTTGCTACTGAGTTTGGATTAACCGGTAGTACTGTTTCGGCACTAGAGAATAGTAAGATCGCCGCAGATAGGATGGCATGCAGACTCGGTAGTGATAGATCAAAAGATTTGAAATAGTTTTCCAGGTCAAGGCGATTACAGAGATCAATTGAAATCTGGAGATGGAGTGCGGCTTAGTTATAATATTTAAATGGGTACATATCTACTCAAGGGTTTAAGTTGAATATTCGGAATTCCTATTGTATCTATAGGTCTTCCTAGAGTATCCAGAAGTTAAGATGAATTGACCCTGCAAACAACAGGATTTACCCTGAACATTGATCTCTTTAATTGCACCGTATTATGAATGAGACTGACTCTAAAATAAGGGATTTCACCATATGAATTTTAAGAAGGGAATAACACTGTAAAATGAAGGAATTTCAACACAAGTGTGAATCTATTAAATCATTCCGTAATAGCAAGAGATCGACTCTACTGTAACATAAAAGGAATTTCAACACATGCGTGAGTGAAGGGATGGAGCTGACTCAGGGTCTTATCCAAAAAAACAAGGGCAAAAGTGGTCAATCAATAAATCTCTAGATACGTTACCAACTCGATTCTCTGGATTGATGCCTCATTCCACCGATGGCGACATAAACAAAACCATATAGATCAGGATCATGCAATTTATTCAATCTCTGGATCAGGTACTCCTCACCAGCCAGAGCTGAATAGAATTCTTCGTATACTTGGACACCAGGGATCCATCGTGCCCGAGATATAACAGTAAAGAAAAAGGAGCAACTGACAGAGATGATCAATGGGCCTAAACACTCTGAAGCCTGATCCGAGTTCAACCCTGGATCACTTATTGCTTAAGCGTCAGTGGTAAAAAGAAAGAAAAGATTTCTCAGGACAAATACACAGAGTTGGGTGAAATAGTTCTAGAGATTTTATGAAGTGCAACAAAACCTTAAGATAAATTCAACCCAGATCATCAGATTAAGTAGATTTACAACCCTGTTTTAGTATTCATAGGAAATGCATTTTTTTTAGAACAGAGTGTTGCATCTACCAGAATACGATTCAGAAGGGAGTAAACTATTCAAGGGAATGAGGTTTCGAACGACATACAATATTTAAAAATAAAAACTATTCATAACTGAAGATGAATACCCTGATATTCTCGTGGTTAAAATCCCACTTCGATTAGATCAATAATATATATATCGATAAATCAAATTCTGGTTCAAACTCAGGCATACGACTAAACATGATAAGATCTTCATACACAATATAATTTCCAGAAATTCGACTTGATATAATCCAGTAATTAAGGGTAATTAAACATGCATAAAACTTAACAATATTCTTACTCGGGTTTGCGGTCGATCCAACAATTTGGTGCGAGTATGTTGATGTAGCGTCCAATCAATTCAGCTTGACGAAGTACCGAGCGACTTCTCGGTTGACCTCCCTACTATATCAGGGTTACTCTACTTCACCTCGAACCCCCAAGCTAATGGGGTCGTAAGAACACACGGCTAGCCTCCCGAAGGATCTCCCAATCCCCGTTCCAGCTATTTTCCAACTCCAAGGATCATAACATAATCCGTGATTATGATGACTATCCAGCATTAGGGAGCAAGAGTTCCCTTTCTCCTTCTCCTCCCTTCTTTTTTAACAAAAATCCAGGTGCCATGTGTCCTCACATGCACATATATTATTTAATTTTAATATTTTATTAATTTTATTCTCAAGTTACAAGTGTCTGTTTCTAACTCAAGTGTACACCTAGTTCCCTAAATCAGTGCAAGGTAGGTGTAGTTGTCTTTAAGAGAGTCTCAGTTGTGTTTGTCTTCTCAAATATAGTTGTTGTATTTAACCACATGTTCATTCTAGATTTTTTTCCTTTTTCTTTTTATAAATAAAATATTTTATTCAAAACAAAATTTTTTCTAAATTATTTATTTTATTTTTCTTTTAAAAAAATAATATATAAAAAAAAGGAATATTTTATTCAAATCATTTTCTATTTTTTTTCTTCTTTTAAAATGAAAGGAAATATATTTCAACTAAAGATAAAAGAAATGATAATTGACTTTTCAACTTTTCATTCTCCTTTCTCATAAATAATAATATAACCATCATGATAATAACAATAAAATATTAATTCTTTTATTATTAAATTTTCTAGAATCTCCACACATATTTTATTTTTAACTATGCGTGAATGAATAATTTTATTTTCCCACTTTTCTTTGTCTAGGTACCTCTTCGGCGGGCCCTTCCGACAGTATATTTCTTTCTTCTTATGGGGAGTATTGCGTAGCGACCGGGAATCATTACCGCGATCTCTCAACTACGCTCCTTGGAGACTAAGGGATGTTGAGGGATAAGACTCTCCTTATTGTGCGCCCCTCAACTCATCGTACGCGACCAAATCGTTATGGTCTTGCCCGTACGACATACGCTTCCCCGGGTGAGCTGAAACGGTTTCGCTCGTGCGTGAATTGCTAATTCAGGGTCGACAGTCAGTCGTCGTACCCCTAAGTTTTTTTTTCCGTTCTTACGACCCCTATAATTCCATTTTGGGTCAGTCGATAAATCGTCTTACTTGCCACTGCACACACACTCAAACGCATATTAGTAGCGTTGCACTATAAAACATTTGTATCATCCTTTTTATTTTCTCTGTCGGTCGAGTATAAACAAATCATCATTTTTCATTTCAAGTAATTTCAGCATTCATCATTTTTCATTTTCTCAGTTAGTCGAGTATAAACAAATCATCATTTTTCATTTCAAGTAATTTCAACATTCATCATTTTTCATTTTCTCAGTTAGTCGAGTATATCCATAAATCATCATTTATCTAACCATTTTTATTTCGCATATAAAATCTAAAGCAATCATTCATGGTCCAAGTTTTTATGACTCCGGGTCACTTCAAACCAGTGCCCTCAAAATAGATAAATCAGTCATAGGTCTCAAAAGTAGTCTAATTAGTCATAAGTCTCAAATCATAAGTCTAAAATAATCAAATCAATCATAAGTGCTGAGGTGGGCATTATAGGTTTGGATTTTTACCTGCGTTTCTTACTGAGTATGTAATGGCAATGGTGTTTTCTAGAAAATGCTCTTTGTTGAAGTTTTGATACTTCTGTAAGTTTCATTTTTAAGGTTTTTAGGCATAGGGTTTAAGGAGATAAAAATCGTGTCACTGGCAGAGAGAAAGGTCATGAAAAGTCTTGGTAATTTTTAATGTGTGCAGGCTCTGCGTTTTAATTATGTCCCTAAAAATAGTAAAAATTTAAATTTTTTCACTTACTACTAACATTGCCTAAACATATAATGTATAGCAATTAACTTCAGTATTGAGTAGTTACATCAGTCTTTGTTGAAGAATGAGAAACTGTGTTGTATGGAAGTTGGGCTTGTATGTTTTCTGCGGAAGCGATGATAATGTGAGCACAATCATTGATGGTCTAGGTGACCAAATTAATACTAGTGTAAAACTTTTAATGTCCTTCTTTAATTATCTCATTGCTTTTAACTCTAATGCATGCTTGGTTCCACTTTTAAATGTTGAACTTGCTTATATTATTAATTTAGGCCTGATGGACTTTTCTGAGAAGAGTATGAGTACTCCTGGGGTCTTGGTGTTGGTAGTCTTACTACTGGCGGAGCTACCGAGAGGTAAGTGATGGGCATTGCACCTAACCTGGGCTTACGTAGCAAACTTGATAATGCACATTTGAAATATGTTCTTGCAGGCACAAAAAGGGGCTCCTCCCTAAACTACCTATATCCATTACCTAGCATGATCTAGTTCTATGAATCAAAAGCAAAGTCCAAGAATTAACTTTGAATGTGCCATGGAATAAAATACATGGTGTGGCACCACCATGACCCAAACTATGGTGTTTAAATATAAATTGAAGCGCTGCCCAAACTATAGCTTTTGGTTAAACATTGGGGCACTAGTGGATGTTTGGTGGTAGCTTTAAATGCTACATGTGATCTTCACGTGCCTTGATTCCAGCTGGAAGGAGGTTTACGTTATCGGTAAACATGACTGTGATTTTTCCTTTCGTTGTTTTGGCCTGGAGGGTAAGTGCTTGTAGTGTATGGTCACATTTTAGGTTCTGACCTGAGCTATGCTCATGGTCAGTGCAGTCACAGCTAAGTTGGTAATGGAAAAGGAGGGTGCTACGAAGATCCTGACAGGTAATTTCTTCCCGTGGTGTAAATGGCTTCTTCATTCTATCTTTTATGTAGTTTTTTTATGTGCTTCTAACTAACTCATGATTTTTATGGTTTTGTTGGCAGGTTAGTAGGTATTGCCAACTTCAGTGTTGGGTCCTAGCAAGTGATAAGAAGTTTGGATTGGTGTAACACTGGTAAGCTCAGGTCCTACCCATTATTCGTCCCTGCCTTTCGCAGTTATGGTTGCAATGTTCTATAGCTTTGAACTCTTCCATTTTGTAACTTCGTTGAGTCCTTTGGGATCACTATAATTGATTTCGAAGTTCTATTGGGTCATCTTTGGTTTGACTAGTAGCTGGAAGGAAAATGATTTTAAAGAAATCGATTCAGATAAAAAGGGATTTTGAACCTGGTCAATGTTTATGATGTTTTTATTTTGTTTATGATGGGGCAAACCCTTGAGGGTTTCATCTTTGCTACCGTAGTTGAATGTATGGCTCTGTGAAAATATTTAAAGCTTTTAACGGGAAAATACCCACATCCTGTATTTTGGGGTTTTGAATAAATTAATGGGGTTTGTATTTTTACCTGTGTTTCTGTAATGTCTCTTTTTCAAAATTTTATGAAAATGCCCAATTTTCCAAATTTTCCCCAATTTCGACCTTTTTCTAGTTTTGATGCCTAGGTCCCAATTTTGCCCCAGATGGTCCAAATATTCAAGGAAGGTTTATGACTGATACGATGACTTAAATATGATGTTCAGGGATGATATATGGCCACCAAAATACCTCTACAAACTCTCTTAATATTCTGGTCCAAGTATGCAAGTTTACTAGTAATTTGGGGTTCAAATCCCTGTGGGGTAAGTACTGAAATTGGCTTCCCAAATGATTCCAAACTCCCTCGAATTTTTGAATAGAGGTATGGGATGTATTAAGGATGTTAATAAGGTTCCCAATGTGTCATTAATTGATTATTATGTCTGTTCCAACCCTCTCCCATTCAACTGCAAAAGTACCCAATTCGACCCTTGGGGAAATAGCACTATTTCTTCTCCCAATGCAATTAAACTAAGTAAAAATACTTCAAATGCTCAATTATAGTACATCAAACTTGTAAGATACATCCATGGAAGTCTATTAATCACAAATAAATCATATAATCATCCATTCATTCGAAATCATGAGCATTATAATGATATACATCAATGTAGTGGGGATATGGACATTGTTTGTTCATTAATCAACATTTTTGCATACAACCAGTGGGTATTTCGACCCGAGACTTTCTGAATATGAATAATAGAGTATATGAAGCTATTACAATCAGATATACATGATGATAAGCTCTCCCAAGAAGCACAAGATCTCACCAAAAATGCCCTCCCTCAAGGAGCATTAATATGCCTTCAAAACTGGAAATGGTTGAGAGATGGTGTTGCACTAAAAAAGTACACAAGATGCCCTGTAGTTGATACCTGCAAATAAAACTCCATTAAAGATCCATGAAAGACCTGAGTGGCCTCTCCAAACACCAACTTGGATGGGAATCTTTCACCCTCGAAATTGGCTAAGGAAAGAAACTAGTCATCCACTAGCTCTCCCTCTACACATATGCAATTGCAAATTCTACAAATGATCAAAAGCTGGTGTAATTCTTTTTTATTGACATTTATAAAATTCTAATGTCCTCCATGGGTCGAATTCCTTCCAAGAGACTCATGCCAACTCAAGTTGGGAAGAGATTCCAAAGAACGCCACTTGTACAACAATTCCTAGTCTCCCACTTCCACCAAATCACCTGTGGAAGTATCTTAGCTGTCCTAACACACTTGAGCACCCTCTTGGAGTCTATTTTTAGCCCTAACATGTCATATATGTCATATATGTCATATTTTAGCCTTCAGGTCTGATTTGTGTCATAGGTGTCATAGCATCTTCATCATTGTTGTCATAGAGCTAGGGAATCTAGCCCAAGTGTCTCACTAGCTCCAAATTGACTCTTCCTCTTCCATGGGAGTTAATATTCCTCTATATTTAGACCTTGGATGAGTCATGCCATGAATAATACCTTTTGAACTCCCCCAAGTATGTTACCATTCACCTTGAATTTGAATTGGTGAGAGAATGATGCAAGTGTAGTGGGGAAATCTAGCCATATGTGGGTCCTGCTTCCTCCATGTGTCTTCATGATCAAATGCCACTTTTATTTTCACTTGTATATATTTATCTAGCTCCTTTATTAAATATTTATGCCATTCTAATGTTCAAACATAATTTATTATCCCCCTTATTCCAAATCCTAAGGCTTCCACCCCAAACCTAGGAAACTAGTAATTTTCCTCCTTGGCAATTATTTGACCCTTAACATCAATTTGACAAACTCTAATGAATATGGCCAATGTGATTAGGGCATTGTGACTGTCACATACCCCAATTTTGCAAAAATAATGTAATTATTTTATTAATATTCCTGAGACATTATGTTAAATTTAATGCTAAGTAGGAATTGATGACTCAGCAGAGTCACCAGAAATGGAATATAAATTCTGAATATTTTATTATTAATAAATAAATTATGGAGACAACAACATGGGACAGTTGTTAAAAGAGGTTACTGGTCTAACTGGTGGATGGAACTAGGTGGAAAGGCAAAAGACAAGTGGCAACATCCTCAAACACTTCCTAAGTTGCAGGTGGCAACTTCCCTATATTTTGGGGTCATGATTCCCCAAGAAAGTGGAATCTGAGCAGGTGGCTCATTAATGACAGTTAACCCAAATACGACCTAGGCAATCTTTTAAATAGTACTCAATGAACTGAGCTGGGGGTTCAACATAGTTCTGGAGGGAGAATACATTCAGGTGAATGCTATTCAGGAGTCCCATTGAGGAAGTGGGATAAACAGTAAGGAAGTGGTTTGAGAGGGATGCTGCAGTAACTTGGTTCCAGTTTAGCTGCTTTGGCTGAGTGAATTGTTTTGCTGTACCTAGTTCCAGCCAGTTGGACCAGAGCAAGCTCAGGGGTCCTGAGAAGTGCTGTCTGGGAACTCTCCAGGAGTTGGTAGGGAGGAACAGCCTCCCATTGCTGTTGTTGTCTACAGTTGACACAGGTTCTGCCACTCATTTCTGTTTTGTTTATTAAGTATAAATGACTGTAGGTTATGCTTATCTTTAGTATGTCTGAGTAGTAATTAATTTATTATAAGTTACAATCCCTGAATATCAGAAGAAGATTTAATAAGAATTACTTTGTTTCAGCATTCATTTACATTATTATTATCTTGCGGTTAAATCAATTACAATGCATGCTATACAGTATTAATACTAAGTAATGTTTTTAGTGTATAGTAATTATTTTCTGAAAACATAACTTGTTTAATAATTATAGGATCGGGAGTATGTATAACTAGTTATATATATATATTACAGTATGAATGACAGTTCAGGGTTGTTGCAAGAACTTTAGTAGTTGCAGTTAGGTTACTTTTGTTAAGAATACAAACCCTAGTGAATGTATGTCTAGTTAAAAATATGCATCTAAATCAAACTTCAATCTTAGCTAAAGCTCTTCAGATTTTATTTATCGAATAAAAACACATACAAAAACTAAACTTAAACAGAAGTACATTATACAAGAATTATCGAATAAGCCTCTCTTTTGATAGCTACGTTCTACATAAACTCTGAACTTAAAATACCCAACACTACAATTATTTAAACTTGAATAGCATTATGATGACTCACTCACAGCCGCAGTTCTTTTACATTTCATTATAGATTATAAAACTCAGAATTTATCCTGGTATGTATTTAAAACAATCAAAGGAGCAGGAATACCATATTCCAAGTTCAATTTATAATTTCAACCACAAAACGTTGGCATGTAAACCCTACAGTGTTTATACATCTAGTTCATATTTCTTGACTTTAAACCAAGTTACACAAAACAAACACTGAAATTAAATACCACGCCTTCATCTACAGCCGTGTTGCCAATTCTTTTCATTTTGTGTTTTCTCTTACTATCTATAAAACATTCCTACCATTTTACATAGCTGAAGATTTAGAAGAAGACGTAGACTTAAAACAAATAGTGTATAGTCAACGAGTTATATGAAGAAAGTTACACAAAATAAAAGAACTGGACGTTAACCCATGAACAGTTCAAAGAAAATGTCATAACAAAACTCAAATATCCGAGGCCGTAACCCCAATTACAGGACAGACTCATAAGTCTGGTTCACTCAAATATTTACATTTTACATCTTCGTTATAAAACCCTAAGTACCGGAAGAAGGTTACAATAATTACAACGCTGACAGAGGTCGTAGTAATCAAACACATCACAGCGTTGTTTTATCCGAAACTAAAAACCCTACCACCCAAACAAACCACAAGGAGGACTTGCCATGGAAGAACCAGGCTTACCCGGGATTGCCAGAGGTCGTAGCCTGTGCCATCCATCATTTAGGTGGAACTCGAACCTGCAATAAAAGAACCTGTTGGTAAAAACTACTTTATGTGTGCTTGAAAATTTCAACAAATTCCAGTAACTTTAATTAACAATTTTTTTTTAAAAACCCTGTAGCTTACCGGAGTGTTGCAACCGATGCAAACAGGAGGTAGTTGATAGCCACGAGCAACGGCAAGGTAAATCCCTTTCCTTTCACCAGCACGAACCAACTGACAGAAATTAAGGAAATTTTCTTCAATGGAAGTGTTTAAAACACACCGAGTAAGCTGATACTCTCACACCGTGACAGGGAATCCACAGTTAACAACAAATTCACGAAACCCTATATTTTTGACCAACTACAGTTACTAGCAGCAAATACAATGCATCTCAGACGGAGCTATGGACAATGAGGAGGATGAGGTGACCTGTAAGCTGCCAAGCACACTGTAACATTGGTGACCACACCATCAAACGAACTCAAAGGATAAACCCTGGGCTTAATAACACTCTCACAGTTATCGACAGTCACTCCTACAAAATTCCAAACGATCAAAATTTAACAAAGGAAACTGTAAATGCTTGGAAGATGAACCAACAGCACTGTAACAAAGACAAAGACCTGGAGCTGTTGCAGACAGACCCGAGCCCGAAGGCGGAGGATAATGAAGAGGTAGGGTTAAGCTTCATATTATATATCCCCAAGCACTTGGCTGACATTCAACCACGTAGTAACCTAAATTTTTCCCTGCGATGGGTCGAGACTCCATAGTCTCTTTCCAATTATTGTTAATCGATTGAAAGTCATAGCAATAATACCCAATTATGATGATAAACCATAGTTTTAAACTTGACAACATTGCCATGTTAGCATATACCTCGATTTGGTATGGGAACGCCATAAAGCTTGGACCTACAATCAATGTATTGGTGATAATAACTTTAATGATCAACGATCTAAATGATATTTTTATCATTGTTGAAAAATTTAACACTCATAATATGTATATTTAAAACATTATGGTAAGATCCTCATATTGAATAATTCCAATATCAACAATCAAAACCTAGGATGATGTCTTAAATACCTTGTATCATGTTTAACAGAAATTTGAAGTCCCTTCTATCATTATTACACGATGAGTTCAATCATTTATTGAAAACAAAAGACTCGCTTTAAACAAGTTTATGGTTTTTGTTCCAAGTATCACATATGGAAACTAAGAGGCGATATCAATTTAGGCAATTTCTTAAACTTAATAATAGGAAAACATGCACTGACAGGTAACCCTGCAATTACGGAAGGTCAGAGAAACAAAAATATAGTGATAACTTTTTCCTTTGCAAACTAAAGTGTAATTTCAAACATACTCAGAGATTGAACTTGACAAGAGGCAGGAAGATCCTCTACCCTGAAAGATTTAAAAAGTAGCGAGCGTTTTCACCTGAAAATATGCAAGAGACAGAAAATCGATGGCATTAGCTCGTAAGCTAAGTAAGCCCAGTTCGACATACAAACTCCCCCTTGTGGTTACAAAACAATAAAACAATCAGTAACAGAAAAGAGAAACCCAAAACAATAAGTAAGTATTAACAAAAGATTGTTTAAACATAATTACAACCATGTAAGATAAAAACAAACAGTCATGTGGCTGCTTTAAATGTCACGTATTGCTATTTTAAAATTTTTTAAATTTTGCGAAATTTTGGGTTTTGACAATGTGGTATCAGAGCATGGTTCAGACACTAGGCTTTCATATGGCTCCACTAGTTTCCGCAGAACAGTGCAAATGACAATAAAATTATATATATATATGTTATGTACTAACTTATACTTTCTGTTTCATAAAGATAGAGCAGAAAATTTCTTTTCTGAATCTAACAGGCAGGTATGGAAAAACTGGGAGAATATGCTGAGGAGGAGTCTCCAAACACTGCGACAAGACAGATGTCTAGAGAACCTGTGACAGAGGAGGTAATTGCTCACTCCTCGGAACTGATGCAGACCATAAAAGGTTTAAAGACAGAGATAGAAACAGTCAAGAAGGATAATGAAAGGATTCTGAAAACTCAAGAGCAGTTAAACCAGCTATTGATAGAAAAATTTCAGACAGAAGGAAGGAGCAAACGAGCTAACTCCGAAGAAGCTAGTCATCAAAGAGGGTCTAAAAGGATGAAACCAGCTAAATCTGACAGCAGTTCATCATCTGAAGAAAGAAGGGAACAACACAGCTTTCACACTACTAGTGACAACAGTGAAGCTGAGCTGCACAACAGAAGGAAAAAGTACAGGCCTTATGAAGAGATTTTCGGGGAGTTTAAGAAAATAAAACCCCCAACTTTCAATGGAGAATCTGAGACTGAAGAAGAGGCAGAATCCTGGTTATCCGGGATGAGAAAATATTTCCAGATTTATAACTATTCCAATCAGCTGAAGGCACGAATGGCTATCTATAACCTTTCTGGAAAGGCATATATATGGTGGCAAGACCTGAAAAGGATCAAAGGGATTAAAGAAAAAGAAGTCAATTGGAGTACCTTTAAAAGGTACTTCAAAAAGAAGTTTCTGTCCGAACAGTACTATGAGGAGAGGGCCAAGGAATTTTATGAACTGAAGCTAGGATCTATGACTATGAAAGACTTAAACAGCAAATTCTTAAGTCTGTTAAGGTATGTGCCGTATTTTGTCGAAGAGAAACCCAAAATACAGCGGTTTCTTAGCTTCCTGCCCTATCATATCAAGGACATAATTGAATATGATAACCCCAAAACGCTGGAAGAGGCCATGCGAAAGGCTAATTTCTGTTATGAACAGAATAAAAAGAAAGAAGGGATAGCCAGCTGGAAAGCTAAAAAGAACAACAATCAGCCTGAGTATAGGAAAAAGGAGTTTGTACACCAGAAAAGTTTCAAAAATAACAAGAACATAACCCTGTTTAATGGTAAAAACTTCCAGGGAAGCAAAAATGGAACTGCTAATCCTTCCAATAATTTCAAGGGCAGTAAGGAGGTTCCTAACAATCACGGAAATTACACTAAGAACTTTGAACGGAATGAGCCTGTTAAATGCTAGGAGTGTAATGGCCCACATTATGCTTCAGTTTTCCCAAATCGGAAGAAGCCAGTCAACAATATTCATACTTTACAAGTTGAAATGACTGTTGGAGACTTTGCAGGAACTATGCCTCGAATCAATGCAGCATTGGAGAACCGCCAAGCTGACTATCAAACTTCCATGGTGGAAGTAGGAGGTATGATTAATAAAATCCCTGTAACTATTTTAATAGATCCGGGTGCTAGTCTCAGTTATATTTCACCCCAGCTAGTAGAAAAATGTAAATTGACTGTTGAAAGGTTTGACAATTCTTGGTCTGTACAACTAGCTACTGGGGCAAAAAGGAAGGTAAACTGTTATGTTAAGGAATGTGTCCTAGATATGACTGATTTTAAAACTACTGTTAAATTAAACGTTTTGCCACTTGGCTCTTATGGTATACTTATCGGGATGGACTGGTTAGAACAGCATAGGGTAGTTTTAAACTGTTTTGACAAAACTTTTAGGTGTGTAAACAGTAATGGACGGCCTGTAACTGTTAGGGGTATTCCTAGGAAAACAGTAGTCAGGCATATTTCTGCTTTACAACTTAAAAGGGCAGTCAGAAAAGGGTGCAAAGCCTATGCTGTAACTATTACAGATGAGACAGATAAGTCTGAAGGCAGCAAGATAACAATAGAGAATATCCCTGTAGTGAAGGAATTTATTGACGTTTTTCCAGAGGAAATCCCAGAATTACCTCCCAAGAGAGAACTGGATTTTACAATTGAGCTGGTACCAGGTGCTGTACCCAATTCAAAAGCCCCGTATCTTATGAATATTTTGGAGCTTAACGAATTGAAAACTCAGTTAAAGGATTTAATAGACAAGAATTACATTCGACCCAGTGTATCCCCTTGGGGAGCACCAGTAATTTTTGTTAAAAAGAAGGACGGAACTATGCGACTTTGCATAGATTACCGTCAACGGAACAAGATGATGATTAAAAACAGATATTCGTTTCCTCGCATAGATGATCTGTTTGATCAGCTACGTGGAGCTACGGTGTTCTCTAAGATAGACCTGAGATCGGGTCATCATCAGGTGAGGATTAAAGAAGAAGACATTTTCAAAACAGCTTTTAGAACAAGGTACGGACATTACGAATTTGTCGTAATGCCATTTGGGCTTACTAATGCCCTAGCTGTCTTTATGTGCTTAATGAATAACATAATGCATAAGTACTTAGATAAATTTGTTGTCGTATTCATCGATGACATTTTAGTTTATTCTAAGAATGAAGAGGAGCATAAAGAACATTTACGGATAGTCTTACAAGAACTACGAGAGCAGCAGCTCTTTGCGAAGTTCAGTAAATATGACTTTTTCAAAGATGAAATCCAGTACTTAGGACATGTAGTCACCAAGGAAGGGATTTCAGTTGATCTTGAAAAGATCCAAGCAATTGAAGAGTGGCCAGTACCAAAAGACGTAATAGATGTTAGATCCTTCATGGGAATTACCGGTTACTACCGGAGATTCATTGAAGGCTTTTCAAAAATAGCCAACCCAATCACTTCCTTGCAAAAGAAAGGTAAGAAGTTTGATTGGAACGTGAAGTGTGAAGAAAGCTTTAAGAAACTTAAGATTTTATTGACAACTGCGCCTATTCTCATAATAGCGGACCCTAATAAAGATTTCGTGGTTTGCACCGATGCTTGTAATGACGGTCTAGGCGGAGTGTTGACTCAGGATGGACATGTCATTGCCTACGAATCTAGGAAGCTAAAAATTCATGAAAAGAATTATGCCATTTATGATTTGGAACTGGCTGCTGTTATCCATGCTTTAAAGATGTGGCGACACCACTTAATAGGCAGAAAATTTACTCTAATGACTGATAATAAGGGTCTGAAATACCTTTTGGATCAGCCTAACTTAAATGCAAGGGAAGCAAGATGGTTGGCCTTCTTAAGTGAGTACGATTTCGAAATTCAGCACATAAAATGAAAGGAAAATAAGGTGGCTGATGCTTTGAGCAGAAATGCAAGGCTGAATTTTGTATCAGCTAGCAGCACTTATACCTCCGATTTGAATGAACAGTTGGCTGAAGGGATAAAATCAGATGAAAATTATCAGCACTTACAAGCTACAGCTAAGAAGCACCTACAGAGAGTTTAATAAAGGGTTATAGCCTAAACAAAGAGGGGTTTTTATTGTTTAAGGACAGGCTGTATGTTCCAAATGTACCTAAAGTTAAACTGTTAGTTCTGGACGAAGTTCATAAAACCCCTTACTCAGGGCATCCAGGCTACCAAAAGACTGTCACCATGTTGAGAAAAGAATATTTTTGGCCTAATATGAAATCTGAAACAGCTGAGTATATAGCTAGATGTTTGGACTGCCAACAAGTGAAAACGGAACACCAACATCCAGTTGGGTTGCTGCAACCTTTACCTATTCCCAGCTGGAAGTGGGAAATAATCAGCTTAGATTTCATTACAGGATTACCCAAAAATCAGCATCAGAATGATTCAATTATGGTGGTAGTAGATAAATTAAGTAAATCAACACACTTTATTCCTGTTAAAACCACTTACAAGGCTGCAAACATAGCTGATATCTTTTTGAAACAGATTTTTCGGTTACATGGTGTCCCAAAAGTTATTATATCAGACATGGATCCTAAATTCACAGGGAATTTCTGGAAATCCTTGTTTAAAGGATTAAACACCACACTAAATTTCAGCACTTCTTTCCATCCTCAGACGGACGGACAAACCGAAAGAGTTAATCAGGTATTAGAAGATCTGCTAAGGATGTATGTTAAAGATCAACCAGGTAAGTGGGAGGATTATTTACATTTAGCAGAATTTGCATACAATAACAGTTATCAATCGTCAGCTAAGTTTAGTCCTTTTGAAATTCTGTATGGACGTAAATGTAACACTCCTATCTCTTGGAGTAATCTAGTAGATAGATTAGTGTTAGGACCTGATTTATTAAAAGAGATGGAACAGATTGTGAAACAAGTGCAGGTAAATTTGAAGATTGCCCAGGATCGGCAAAAAAGTCAAGCAGATTTGAAAAGAACTGCTAAAGAGTTCCAGGTAGGTGAACATGTGTTCATCAAGGTAAGGCCAAAGAAGAGCTCCCTAAGACTGGGAAGTTGCGCAAAATTAGCGCCACGTTACTGTGGTCCATTTGAAATTTTATCTAGGATTGGTCAAGTTGCTTATCAGCTAGCCTTACCACCTAATTTAAAAGTACACAATGTTTTTCATATTTCTGTTCTGAAAAAGTATGTTCATGATAGTACTCATGTTATTGACTGGAACATTGTACAGGTAGAACCAGAAGGGGAAGTTCTGGTGGAACCGGATTGTATCCTCGGGAGGAGGGAAATTACTCCGCGGAACCGCACCATTGGACAGCTGAAGGTGCAATGGAAGCACCTTAGTCCGGAGGAAGCTACCTGGGAACTGGAAAGTAAGATGCGGGAAGCATACCCAAATCTATTCCAGTAGGTGGCTGAGGATGAAGAATAAGTAACATCGAGGACGATGTTACATTTTAAGGGGGTGTGTATGTCACATACCCCAATTTTGCAAAAATAATGTAATTATTTTATTAATATTCCTGAGACATTATGTTAAATTTAATGCTAAGTAGGAATTGATGACTCAGCAGAGTCACCAGAAATGGAATATAAATTCTGAATATTTTATTATTAATAAATAAATTATGGAGACAACAGCATGGGAGAGCTGTTAAAAGAGGTTACTGGTCTAACTGGTGGATGGAACTAGGTGGAAAGGAAAAAGACAAGTGGCAGCATCCTCAAACACTTTCTAAGTTGCAGGTGGCAACTTCCCTATATTTTGGGGTCATGATTCCCCAAGAAAGTGGAATCTGAGCAGGTGGCTCATTAATGACAGTTAACCCAACTAAGACCTAGGCAATCTTTTAAATAGTACTCAATGAACTGAGCTGGGGGTTCAAGATATTTCTGGAGGGAGAATACATTCAGGTGAATGCTATTCAGGAGTCCCATTGAGGAAGTGGGATAAACAGTAAGGAAGTGGTTTGAGAGGGATGCTGCAGTAACTTGGTTCCAGTTTAGCTGCTTTGGCTGAGTGAATTGTTTTGCTGTACCTAGTTCCAGCCAGTTGGACCAGAGCAAGCTCGGGGGTCCTGAGAAGTGCTGTCTGGGCACTCTCCAGGAGTTGGTAGGGAGGAACAACCTCCCATTGTTGTTGTTGTCTACAGTTGACACAGGTTCTGCCACTCATTCCTGTTTTGTTTATTAAGTATAAATGATTGTAGGTTATGTTTATCTTCAGTATGTCTGAGTAGTAATTAATTTATTATAAGTTACAATCCCTGAATATCAGAAGAAGATTTAATAAGAATTACTGTGTTTCAGCATTCATTTACATTATTATTATCTTGCGGTTAAATCAATTACAATGCATGCTATACAGTATTAATACTAAGTAATGTTTTTAGTGTACAGTAATTATTTTATGAAAACATAACTTGTTTAATAATTATAGGATCGGGAGTATGTATAACTAGTTATATATATATATTACAATATGAATGACAGTTCAGGGTTGTTGCAAGAACTTTAGTAGTTGCAGTTAGGTTACTTTTGTTAAGAATACAAACCCTAGTGAATGTATGTCTAGTTAAAAATATGCATCTAAATCAAACTTCAATCTTAGCTAAAGCTCTTCAGATTTTATTTATCGAATAAAAACACATACAAAAACTAAACTTAAACAGAAGTACATTATACAAGAATTATTAATAAGATAAACAAATTAGTATTGTTTTAGAATCTTAAAAACGTAGCAGTAGATTAAACAGTTAAGTGTTTTCACAACCGAGTAGTTTTGAAACCCTATCATTTCAAGCTTTGACATTAAAATTTAATAGCAGAGAAAACATGTACTACATGAGAAAGACAAACAGTGCTACAGCTCATTATCGAGCTTCGTTAATACCATCAAACTTTTTACTTAACTTCCCAAGCTACTATTAGGGGAACCTCGTAACTAAAGATCCAACAAATAAATTTAATCACTATCTGTACCTTCGAGTTAATCCTATTCTGACCAGACGTTACAGGGTTAAACTATGAATAGAATTACAATGATTCATTCACGACCGTAGCCAAATTTCAGAGTAGATAATTTTAAAACATGAAATCGAAAATTATTACCACACCCATTCAAGCTCGAAACCTACGGGAGGCTTTTTAGACGTAGCTCCCAACTTTTAAATTCATACAACAACTATCACTTATGGCCGTAAGCCTCTCTTTTGATAGCTACATTCTACATAAACTCTGAACTTAACAGCATTATGATGACTCACTCACAGCCGCAGTTCTTTTACATTTCATTATAGATTATAAAACTCAGAATTTATCCTGGTATGTATTTAAAACAATCAAAGGAGCAGGAATACCATATTCCAAGTTCAATTTATAATTTCAACCACAAAACGTTGGCATGTAAACCCTACATTGTTTATACATCTGTAATGTCCCCTTCTCCTTAGAACATGCAGGGAAGGAAACATTAACAACTTAGCCCCAATATTTTCTCTCATAAATCTGTAATAATTAAAACTTCTCTATACAGATGTAAACTTCAATAAAACACAGCGGATCTAAACACGACATATGCACATAGATTCATCATGCGTTCAATCATATAAACAACAGTCATTAATTAAAATATTTGCAGAGCATAGAATTTACATAATTCAATTGCAAGAATACTTATCTCGAATTGTAATGGCCCAAACGACTGGCTACGTGAGAGCAACGTTCCACCCAACCATAGATCTCTGTCCAGCCTGTATTCTTTCAGCTGAGAGATCACCCCCGAGCTGGGCTGTGTATCCACTAAGGAGGAACTGGATGGCTCACTCACAGTCGGGGTTTCACTCAGACAACCATGCTAAGCCAACACGCAGTTGGGGTTTTCAAGCATGCAATGGGAAATGGAGAGGAATGCTAGTCTACTAAGCTCAATCCCAGAGCTAGGTACACATCAAGCTAGACTCAAACGATCCCAGCCTCCATTCGAACATCCACACTTGGATTTCTCACAGCTTTGTTCAGCAAATAACCCCAAATCCGTCACTGATTTTCCGGGCAATTAAAACTGGGTTTTCCCATGGATTTTGGGGTAGCTATTGCTCCCAAATTCGCCCCAAGGTTCCTACCAATGGATCCCCCATTGGATTTCACTGTCCAATACCAAATAGGGACGTTTTTGGCTTCCCAAAACGTGGGTTCTCTCACAGTCGCGATTTCTGGATTTCTCACCCTTGGGAACTCATTTTTGGATGGAGAAAGATGTCCCATACTTCCACAATGGAATGGGGATAAGGATGGAGCAACCCCCAAGATGTAGAGTGACTTGTGGGACAAGTCAAAAGAGCCCATACCTTCCCATACGAATTTCAGGGCTGCCCATACTCCATCAAAGTCATTGACTTAATTCTTCAACCACTTCTTACAACAGGAATAAATGTCATCTAGAAAGGTCAAATGGGTTATCATAAAGACATATGGCAACCTATGGTTCACTCCCATATCCCCCCTCACCACTCCCTAGTGGATACACGTGGCCCCCTTCTAATTCGTTGCCTCCATAGCCAGTCTTGGAATTTTATATTGCCTGATGTTTATTTACATCCTATTACAATTTCCATGGCTTAAGAGAACATGGTATCAAAATATCAAATACTTTCCCTTTAAATAAAATTCGGCTTTCACTAGCGGGGCCTTGGCCTTGAGCTCCACGCTAGGAAAACATACATCACATGTACACATTATTTACATTAAAGGCTAATATATCCTAAGGGTCGAATTGGGGGTATTACATTCCCCTCCCCCTTAGAGCAACACCGTCCTCGGTGTTCCAAAACTCAGGCATACATATACAATTTACACATATCCAAGACTTCAAAAACTTTGCAGATATGCCCTGCATTCTATCCTTTACTTTGAACTTTCAGGACCAAGTCCTTTGACCTTCACGAGCTGCTGCTGCTGATTCGGATCTTCCAGCTCATCCATAAGTCTGAAAACTTTATGGTTGCTACCTTCTTGGGGTTCTCTTGTTGGGCAATTGCGGAGGCAATGATCCCCTCCACATTTCCAACACTTCACTGGTTGATTCATCTTTACCTGCTCGATTTTCTTTGAGTCTTCCCACCTGGAGCGTCTCTTAATCGGACGATTGGATGAATGCTTCTTCATTGATCCACTTTTCTTTCCCTTGCTGATTGCTTTCATAATGCTTTTTACCTCTTTCTGTAGACGAAGAGTGTCCTGCAAGACCTTGTGGTTCATCTCGTTTTGCTGCTTTTGCATCTTGAGCATCTCTCCAAGATTTTCTTGGGTCTTGGCAATTGTTTGAAGAAGACTTCCAGCCAATCCTAATAGCCCTTGGTCTGCTGCCATGGTCAATGGAAACAACTGACCACACTTTTCTCACTAGCAACACTTGTCTACACCGACTGCAACCAATTGATTCAATTTCCACCTGTGAAATTCATCATTACAATTCTCGTTAGGCCAAGCGTAACCCAAACATTTAAAAAAAATCAGTCAATGGTTTTTTCCCAGTTGACATGGATAGTCCATGTTTTACTCATGAGACTTCCACACTTTTTATGCTTGCCCAACATACACATGAATTCTTTCATGTTCATCCATTCACAATTCATTAATTAGCATTCACAACTCACTTTAATCAAATAAACACACTGTTACTTTCAGTCATGCATGCATTCAGCAATTTTTCTAATTATATAAATGCATCAATAAAAGGAAAGAGAGAGAGAGCAGTAAGAGTTTCTCCTCTTAGTTTTGTTCCATTCTGGAACCCACACCACCACTGTGGTTTTCATGCTCCTGTCCTCTTTCACTTCATGTGAATGCTCGACTTGCCCTTCTTGGCTAAGACACGCAGTGTCTATGGTCTATTCCATATCTCTCAACCATGGAGTTCCTCCACTTGGTTGGTCTAACTCCTAGCTGCTAGGACTCACACAGTTCCACTAGCCCCATCTTTCATTACTGCTCATGCTGGGCTCTTTAGGGTGGTTACATGTCCACATGCATCCTTAAGATGCTTCCATAGTCATTGCTTCCAACAATACCTACACTCAAACATTGAATTAATTCACATGTTTAGTTTATTTTCATAGGAAACCATAACCAAATCATATACACATGTATATTCATAAGCAAGAAATCACACAATAACCAAATACTTATCTGCACTAGATGTCTTCACTTTATTCCATAGGGTCCTTCTTTGCTTTACAAGCCTTGGAGTCGCCTATGGATTTGGGTGCTTGGCCAGCGCGTAGGCTGCCCCTCAACATCTAACAGTCTTGTATGTTTGTCCAGCACGCAGGCTGCTCCACAACATCAAATAACCTTGTATGTTTGGCCAGCACGCAGGCTGCTCCAAATCAACAATCTCGCATGTTTGGCCAGCACGCAGGCTGCTCCAAACCATCATTGATCTTGCTCAACCAGCCACTTTTTGGATTTACCAAGCAACTTTTAGTTCTTTCAGGGTCCTTGCTTCCTGTATTGACCAAGGTTTTCAACAAAGAAACAATAATGTATCAGCTCACTGTTACAAGCTTTATGCTTGAAACCTTCATTATTTCAAATAAGAAATGAATGAAAATGAATACTTATCTGTACTGTGCATTTCCTCTCTGGTCCACAGGGTCCTGCTTTTACTTTATAAGCCTTGGGATCCTCCTACGGACTAAGATGTTTGGCCAGCACGCAGGCTGTTCCAAATCATCAAATAATTAATGCCCTACCAGTACACCTTCACGCCGACTGGGTTTACCAAGCATTTGGTGGTGCCCAACCAGTCCCATACCTGGTTGGCCCTCTCCATTGCCGAGCCAGCACATACGTCTAGGTCATCGACCAATGGAAGGTAACTGCGCCACCGACCATTACAGGTCAAGGCTCCACTACTCTGCCTTAGGCTTGCATCAGCCTTTCATGGTATCACAATCCCTCAATGCGCATAACAATTCTTCACCCACACAAGGGTGGCACTTCTTCTCTTATGTAAGCCGGCGGTTCCATTTAGGAATTCTTTAAGTGACTTTCTTAACTGTAGGCTATCATGGCCTCATGATACCCACTCACCCTGCGCAAGGGTTACCACTGCTCATATAGTCTTCTTGAGTACTATTTTCTTCACTTTTTTCTTTAAGGTGCAACACTTAATTTCATATGTATAATCTGTCAACACAAAATGGATAGCAAGTTCATTAGTATTGCTGCTCTAGAACTATAAACATATTTCATAACACCCACTATCCAACCTTGAAACACCAGGAATGCGTCCATTCCCTTAAGGCGTAGTCAATATTGGCATCCCTAACATAACTCGGCACCAGAAAGGCGTGCACTCCTTACTGATGTGAACCATGCAGGTCCTAATCATACTTCAAGCAGTCTGCTATAATGGAAATAAAATCAAAACATGTTCTGCATATTAACTCTAATAATTAGACATGCATGTATGTATGTATATATATCATTAAGGGTTTATGGAACACTTATCCATTTTGCAGATGTTATTTCCCTTCTTTAATGAGGAATGGAGGCTCCTTCTCTGAGTTGACAGTCCCTCGGTTTGCCTTCCCAATTCCTTTTGATGTTACCTAACCTTCATATGTCTTACTGACATATTCTTCACCATCCCACTCATATTGTTTACCAATCATGTAGTGCGGATGAAACATTAATAATGTCTTATGGCATTCCACCTGGAACCCATTTTCAAATCATGGAATCCCTTCCCATGAAGTTTGGCTTCTGCAGGACCTCTCCATCGGTCTTACTGCAATGTGTCTCCCTGGCACACTTATTAAACAACCAAACAGTCAGCAACATTTAGCAATACAATTTCAAATCCGATTGCTCCATAACCAATCCATGGCACTAATAATTTAATTCAGTATGAACTTGCAACCCTGTCTACTACAGAAATTGGTTTTCTTATCCATGAGGCTATCCTCATATTGTTTGGCTCCTGTAAGTGACACCACTCTACCCGTTATGGTCTTATGCCTGCTGCCATACATGAGCATCCACTTACAGCATGTCCTCAGAACTTAGAGCTCTCAACCATGAGAACCTTCTCATAACCTTTGGCTTCTACATGTGGTAGATCCCGGTCTCTACTATGGACTTATCCTCATTGCCATATCTAAGACTTTTCTACCTGAAACTAAAACTTCAATCAGCCAACCACGTTGTGAGTATCTACGCACATAATCATTCATTGCCATAATAGTCACTGAAGTGATCTCAGAATTATAACACTCAATAATTCAACCACCTTCAGCTGTTAACATTTGAAATGCAACGAAATATATATACACTTCTATATATGCGTCATTATCATAATAGAATTTTCAAGACATAGTCACACTATCCATGCAGCTTAACTAAATCGTAAATACTCATTATTTCACAGTCATATCATTCATACAATTCTGTCCTTCCACAAAGCATTCTAGCAGCCCATCGATCATGATTGGGCTCTTCATGCACTTGCTATTTTGCATTCACAACAACTCATGAAATGATCCTAGAATTATCATCAATTCATCATTTCATTCATTATTTATTTTGCAATAACATATGCATCATCCCTATGCATTCATACAATGCATCACAAGATTTATAAAATCTCTTAATGCACATCTACTTAATGCTATCTTGCATTGTTTCATGAGTACTATGCATTCAAGCATATTATGATCGAAGCATGACTATCTCATATAACTTGCATTACCATAATCAGGACCACCAATCCTCACTTGCTTTGGTTATTAAGCACATAACCAACATACACATGGCATGATATAAATTCATATGAAGGCATTGAGATTTCTAAATAGTCATAGGGTGTAAGGATCATTTCCTTCACTTACCCACACCTCACCAAGCTTGGTAGGTAAACAGTCCCAATCGGTATTCAATATCACATGCCAACTAACTCAACATAGCTCAAACATAGTTGAAGAGATCTTACCAAATCCTCTTTCAACATTCCTGCAATTTGGCACCAATAATCATTACCTGCATGGTTACCATTAACATCGCCTGATGTTACCTGATCAGTTGGCCTCTTACCAGGGCTGTTCAGTCCTTGTGCCAACTTTATGATCATAGATTTGTTGCACCATCCTTTCCACGTAAGGTGGTTGGCTTCATGCAACAACATCCTCAGGACATTTAGCCACGCTCTTTGTTATCTTTAGTCCTACAACCAATACCAACATCAATAATGATTATCAGCCACAATATTCTCCATCAGTGGTTCATTGCATTTGCAGACTTCATTATTTTACCAATATGCAACATCCCATTTATGCACAAGCATTTCCATATGCACTATGCAATGTTTGTTAAGGTGCCATTTAGTGCATATACATCTATGTAATCCCTTACATTTTTAACATTTTTATGTCATATGACAATTTCATAATTATAAGTATGATAACAAACAGGGGTTTAAAGAATTCTTCCCTTTTCGATCCCTCCTCGTATCATGGAATTCCTCTTCCATATCATGCAATTGTAGAAATTGCCCATATTGACAACAAATTTTGTTTGTCAAAACAGCCGCTGGCACTCTTCTGCACTAAATAACTATGATATCTATAGACCTCATTCAAACTTTGGTCATGCATCATTGTTCCCTGCTGGACAAGCTTTCCAATGCCTGTCTTCATGCTCCATTCCGACATCAGGTGCGGAAACTGCATCCCTTCAAAAATGACAACTTTCACTTCAGTTCTGCACATTTTACGCAGTTGCATTTTGGTCCCGAATGCCAACTTCAGCCACCCGTGGAAGAAAATCTATGAGGAATCACAAAAACTTATCTATCGGGCGAAGTTAGTCCATATAACAAGGAACACTCAGCAATTCACGGATTTCAATTCCGATGCACCATTCATCTTCTATGAATTTCTAGATTTCACTACTTCTCACTTTTCACATTTTCCCAAAATTCCAAATTTTGGGCCAAAAATGGCTATCTCCCAAACGGTGCATTTCTGAAAAATCTTCGTCTAATGGAAGCTTTCCGTCTTAATGAGAATATGAAATGTCTAGTTCAGTAAAATTTTTGATTCCCACATCTAGGGTCACTTTTACTGCCCACAAGCTTTTCAAAATCCCGAAAAAGTGGCCCGGAACAGTGCTTTTTGGCCTTCTTGATCACTCCGACTCCACATCCTTTGGATTTTGGCTCCAAGATTCTGAAATTAACATCATGCCTGCTTCATGGCCGCGCTTGATCAATTTCAGCTCAAACCGACCTTCCGTCAATCCTTGGGACTTCGTCCTTCAAAAGTCACTATTATCCATTTTCTGTCAAATCGGAGTGTAATGGGCTAGGGGTCTTCACTGGTTCTTTCATGGCCTTCGCCAATGGCCTCCGAGCCCCACAGGAATCATTCCATTCTAAGTTCGGATGCTCCTGCTATCCAAAAATCAAGTTTGTTTTTTTTTTTTTTTTTTTTTTTTTTTTTTTTTTTTTTTTTTTTTTCGGGTGAGAAATCCCTCCGCAGCATTGGGGCGGTTCGGCGACGGCTTCCGCAATTGAGGAGCAGTTCGTCGAACGCTTCCGCAATTGTGGAGCAGTTCGCCGAACGCTTCCGCAATAGCGGGGCGATTGGCTGTGGCCTTCCGCAATTGCGGGGCGCTTGGCGGAAGCCTTCCGCAATTGCGGGGCGCTTGGCCGAAGCCTTCCGCAGTTGCGGGGCGCTTGGCCGAAGCCTTCCGCAGTTGCGGGGCGATTGGCCGAAGCCTTCCGCAGTTGCGGGGCGCTTGGCCGAAGCCTTCCGCAATTGCAGGGCGCTTCGCCGAAGTCTTCCGCAGTTGCGGAACGATTCGGCGAAGTCTTCCGCAATTGCGGAACGATTCGCCGAAGTCTTCCGCAACTTCGGAACGACTCGCTAAACTCTCCCGCGTTTCGGAACGATTCGCGGAATCCTTCCGAAATTTCGGAAGAGAATTCCTTCCGAAAATTCCTTTCGACGCCGACACTTAGAAAATTTTTCATCTTTTTCGGAGCATTTCGCCGAATTTTTCCGCGTTGCGGGACAACTCGCGGAATCCTTCCGCAAATTTCGGAAGAGAATTCCTTCCGCAATTTCGGAAGGGAATTCCTTCCGCAAATTTTGGGGCAACTTCCCAAACTCCTCCGCGTTGCGGAAAAACTCGCGGAATGCTTCCGCAGTTTCGGAGCAATTCGCCGAATGCTTCCGCAGTTGCGGAAGACATTCGGGAATTCTTCCTGAAACAGTCTTAAACGAATTTTCGAAAACACTTAGGAAATTTTAACAAACAGAAATCATTTCCAGCCATGCTCAACATTCAAGTTCATTCATTCAAGCATCATGGTCATTCAAGGAACATGGGTTCATCATTAATCAAGGTCTCAAGCACATGATGCATCATCTCCTATGCACAACAATTAACAACAACAACAAAACAACAAAACAACTTAAGATGGCAGAGGTTGCCCATGCTCCTTTCTCTGTTTCATAGAATGCCATCAATGCAATTAATGCAAGCAGCTTGCAAAAATCCCCAAACAGTCATGCGATCTTGAGGTTTCTTTAATGCATTTTAGTTCCAAATACAAAATGCATGAACACACAATGATTTGTATTTCTGTGAAGGGCCCAACAGCCGTAGGGTTGAACCTAGAGCTCTGATACCACTCTATAATGTCCCCTTCTCCTTAGAACATGCAGGGAAGGAAACATTAACAACTTAGCCCCAATATTTTCTCTCATAAATCTGTAATAATTAAAACTTCTCTATACAGATGTAAACTTCAATAAAACACAGCGGATCTAAACACGACATATGCACACAGATTCATCATGCGTTCAATCATATAAACAGCAGCCATTAATTAAAATATTTGCAGAGCATAGAATTTACATAATTCAATTGCAAGAATACTTATCTCGAATTGTAATGGCCCAAACGACTGGCTACGTGAGAGCAACGTTCCACCCAACCATAGATCTCTGTCCAGTCTGTATTCTTTCAGCTGAGAGATCACCCCCGAGATGGGCTGTGTATCCACTAAGGAGGAACTGGATGGCTCACTCACAGTCAGGGTTTCACTCAGACAACCATGCTAAGCCAACACGCAGTTGGATTTTTGAAGCATGCAATGGGAAATGGAGAGGAATGCTAGTCCACTGAGCTCAATCCCAGAGCTAGGTACACATCAAGCTAGACTTAAACGATCCCAGCCTCCATTCGAACATCCACACTTGGATTTCTCACAGCTTTGTTCAGCAAATAACCCCAAATCCATCATTGATTTTCTGGGCAATTAAAACTGGGTTTTCCCATGGATTTTGGGGTAGCTATTGCTCCCAAATTCACCCCAAGGTTCCTACCAATGGATCCCCCATTGGATTTCACTGTCCAATACCAAATCGGGACGTTTTTGGCTTCCCAAAACGTGGGTTCTCTCACAGTCGTGATTTATGGATTTCTCACCCTTGGGAACTCATTTTTGGATGGAGAAAGATGTCCCATACTTCCACAATGGAATGGGGATAAGGATGGAGCAACCCCCAAGATGTAGAGTGACTTGTGGGACAAGTCAAAAGAGCCCATACCTTCCCATACGAATTTCAGGGCTGCCCATACTCCATCAAAGTCATTGACTTAATTCTTCAACCACTTCTTACAACAGGAATAAATGTCATCTAGAAAGGTCAAATGGGTTCTCATAAAGACATATGGCAACATATGGTTCACTCCCATAGCCCCCCTCACCACTCCCTAGTGGATACACGTGGCCCCCTTCTCATTCGTTGCCTCCATAGCCATTCTTGGAATTTTATATTGCCTGATGTTTATTTACATCCTATTATAATTTCCATGGCTTAAGAGCACATGGTATCAAAATATCAAATACTTGCCCTTTAAATAAAATTCAGCTTTCACTAGCGGGGCCTTGGCCTTGAGCTCCACGCTAGGAAAACATACATCACATGTACACATTATTTACATTAAAGGCTAATATATCCTAAGGGTCAAATTGGGGGTATTACAACATCTAGTTCATATTTCTTGACTTTAAACCAAGTTACACAAAACAAACACTGAAATTAAAGACCACGCCTTCATCTACAGCCGTGTTGCCAATTCTTTTCATTTTGTGTTTTCTCTTAATATCTATAAAACATTCCTACCATTTTACATAGCTGAAGATTTAGAAGAAGACGCAGACTTAAAACAAATAGTGTATAGTCAACGAGTTATATGAAGAAAGTTACACAAAATAAAAGAACTGGACGTTAACCCATGAACAGTTCAAAGAAACTGTCATAACAAAACTCAAATATCCGAGGCCGTAACCCCAATTACAGGACAAAATCATAAGTCTGGTTCACTCAAATCTTTACATTTTACATCTTCGTTATAAAACCCTAAGTACCGGAAGAAGGTTACAATAATTACAACGCTGACAGAGGTCGTAGTAATCAACCACATCACAACGTTTTTTTATCCGAAACTAAAAACCCTACCACCCAAACAAACCACAAGGAGGACTTGCCATGGAAGAACCAGGCTTACCCGAGATTGCCAGAGGTTATAGCCTGTGCCATCCATCATTTAGGTGGAACTCGAACCTGCAATAAAAGAACCTGTTGGTAAAAACTCCTTTATGTGTGCTTGAAAATTTCAACAAATTCCTGTAACTTTAATTAACAATTTTTTTTTAAAAACCCTGTAGCTTACCGGAGTGTTGCAACCGATGCAAACAGGAGGTAGTTGATAGCCACGACCAACGACAAGGTAAATCCCTTTCCTTTCACCAACACGAACCAACTGACAGAAATTAAGGAAATTTTCTTCAATGGAAGTGTTTAAAACACACCGAGTAAGCTGATACTCTCACACCGTGACAGGGAATCCACAGTTAACAACAAATTCACGAAACCCTAGATTTTTGACCAACTACAGTTACTAGCAGCAAATACAATGCCTCTCAGACGGAGCTATGGACAATGAGGAGGATGAGGTGACATGTAAGCTGCCAAGCACACTGTAACATTGGTGACCACACCATCAAACGAACTCAAAGGATAAACCCTGGGCTTAATAACACTCTCACAGTTATCGACAGTCACTCCTACAGAATTCCAAACGATCAAAATTTAACAAAGGAAACTGTAAATGCTTGGAAGATGAACCAATAGCACTGTAACAAAGACAAAGACCTAGAGCTGTTGCAGACAGACCCGAGCCCGAAGGCGGAGGATAATGAAGAGGTAGGGTTAAGCTTCATATTATATATCCCCAAGCACTTGGCTGACATTCAACCACGTAGTAACCTAAATTTTTCCCTGCGATGGGTCGAGACTCCATAGTCTCTTTCCAATTATTGTTAATCGATTGAAAGTCATAGCAATAATACCCAATTATGATGATAAACCATAGTTTTAAACTTGTCAACATTGCCATGTTAGCATATACCTCGATTTGGTATGGGAACGCCATAAAGCTTGGACCTACAATCAATGTATTGGTGATAATAACTTTAATGATCAACGATCTAAATGATATTTTTATCATTGTTGAAAAATTTAACACTCATAATATGTATATTTAAAACATTATGGTAAGATCCTCATATTGAATAATTCCAATATCAACAATCAAAACCTAGGATGATGTCTTAAATACCTTGTATCATGTTTAACAGAAATTTGAAGTCCCTTCTATCATTATTACACGATGAGTTCAATCATTTATTGAAAACAAAAGACTCGCTTTAAACAAGTTTATGGTTTTTGTTCCAAGTATCACATATGGAAACTAAGAGGCGATATCAATTTAGGCAATTTCTTAAACTTAATAATAGGAAAACATGCACTGACAGGTAACCCTGCAATTACGGAAGGTCAGAGAAACACAAATATAGTGATAACTTTTTCCTTTGCAAACTAAAGTGTAAATTCAAACATACTCAGAGATTGAACTTTACAAGAGGCAGGAAGATCCTCTACCCTGAAAGATTTAAAAAGTAGCGAGCGTTTTCACCTGAAAATCTGCAAGAGACAGAAAATCGATGGCATTAGCTCGTAAGCTAAGTAAGCCCAGTTCGACATACAAACTCCCCCTTGTGGTTACAAAACAATAAAACAATCAGTAACAGAAAAGAGAAACCCAAAAAAATAAGTCAGTATTGACAAAAGATCGTTTAAACATAATTACAACCATGTAGGATAAAAACAAACAGTCATGTGGCTGCTTTAAATGTCACGTATTGCTATTTTAAAATTTTTTAAATTTTGCGAAATTTTTGGGTTTTGACAGTGACCCAATGCCAAATTTGGGACATGACAGTTTCTTACTGAGTATGTAATGGCAATGGTGTTTTCTAGAAAATTCTCTCTGTTGAAGTTTTGATATTTCTGTAAGTTTCATTTTTAAGGTTTTTAGGTGTAGGGTTTAAGGAGATAAAAATCATGTCATTGGAAGAGAGATAGGTCATGAAAAGTCCTGGTAATTTCTAATGTGTGCAGGCTCTGCA
Source organism: Larix kaempferi (assembly GCA_027924585.1). Taxonomy (NCBI): domain Eukaryota; kingdom Viridiplantae; phylum Streptophyta; class Pinopsida; order Pinales; family Pinaceae; genus Larix; species Larix kaempferi. The sequence continues at coordinate 5,919,670 of BSBM01000770.1, forward strand.
TTTTAGTTTTGGCATGAAGAAATTTCTATTGATAATTACTTAGAGCATAGCTCTTGTGTTTGGGCATATGCCGGCTCGTGGGTTGCTTCTGTTCAAAAGATGTATTTAACTCTCCATGGGTTGGTTTTATTTTAAAGAATGATGGTTTAATAAAATCGTGGATTCCAGAATATGCATTTGATCTCTAATCTAAAATGTTGGGTTTCGTCCAAGTTAAGTTTTAATTATGCTAAGAAGAAAATGAATTATTTGGAAACCCTTGATAGGGAAGTCGTGCTTGGTAGTTTTTTTTTTCGTGGAAGTTTATTGGTGTGTTCTTATTCTACGTATCTAAAGATACTAGTGATACTAAATGTTTAAAGTTTAAAGCGTTGGTAGAGAGTTTCGATACCTTGATCTGCATGTATTTATTTCTTTTAAAATACTAAAGGAATGGGCTGAGTTTGACTTTGTTGGATTCATGAAGATCTTCATGGGTCCTATCTTGTGAATCTGACTATTAGTTTGTACATTTGATCGCTTTTCTGTTGAGAAGAAATCAGAATGCTGAAATGCCCTAGATAGGAAATTTGAAATTGATAGCTTGTTTGTCTTAGAAATTACATGCACCGTGGGTATTTTTATACAGTAGGTTTGAATATAATCAGCGGTCTCAAATGTGCTAAGTTGATGGATAGTCTTGAAGTTTTTGACCTGCGTTAATTCCTTTGTCTCTTTTGAAAATATAAATGCTATTGATGTAGTTTTGTCTACGTTGGTTTCGTGGATCCTTGGGAGATCCTTGTTTTGGAAATTTGAGTTTGAATCTTAATGGATAAAAGTTTAAACCCTAGCTTTCTTGTAACTTAATAATTTAAATGTACATCATGAGGGTTTGAAAGAATAACTTGATTTCATTTTGTGGAGGTTAATAGTTCAGATATCGACATTACTAAATAAAAGTTTTGACAATAGAGATTCTACCTATATAGGTATCTAGCACAGGCTAGCTAGGCTAGCCCTGCTAGATCCTTGAACATTTAGGCAAGAAGCTTGGATTCAACGGAAATATTAAATGAAATTTGATCCTATAATGTAAACCCTGAGAACCCATGCCAATTGGCCCTTGCTCCATGAAGAAAAAGAAATAAAAATATAATGTACAAAAACATGAATGCTGCATAATAATTCCTACTTTAAATTTATAAATCTAATTGAACTGTATGGAAATTAGTAGTTCATACTTGGTTCTTGAAGCTTGATCTTCCCTTGCAGAACCTACACCCTCAAACACTAGTTAATGGAAAAATGTATGGACCTAGCTGACATGTAGGATGATCTTTAATTGGATAACTTTGGGACTAACATGTTCCTCCCAACCATGACCCTTAGACCATTCCTTGTTCTAACTGTATCCCCCCGAGATGGTTCCAACATGCAATAAGAGAAGTAGAGGCCCTAGGGTAAACTGCTGATCAGATCTGGAAAATATAGTAGGTTGCTTCAGTTCTGCAGAGTAATTCTCTTTTGTTACCATAAGAGAATGATAGTAGGAAAATATGATCCTCTCTTGGGATCTACCCTTCTTTATATATGTGAGTTGGTTTGGAATATAGCTGTTTGAGTTTTAATAATAATATTCGGCTTTTAATTTAATTTGAATTATAATATTTATGAAAGATATTTGATTAATTATTCACTCCTAGTTTATCTAGGACCTTTATTTTGTTACAATTATATGTATCTTTACGTTAGATCACAAATAATAATAATACTATTAATAATATTAATAGTAATAATAACATGAGAAAATATCTTATGCATAACCTTTATGCATGTTATTTATGTAAGGAATCTTTTATTTTATAAATAATAAATCTAATTATTCAATAATTAAATAACTCTTTGATTTAATTATGTATATACCATAAAAATTCTTTGATAATTATTAAGCACACAGTACAACTCTTTGGATAGGGTCTTTTGGTAAGCTTGGATAGTTGGCTAGGTTCGGTGCCTCTAGGTCTCTCTCTTTCATGTTGGATTCCCTCGTTTAACATGGTAGTTACTGTAGCCCTTGATGATAGATAGAAAATGATTCATTTAACCAATTTAAATAAATGTGATGAATAGAAGTGCTATTCAGAGTCTTCTCGACTCAACATTTTTACGATCAAGTAACCCCGAGTGCTCTTCAGAGCTTTAACTCAACACTCTCACATGGGCGTTACGCTAGTGGAATTACAGAGCATCCCGCTCAACACTAGTACTAGAATGTGGTTGTGAAGCACGTCTAGAATGTACAAATGGCCTCGGATCCGGTATTCATTATCAAGCTTGTAGTGCTCTAGGGCTTATTCCCAACACTCTACATACAACGGGGCTTACACCTAGTACGTAATAAAACCCTCTAGGTACATCGGGGCTTATGCCCAGTACGTAGGTCATCCGTGTGTTCTTGAGTCCACTCTCAACACATCATATAAATCATAGCTCTACACAGTATGTAACAAAAGATCATCTCAATATATTAGGGTTTGTACCCAATAAAACATAAATCAATACATTGGGGCTTTTTTCCCAGTATATAACAATAATATGCATCAGTCAGGGTCCACACCCCATATGTAAATCTATAAAATAAATGAGTCATGTGCACTAGGGATTATGCCCCATAATAAAAAATAAATCAGATATGTTGGGGCTTTAAGCCCAGTATATAACATCATAAATAGTTAGTCAAATATCGGGATATTACACGTGGACATTAAGAAACTTGCAAAATGAGATTCAACCCATAAAATTTGGATGAATGTAACTTCGAATTTGATTTCCATGATTGATAGAAGGTGAAAGAACCCCTATCAACTTCCATTTATGGAAATTAGGGGTGAATGGGAACTGCCTAGTAATTTTTGTTGGCTAATAGAGGTTTAAATCCATTTTTATAAGGGTTAAATTGTTTTATATTGGATCCCCTTTTTAAATTCTATGGGGATAAAATCCTATTATTAAAAGTAAGTAAATAAAATGTGGGCTAATCATACCTAAACGATTCTTAATAAAAAAATAGCCCATTAATTTGCTGGCCAAGAACATAGTCATTTTTTAATATAGAAGGCCATAGTGTTTTATTGATTTATAATCTTGTTCAACTAATATCAGTTATCTCAAATGTGGAATTGAACGCTAACTTACTGGCCAATGTATATGTCATTATATCTATTCAGGCTCAGATGAATGATACATTTTCCTTTTAGAATCTTCCTCAATGTATGTTTTCTGTATTTTAGTCATAATTACTTATTTTGTTTCTATTTAGATCTATCTTAAATACATAGAGTTACTAAATGTTAAATAATGATTAGAATGTAATTAATTATCATAACAATGATCAAATTGTTATTCCTGTTGGGGTGGAGCATGGTGATGAAATTGAATAAACCATTTTAGGGATTCACCGAAATTTAATTTGGATGAGTAATAAACAAATGAATAAGGATAGATGCATACATTTTAGTGTTTTTTAAATTGATATTTTTAAACAATTTTTCTTGCAATGTTCTTAATATAGTTCGTTGATTTGAATAATTGTAAATTTAATAATTTCACACAAAGACTTTTGTTGCAATGATCTTAGTATGTTTCATTAGTTTTACTATAAATTTATCCAATAAAATTGAATATAGTGTTTTATGCATTGATTTCAGAGTTGATCTTCTTGCTAAAATCAATGCATTGTAATTTATCCAACTAAGTCACAATTGGGAAAATAACTAGGGATAAATGCATAAATTTTAGTGTTTCTAAAATTGATAATGTCACACTACACTTTTTGTTAGAATGCTTTTTCTACCATGCTTTGATTTCAATGTTAGTAAAATCAATGATTTCACTCCAAGTTTTTAGGCATTATTCTTAGTACAATGCATTGCTTTAAGTGTTAATCGATTCGATAAAAATGAATATAGTGCATTGATTGTAGTGTTTTGTGAATTTATTTTAGTGTTATGTGTGTTTGACTTCTTTTTAATGGTCATTTTATCTTTGTTATAGGGTTTTAGTTAGAATTGTGGTACAATAATTTATGTTATCAAGTCCTCTCATAATGAAGAAATGGATGGTGTACATGTTGAGGAAGTAAGAAGGCATACATGAGAACATGTTAGGTGACATAGAGATAAGGTAGAAAATATTACTAATGAACAAAAGGAAGAGTGAAGAAGAAAAAAAAAAGGATAAAAAAGAGGACAATGGCAAATTTAGTCTAAAAAAATGACAGCTAACCAATGACAAGAAGAAAACAAATTGAACAAGAAAGAGCATATCGACAAATTCAATCACAAAAAATAACAATTGAAAAACAAAAAGAACAAATAAAACAAAATTCTGAACAACAAAGATAATTTTGACAAAAATGGTCACAAAAAATGAAAATTGACCAACAACAAGAACACATATAGAAATATCTTCCGAATGGAAAAGAACATATTAACAAATATAACCACAATTTGAGATGGAGAACTTGAGAAAAGGATACTCTTATGAAAAAGAGAAGTTTAGATAATATATATGCTTGAGCTCATCATGCAACTCTAAAAAACAATATGATGCAAGAAATATTGAGATAGTTTGAGCTAAAGAAATTCAAAATGACGAAAGTACTTTGGTAGAATTTGAAGATATGAATATTGCACATAAAAAATTCCATGATAGGATTGATAGATTGGTTGAAGTTCAAATGTGTCATGTGTGTGAAGAGTCTTATGCTAGAATTCAAGTGTTGAATACAAATACAGGTCCAATGATGCATGAGATGTAAAATATAGGGATTTTTTCATAGATATTCAACTTAGAATCATATGGATCCAAAAGCACAACCTCAAGTCCTTGTTGTTTTCACACAAGCGAAGATATGTTGATAACATATGCAAGTCCAATTTTGCAATTTATGCAATCAATAGTTGGACAATACAAATATAGAGGACACACCATTAGTTTCTCTTAAGAGTTTAAATATGTTGTCATGACATTACCACGACATATTAAAGGCTTGGGTTTAATTATTGTTGTACAAAAAAAATGACAAAAAGATCAAGTTATGATCTTTCACTGTTAGAAAATAGAGAGTAACAAATGTATTGTTATATAAGGTTCAAAATGATCCATATTATTTTGATGTTCGATTTGATTACAATGCAATAGATGCGTTAACAAAACTTTTTATAGAGGTATCATATATGATTCATTCTATTACTTTATCAGAGATAGACAATGACACAAAATTTACAATGTTGGATGGAATATTGGTGCTTGATGATATGTTAGATGCTTTAAAACCATATTATTTAGTAACAAGGCCTCCAAATGGGACAACAAATATTGATCTTATTCATGCATGGAAAAATAAACCTAATCCAGAGGAAAATAATGCAAATTATGGATCGACTGATGTGCTTAATTGGCTTGGCATTGGCTCATATTCCATCAATAAGTATAACACTGAGGGATTGTTCGATATGTAATGTACAACATTGTTTCCTAGAGGATAAGTAGATTGGTTGAAACCATGGATGAAAATTTTCCATCTTCATGAGTATGAAAAACATCTTCTCAGGTATTATGAAAAAAGGTTTAGAAGCACCCTCACTTTAGATAATTTTACTTAATATCATCATGATACATTATGCTCAAGATTCTGCTGCAGTTTTTGTTAAAAAAATATGACAAAAGTATTTACAACAATGAATGGGTTACAAGAAAATTTACAAAATAGTTTGGATTCACGACTTATAGACATATTAATGGGATTTGTAAGCATACGACCTACATATGCATATTGGAGTAAGTGTCATGTAGATTTGTTTGACTTGATTTCTAGTAGATTGGATCTCCCATAATATTCTTCACATTAAGTGCGATAAATATATAATGTCCATATTTAGATAACTTAATGCATGGTACTTTCCCTGCAAATCCAAGGGGAGAAAGGAAATGGAGTGGTCAAAATGTAATTAATAATCCTTATATTGTAGTACATTATGTACTTGCGACATATAATGTTTCAAGATTTGATTTGTTTATCATTTTCATCAAGCTACAAATTATTGATGTTGATATGAATGGAAACATCATGTATCTCCACATGTGAATGTATTTCTATGGTAAAAAGATGTTCCTAATATGGACACTGCGAATTGGGAATATCTAGCACAAGTTAGATATGCAAAAACATTTTTCAGTAGATGTGTACATGTAATGAATCAACATGATCAACACCGAGGAAATATTAATCTTAGAATCAATGATGATGATCATCCTTTCTTAAAGGATAAGAAATGATACACAACAAATATTTCAATCTAATCCAATGATGGATTATGAATAAATTCTTAATTGTGTTGAGCGTCACATAACTTGCAATGAGAAATATTGTCTCTGCAAGAAGGGATGAAGATTTGTATGTCCATATAAGGTATCCCGGGATCTATGTGACGAGCCAAATGTTTACATACAACTACAACTGATGAGAATGGATAAAATAAGTACGAACCTAGATGGAATGATGATAGATTGAACACACATAATTGTGAAACATTGATGAATGTTAGGGATGTAGTTCCAACTATAAAAGACTAAATTTTTTTTATGACTTGCACATATACATGGTTGGATGCTTTTACAAATGAGTCATTTGATAAATACATACTTTTATTTGTGACAGATGATGATGCATAAAATCATAATAAGAATTGTTTGAGATACCTACATTGTCCCATTGCAACAAGTATTGCTACAATAGTATAAAGAAACTTTTCTATGGAAATAGATGAGGAGGGATTGGAACTTTAGTTACTTATTGTAGTTGGAGATAGGGTGATTCTCACATCAAACATATGGATTGATGCAGGACTTAAAAATGATGCTCGTGGAGTTATAGAACAAATTATCTATAACCCTAGATTTTTATCCCTAGAACCACCCACATATAATTTTAGTAATATTTTTATAATTATGTGGGGGTTCCATGGGAAAAATAATTCCCTCAAATTGTTCCTATTACACCCATTGAAACTCGCTTGGGGATTAACAATTCATAAAGCACGAGGATTAACATTGGAAAAATATACTATCAATATTCAGGAGCAAGACATGGAGGTTATGAATTTATTGCAATATATCAGGAGTTAAAAGTTTGAATTGTATTGAATTTCAAGCTCATTTTTTATATGATCGATATGAAAATATGACAAAGATAATAGGTGTAGCTATAAAAAAAGTTGAAGAAGATAGATTGAGATCGATCACTATGTATTTTATTATATGCATAATATCACTTTCTCACTATTCACATTTTTCATCATTCAATATTGTTACTTTATTACTATTCAACTTCTTCCTCGTGTCATTTTTGAAGTGACCTTCTAGATATTACTCTCTATATTATAAATGATACTGAGTAAATTTCAAATGATCCGATTAATCTCAAACATATACATATACAAAATGATTATCATATACATGTGGTCATCTATAGCTAGAACTAGCCTAGATCTATCAAGCACCAAGAGGGTTCAAATCCATTGAGGTACAAAAATCCCCTCAAACTTTTCACTTCATTTTTGTTTTCTTTCACTTGAAAGGATTTGATCCCTTTTAACACTTGATATTGAGTTAAGATGAATCTAAATTAATAATAAATAAAATATCTTAGGCCTAATTATGAAATATCATCCTTCTTCATGCTTAATAAATATGAAATTAAAATAACTCTCATTATACGTTAAAAACAAAAACAAATGATGTAACTAGTAAACACATTTACATATGAAATATGTAAAATAGAATCGAGTTATATAGAATATAAAGAATTTTAAATAAAAAAAATTAAAATAATAAATGAAATATCATGGTATATTAAAATAATAGATGAAATATGCTTTCTATGATATATTAAGCTTGAGTGAATATTCACAATTGAATCTCTTAAAAAAAAAGCTATTAAATCATTTATTTACCATTTAAAAAATAAAAAGAGTTCATAAATAATATGTTGTATTATTTTAATATCATGATATTTGATGAGTTTTTTTTTTTCATTTTAATTATCTGATGTTATTCATTTATTTGACAAAACTCTTTCAACTCAAATTATAAGTTGTAAAATCTATTTCAATTTTCTATATTCAATAATTATAATATAATATAAATTTAAATAATCAATTCTATTTCAATTTTCTATATTCAATAATTATAATATAATATAAATTTAAATAATCAATAAATAATAACAATTGGTTGTAGTAAAAGAGAAAGATGGTATAATTAATGATATTTTTAAAAGAGTATATATTACATAATTAATATTTTTTATATATTAATTTTAATTAGTGTAGATAGTATTTGAGAGGTTCGATTTGTTAGGCGATTCAGGGTTAGAATTTCAATGGTACTGGGAGGAGTTATTTAAAATCTAACCATGTTAAGGGTTAGTGTGATCTAGGCCAAGTACAATCCCTAAATGATTTTGACGAATTAGATGCTACCGAGTGACAGTTTTTTTAGACCGCAGATCACTGAACCACAAATTAAAAAAATTTATGCAAAAACAAATAAAATATTTTACGCATTTAAATTTAAATACATGTAAATAAGAATATATATATATATATATATTTGCAATTTATTTTATTATAAAATTTTAAAATATTTAAAGTCAAAATTATTATATATATATATATATATATATATATATATATAAAATTATAATTTAAATGTTTATTAAAAAATTTACACTCACATTTATGTAATTATATTTTATTTATTTTTTAAATGATATAAATATTCACAAATCAATTTAAAATAATGAAAAAAATAATATAATTTTAAAAACAATTTTAATATGGATTTTAACATGATAATAATAAAAAATGAAATATACAAATAAATTTAAAATAATGAAAAAATAACATCAATTTTAGAGAAAATCTTAACATTGATTTTAACATCACAATAAGAAAAAATAATGAAAAAATAACATCAAAATTAGATACAATGTTAACATAGATTTTAACATCTTAATAACAAAAAATAAGTCTAATAAATGTTTAATTTAGATTTAATTCACAAACCACATGTACATCTAGTTTAATGCTTTTATTTGTATATAATTTGGAGATTACATGTACATGTTTAGTAATGCATTTGTCTTTGTTTGTGTAATGTTTTTGTTTGTATCCAATTTGGAGAACATATGTACATGTTTAGTAATGTGTGTTTTTTTTTAGGTTTATGGTTATTTATTAAGCAATTTGGAGACAACATGTACATGTTTAGTAATGTGTTTGCTTTTTTTAGGTTTATGGTTAGTTATTAAGAAGTTTAGATGATAATAATTCTAAGGTTTATTTTTTAGGATTATTTGTTTTAATTGTAACATTTTTTACTGAAAATTTCATAAATTGAGTATTTTTAGTAAAGTTTTGGGCATCGACTAGTGCACTTTATATATGGAATTTAAACCATAGGGGTCTCACCCGAAGGGGCCTCACCCTCCCAGCTTTGATTATGCAGCCTAACCCAGTGGGGACAACAAGTGAGGCCCTTCTATATCAATGCATAGCCACTTGGGGATTTGACCTTGAGACCTTCTACTTACAAATCACATCTCTCAACCACTTGAGCTAACCCATCGAGATATAACCCCTTAAAATATATCTCAAATGAAATTATATTAAAATTCAAATAATTTATATTACTATTATTATTAATCATATTTGAATTTTAACGTTAAAAAAAGAAATATCATCATCTCCCATATATTTAATTTATTTTAAATCATTTATATTATTTTAATATTCTCTTTTAAGTAAATTGTTGATTGGAATCCTTTTTGAGCCATAAAAATATATCTAAACAATGATGAGGAGTCAAAAGTTACACAACAAAATAAAGCTCCTAAATTTTTAGAAAATTAAATTTAAATTATTTAAATTTATCATTTTAAAAATTTATTATTATTATTTTTATAAATCGAGTATTCATGAAGATTTGAACCAGTGACTTTCCATTTATAACTTTTCATCTCAATTACTCATTACCACTTGTTTTACTTCATAAAAAAAATTTATTATCACTAATAAATTTACTTAACCCAATTAATTATAAAATGAACTTAATTTATTAAAATTTATTTCACTTATACTGTACAAAATAACAAAATTAAATCAAAATATATTAATATTATAAAATCAACCTAAGTCATTTGAATTTGTTTCACTTACACTATACAAATTAACAAAATAATAAAACTAAATCAAAATATATTAACATTAAATTAAAAATAACGCAATTATTAATAAGCACACTTAGCATCTATTAACATTAAATAACGCAATTATTAAAAAGCACACTTACCATTTTTCCAATGTGGAAAAAACATTAATATTATATTATCTAAATGAAAGTGTTTCATCCATAATCATACAAACAAATACTCTTGATATTTGTGCATGCATGTGTTGTAATAAGAATCTTGCTTAAAAGTGTATCTCCACGAATGTATATACAACCCTTCAAATAAACACACAAATCATTCATATTCTAACAATCACACACACTTTGATAAAATATCATGCAAATTATATATAACCATTCAAATAAACACACAAAACATTATTATGCAAATTATATATAACCATTCAAATAAACGCACAAACTCACAAAACATTATTATGCAAATTATATATAACCATTCAAATAAACGCACAAAACATTCATGGTCTAACAATCCTACACATTTTGATTAAATATCGTGCAAATTTACTATTTTATATGGTCTAACAATCATACACATTTTGATTAAATATCAAGCAAATTTTGCTATTTTATATGGGACTCTTTGTATAGTTTCAAAGCTCCATGAATTCACCAAAATGGAACAATTTAAAAACAAAGTCATAGTACTTATCTTTCCTTGCACTTACTCATTGCATTGTTCAATATATATCTATTAGATTGTTAAATATATTTTCGTGAAAAGGAATTGTAATAATCAAGATAATTTGTTCAAAAAACTTGATTATAAAATAAATTTCAAGGTGTCATTTAAAAGATTTTACACATTCCTTGCAGTTTCACAATTTAAAAAAAAAATGAAAATTTGTTGTAAGAAAATTGATTATAAAATAATTTTCAAGGTGTCATTTAAAAGATTTTACAGATTGAGAATTTTGTTGTGCAGTAAAGTGTAATTCATAAAAAAAAAAAGTGTTCTCTTTTTATTATTTTTAATTTTAATATATCAATTTTATTTTATTTGTTTATTTATTTTTAATTATATCTATGTTTTTAAATGTTAAAATACATTATTATTTTTAATAATTATATTAATGATAAATGAATAATTTTCAACAAATAAAATATACAAGATATTTTATCTCCTTTATTTATAGTTTTAAAAATGTATTTTCTATTATTTTTTGAAAATTGATTAATATAAAATTATTTTATTTATATTTTATACACCTTCTTATTTGGAAGGAATATATTTTTCTTATTTACATAAATTAAAAAATAAAAATACTGATTTGAAAAGTAAACATCCACAAATATTTGAATTTTTTTCTCAAGTTTTTTATTTTTATATTTTTATATTATTAATTTTGATCTTTGCACTCCCCAATTGTGGGACACACTTTCAAGTTTTTGAACACATAGATGTAATATTAGATCTCATGTAAGAGTTTCATTCGTGACCTACTTATTGCAAGAGAAAATATTGTATTTTGTATACTTGTTTTATTAAAACTTCTCAATCGCCTAGTAATCATGTTAGCCTTTTAATCATTACACTTAACCATAAGGATGGTGTCCTCTCCTTTTTGTTTGAGATTCAAGGTAATAGTTGATATATTTCAAAGAGAATTAGAAGCATTTAATATTTTTCCATTGACATTCCTTGTTAACATCTACTTAGATTTTGGGGGTGTATGGTAATTATCATTAGAATCATAAGATTGATCAAATTACATAAAACACCAATCACACAATTAAATTGCCATTTGCTAGACTAAATCATATGTTATGTAACACCTATATCCCCACGCATTTTGCAGTCTATTCCATTTTCTATTTACTAAACAAGATGCTATGTAACACCTATATCCCCACACATTTTGTACTCCATTACGGTTTATCTTATCTCTCGAAGAATTGCTATTGAATCATAGTTGGATATTGGGAGTATATTGGTTAAATAGTCTTGAGTTTGGGTAGTTGGTGGAACATTTATGGGAAATTAAGTTTTTTGGTGTTGAAATTAATGGTTCATGCAACCCATAATCTAAGAATTCATGGATGCAGTATGCAACCCTTGTTTTTCACAGTTTTGTTAACAATGGTGCTATTCCTTGTACCTAAGAGACCTTTCTAGAATAAACCTTGTTTTTATAGATACAAATAAAATCCAAATTAAGATGCAACACGGTATATTATCTAGAATGTTAATTTTTTTTAGTTTATAGGTCAAATTCAGAATGCCTGAAACATTTCTATGTGCTAAAGAAATGGAATTACACATGCATACATTCACACATACAATATATCTTTGCATGATATAATTTGGTTGCATGCATTTTCTAAATATGTCTTAACTATCTATAAAATTAAACCCTTATATAAATACTGAAACATTTGTATGTGCTAAAGAAATGGATTTGGACACATACACACAATATATTTGCATGAGATAGTTTGGTTACATGCCTTTTCTAAAGATACCTTAACTGTCTTGCACATCAAATCCTCATAATGAATTATTATTGGGGCCAACCATCATTTCCCCTTGAATGCAATATTATCAACGATGGAACTTTTTTTTGGGACACTCTTTAATCATATTTTACCTTTTCTACTTACCTTTTTGCATATAATATAACGTGTCATCATTTTTTTATTGCATAGATTTAGACTAAGAGCAATTAAGCACATTTGTTTTCTATTGATCTAAGATGAGGTGATCAGTTGATTGGATTCTTTTTGTTTTTTTCAAGTAATAATGATGGTTATGAGGATATGTTGCAAAACCTTGTAGGTTGCTATCGATCCTTATACACAATTACAAAACATAGCAATACGCCATGGAAAAAATAGTTACAAGTCTTGAAGAAATTATGTTGTAGAACCACAAGGATAATTGTTTTGGATACTACTACAAAATGTGGTCTTGTATTTTCTTAGACATAAGCATGGTGATGAAAACTAATGATAAAAAAGTTTTAATGATCCAACATTTTAGAAAGTGGTTAGCATTTTGTTTTCTAAACATGAGAAATTATAGACAAATATTGTGAAACCAGCTCTTAATATTTAATTATTGAATTGATTCGAATCTAAGGTTCTCTTGTTAAGTTACTATACCTTTTTTTTCCATTATGCAATAATCTATGTGCATGGCCTCAATATAAATATTCACTGTGATTTTTAGACAAGGTGATTGACAAATTGTTTGGTGCATGAAATTTTATTATATTAAAATCATTGTTATTATTTAATACAAAGACACGTCATGATAATTCCCAAAGAGACTTATCAAATAAAACTATGAACAAATCCAAGAAAAATCAAAACACTGAAGAGAAACCAAAGACAACAAGGGAAACCCCTAAATGGATTGCTTGATTATTCACTTGTCCAAAAGGGCTTTTTATAATTTTACATAAGGTCTTCCTTAAAATAACTCTCAAATAGAAAATAATAAATTAAGTGGCATGTGGCTTGAAGCAATTGATTTAACTAACTCTTAAACAAATTTATTTGTAGAATGTGCTCTCAAGAGGGACTATATATTCCTACAAGGTTGAGTTTTTATTGGTGAGGTGTCCATCTCGGGAGGTGCACCCATGTTCATTGTTGGTTCATCCTACTTTAAATCAAAAGTGTCCCCAAATTCCTCTTGAAGTAGGGAAATATGTAGTAGGTGCATCTATCATGTTCAAAGTAGAGAGAATTGATGTTGCACAAACACATCTAGGAGTCTTTGTTGTGAATTGGTTTCCTAATGAAAAACACATGAGAATGCTCTATAATGGCCGTGTCTTGATTTAGGAATGGAAATAGGGAGGTGGTGAAATGCTATGTAAATACCTTAAACTATTATGATGGTGTTTGTTGCTAGAGATGAAAATGCCACTATAGACTAAATGTTGTAGATCTAAATGTATAAAAGAGGGAATGCATAATGATATGCATCTTAGAAATGTGGAGGAAAATAAGCTGAAGGTGTTATTGGTGAAAAATAATCTATATACTGTGAAGGTGATGGAATTCGTATTATGTTGTGTTCCTTATTATAGACTTGATGAGGAGTTGTAGTAGGACTATAGCTTGAATATCCTGTTGTAGTCATCAAAGGTGGTGGAATGTGTGTTGGACTGCATTGGTTCTCCATGGATGTTGATAGTAGTAGGATAATTAGACATCAACATGTCAATAGTGAGAAGGAGTGGTATTGCACAATGATTCTAAAGTTGATGTCACAATGTAGGAAGGTGGAGAGGATTTTTTGATGAAACAAGTAGGAGGAGGTTGTGGAAGATCACTTGAATCAATAGTGGAGAGTCTAGCAGTGGCAAAGGGGTGTTTTGTACATTGATGAGAGGGAACATAGATGTTGGAGATTTTTCCAACCACACATAATTTATTTGAGCTTCACATCTTAATTTTCCACTTATCCTAAGTATTTTGACTCTATCATGTGCTTACATCATCCTTATATCACAATTTCAGTAAACTGGGCCTCCTCCTACATTCAAGGAGTCAACTGGGCCATCATTATCAGTTAATTGGGCCTCCTCCATCATCCAGGGAGTGATTTGCATGACTAAAGCGCACTAATTAGTCCAACTGACAACATTTACTAGTTTATTCAGCCAACTGGAGACTAGAAGGCACCCTACTACACTATTTGACTTCATCTGGTGTTATTTTCACCTACTATTCAATTAACTGCAGACAGAAAGGAGCACTCCCCTATTTTTGGGCATTCAGTTGAGTTCTGGATTCAGTTCGACTCAGTTAGACAGTTTCAGAGTCTGTTAGAGTCAGTTTCATAGTAGTTTAGTGGTTAACTGATGTGCCGGGTGGTATTAACTGCCAAGTAAGCCACTCTCATGCATTCAATTCAAATGACCTCTCTGGAATTCGAATTGCTTGGCTTATTGTAGCCACTATTACACATTGTAATCATCTTCTGAGTTTATGATAATGCATGAACTGCTGCAAACCTTTTGCATCAGTGTTTTGACATGTTATTTTACACATGCATATCTAGTAATTGTTGTCTCTGTTTCATAGATATGCTCTGCTTAGATTGGTATCAAAGCCATGGCAGGACAAGGCAATTTTTCTACAGTTTTTCTGCACTTCTTCACTAGTGTTTTTGCACTTCTACACCAGTGCTTTCTGCACTTGGAACACATATGAATCTTGAGAAATATGGCTAAAAAATATTCCAACTCTGCACCAAAAGGAAAATTTTTTCCACATAATTCCTGGATATTGTGCATCCAACTCTTTAAGATTGCTTGATAGTCTATGCTAGGTGTGATGCAACTTGAAAAGTGCAGGTTGTCGACCTAAAAAGTTCTTGTTTGTTTGTGATTGTAGGTTTCTCACAGTATTATATTGCATTCGCTACAACATAAATGGAATCTTCTTCACAAAATATCCTTACTCCTTTCAACTATCATTAGTAGAAGGATGATATAGAGATAGTGATGCACTCCAAAGGATTCTACAGATTCACTATGGTCCTATAACTAGATCCTAATTCTACAGTAGAGAAGTCCAAATACTTCAAGAAGCTTGATGAAGCTTATGGTTTCCTTTGTCTCAATATTTAGAAGGATCTCTTTTCCATCTCAACGGATTGAAGACTCCAAAAGAAGTATGGGAACAAATTTCCAAACTCTTTGGAAAGTAGGGTGAGATGAGGGCTTATCAGTTGGAGAATGAACTGATTTCCGTAAATCTTGATAATTTCGAGACCATCAATGAGTTTTTCACCAAGTTTAAGCATTTGGTGCTTCAGTTGAAGCAATGTGATGTTGAGAAGAAAGATGAGCAGTTGATTCTTTCGATCCTTACGAAGCTAGGAAAATATTATTCAGCGTTTTTCTCTACTTTCCATTTGGGAAAAATCACCACTCCAAATTGGAATATGCCTACCTTGAATGTCTTCATTGAGTCCTTAAAAAAAGAGCATGACAAGCTTGTTTAGATGGGGTCCACAAAAACCTCCAAATATCAATCTCTATTTGCTAGAAGACCCAAAGCTACGAATGGTAAAGGAAAGCAAAAGAAAGAGAAGATCAAGTTTGATCATCCCAAGCAAAAGGAGAAAACCAAGAAATCATATGAGCCCTCCTGTTCAAGAAAAGACAAGCAAAAGGGAAAGGATAAGACAAAGTATTCTTACTGTGTGTTGGTGTTTGTTCTGATCTAGAGGTTTTTCCAATGTAGACCCAGGTACTTCGCAGTGCAAGATACCAACAAAACCCCTATTCACCGGCCCTTTCAGAAACAGACTGCAAGCAGCTTGAGGTCTCACCCGAGGCAAAGCTGAGGGGGCGGTTGCAGAAGAAGGTTTCCACAACCTTGTGATGCGAGTGTTTAAACTGGTTAATGCGCAGTGCGGTGACAGACTACGCGCTGTGGTCAATGTCTGCGCGAGGCCTTCTACTTCACGTTGATACTTCAACAAGCTAAGGTTCTGCATGTATTAATCCCATTCTATGACGATAAGTTATCAACAGCTTATCACGCAACACTTCTAATGGATCGGTGCATCAACTAGATCGCGTGGCCGTTTATGAGACCTAATCACTTCTAATCAATCTTATTCGATAATCCTTAATCATTCATCATAACTTAGACTGATAAACATCATAAATTATGCAAATGAGTGAGATGCACGATGATGTGTGCTCTGATATCGCGATTCAAACTTAGCACTTAACTGTGTGTTTATCTAACAAATCCATTCATTCGAAGACTTATAGGTGCTTGACTATTAACATTCATCCATACACAAACTACTAACATCTTATTCCATCCCTTCTACGGTGAATATAGATAAAAGTAAACATATATCAAATAACAGTAACTTCACACATGCACTGTAAGTAATTCAAGCAAAAATAATGGCAATTATACACAACAATCACATAACATAAGGTTTAATGTGGTTCACCCCCCTGGATGGGAAGCTACATCCACAAGAACTGTTGTTTTATTATCTTAGAAAAAGGTACAACAGTTCGTCGTCTACGCACTGAGCTACAGACGTTCTTCTTCCTCAAAATTAGGTCTCTGTGCACTCAGCTGCAGAGCCTTTATAATGGCTTCTTGCTCAAAGATTCTAACGATATTCAATAATACCCAAATACAAAAAGTGTTAACCCTTTCCCATACAAAAATGACTTATTAATAGATCATGCCCGTAGGTCATGTCTTTACATTACAAAGGAAAAACCCTTAGGTTTACAAAAGTGTCACGGTTTTCCCAACACCGGACTGTTGGTATCTAGTAGCGGATCTTCTGTCATGCGCGCGCCAACGAGTTGCTTCCGCTGAGTTGTTCCTTCTTTCATGGCCTTATATGACTGGTTCAAGTAGTAGTTCTCTATTTGTGTAATCAGTCACCTACCTCCCGATTTGCACCTACCCACCGCTTGGTAGTTATCGAGCCTTTTTTCCAAAAATAGATCTCCGATGACCTAACCATAATCTGTGCCATCTTCTGTCCAACACTCTGCTTAGTTGGATTTTCCATTGACCAACACATCGCAGCACTGTTCTCCTCGTGGCACTATCTTCAAAGTTCTTCCGACATTGTGCTGTGCGCAACTTCGCAGCATACCAAAACTTATCCCAAAATTGTTCCAACTTAATTGCGCTCAGCTCCACAATTCTCAAAATCCTTCCTGCTAAAAAATTCCCCACCTGGGCCAGGCCCAACAGGCCCCTAACACTTACATGTGGCTCGCCCTCGAGCCACTTGCAACTTCTTCAAGGTGTTCCACTGATTGTGGGGTGATCTTCGCAGTGAACTCATTGAATGTGCCGATCAACTTTTCTATCGTGGTCTTCGTATCTTGCTTGATTTGCCTGACTGTTTCAAGCATCTCATGTGTTATCTCGTGGACGATCTGGCCTTCCACTTGCTTGTGATTCTGGTGCATCTCCTTTAACTTTTATTCGATCTCCTCCGAGATCGTGCTGGCCTCCTCTAATAATGGCTGCGACTTATTGCCCATTTCTGTCTCTTTCTCACGCAAAGCTTTCACTTCCTTCTTTAGGGTGTTGATTTCTCTGTATTTTAGTAGCTTATATCTTGCTGGTAGTGCCTTAACTTCTTCACCCATCTTTTTGAGTGCTTCTTTCTTTTCTTTTACTTCCTTCTTTACCTGCAACAACTGTTGATCTTCCTCAAGGGCATTAAATGCCTTTGACGCTACTTTCAGTAGACTTTGGCACTTAGCCACTTCGACAGTAATATTCTATGCCGCGGTCTTCACTGCTCCCTATCTTAATTGTTGTTCATATGGTGGGGTTTGTCGATTGATCTACACCTTCAAGGCAGCAATTTCAGACTCATGAAGAATCTCCATGTCTTCCTTTTCTGTCTTAAGACTGGTGACCAGATCGCCAATCTTGATAATAGTATATGCTGGTTCTAGTTGTACTTCAAATTCATCTGTGTTATCTGCAACTGCAGTGATCGTGGATTCCAATCTCAGTCGACGATCCTGCTCATCTTGCAATTGCATAGTACTCCACGAACTATCTTCCTCTAGTTTCTTGTTAGTTGCTTGCAGCTCCACTTGTCCTTTCCACGCTTCGATGGTTCTGTCATGCATTTATTCACAAACTTGCGTCTGTAAGTAATGTCGTCCTAGCAATGGTATCTTTGCAAGATCAAGCTCCACACGCTCTACATTCTTCATATCTAACATTACTTGATCAGGTAATGGAAACCTTATAGATAATAGTTCCAAATGGACAACATGAGACCTCGCGGGAATGGTGATTTGCTGCTGCGAAGTCCCCATCGACTCCCCTTCAGCTATTGATTCACATTGCAAGGGTAATATTCTGCTTACTTCATCAAATTTTTGGGAAATCCCTTGCAGTGTAGTCAGGTTCTGGTCCAAACTGTCCTGAATTTCCTTTTCCTTCTTCTCCTTGTCAGTCAAGAGCTCCTCCATTTTCTCAGTGACCTTTGCGGTGATAATTAGGTAGTCATCCTCGCGAAGCACTGTGTCTAATTGGTCTTTACTTGATTTTTGTTTCTTCCTTGGTTCCTTGCGCCCTGAAGGACTCCTAGCGTCCTTCATTTTGCTTGAATCTTTATCTTCTACTATGGGACACGACATAGGGTTATCCTTGCCAGAATCACTTTGGATGTCCACAACCTTAACTCGGAATTCAGTTGGCCATTCCTTCATAATATTCTCAATATCTTCCTCGTACATATGGTAGTTTCTTGGGTACCAGTCAGGATTCTTCGTCTGCGCTTTAGCTAAAATTGAGATGCATTTCATCGCAGCACAAAAGTTGATAATGCGGATATATTTGCTTGTTACTTGCTTTGGTATTCGAGGTGTAAGCATGATGGCCCCATGCAGCTGGACATAATATGTGTTCCCACAGGTTCTGATAGCGAGAACCTCTGCAGTCCAAAGAGTCCATGATCACTCCGACGTATCACTTCGGCTCTCTCCATTCCAAGAAGGTGATGAACACTATTAGCCAGGTGAAGTGGAAGTATCCACCATTGATTTGCGTGTCATTCATTTCCTCTAGGAACTCATTTAGTAGATATTGACACCAATTAAATTATTCTCCCTCGGCGGCTGCGGCGTCGAGTAGTATTGCGCCCACAGAGACTTCTAACGGTCTTCACTTTCTTAGAATTTTTCCCGCTAACAACTGCGTGATAAACCTTATTGCCTAGTTCTTAATGTCATCTGTCTAGAAGCCTCGCTTCCCTTTGACAACAGACTGCGTTTGCTTCATCAATGCGGCTACCTCTTTATCCTTTGTTTTTCCCTGAAGAACTTCCTTGGGTCTGCTCCTCTTTTGTTCAATCCAGTTATTCGATGGATTAAGTCAATTGTCAGGTCGATATTCTGGTCAAGCCATAAATAACCCTGGTGGATGCATGCCATCAGAGTTCGCACCACCGCATTTAGCTCCGGTGATTTGTCAAAATGTGGGAGCCTGAGCAGGTTGAGTAGCCCCGACTTGGCTACTTCGGACAACTAGCTTTCCGCGACCAAAGTGAGGTTGCCCTTTGCATTTTTCTTCTAGCACATGTATTTGTCGGGTTGGAACTATGGGAACCTTGGCTCACTAGGCTTCTCCTTCTACATTGCAAGGAGATCGTAGTCCTCCCATTTACATTCGGGAATCTTACCCAATAGATTTTTGTCCACCTCAACATGCTTCGATATCAGCGAGAGTGGTATCTCATACTTTGGACTCTTCAGTAGTCTAATGGCTAGTGCATCCAGTGCACGTGACGATATATAGTCTGGAGTCATAGTTAAAGGTATCTCCTTATCGGCAATGGGCTTATTTGTACCCACCGAACTTGTCTTTGGTAGTTTTGATCTCGGTGCTACTGGATTTTTTCCTTTGTCTTGCATTGAGGGGCCGTGTCTTGGTGATCTTCTTAGACCCTATTTTGGTTTAGTGACGACTATCTTGTTTGGGGTTCTCATTAACTCGTCAATTCCTCCGTGTTCGAACAACCTCACAGTCTCTTCGACCGTGAACTCTTTGTCAACAAAGGACTTCTGTGTCATTCACTTGCACACTACTCGGCTAACCAATGGATAACTTGCAGATCTAACTCATAAAACAATATGTGCAAGAATTTCTAAGTGCTTTGGTAACGCCCGCGAGTCTAACTACTGCATTATTTATTACCGCAGCTGATCCCCCTCTACGCCCCTTAACGGTTAGATAATCATTAAATGTAGTATCTGTTAGCCAATTCCAGCAGATGCTTCGGTCAATTTCCTCATTAGGTCGTTCAGAATGGCTATCTGTGCTTTAAATGCTCGAGCGATCGGTAAGAAAGTACTTTGTAACAGCTATATTTCCGATCAACACTGTAATGACTATTTTGTGGAGCCTTGCGTCGAACTGCGCGGCAGGTCATCTTTGGTTCTACACCGTTACTTTGCGGTGTCTAATTTATTTGATTTTCAGGGTTGCATTTTGAATGTCGCAACAACGCCTTGTTTTTCTTATCATTTATCATTTTTTTTTTTTCATCGCGTAGCTTCAACAATGCTGCGCAGTACATAGATCTATCTCTTTAATTTTGCGTACAGGCTCTTTCGTAGTTTCTAGTGCCCAATTCCAACTGTACTTGGCACTTAGAAACTTTCCCCTTCCTCTTAATCATACTGGATGCTGCGAAGCAGGGCTATCATGGTAAAGCTTTAGTCTGCTTCCATTTATCAAATTGGGTAATGTATCACTAGCTAAAGTAGCTAACTGGACTACACCTCCCTTAGTAACACGTATGATAGTATATGGTTCAAGCCAATGCATTTTAAACTTCCCAGGAAACTTCATAAATTTACTATCGTACAGGAGGACTAGATCGCCTACTTGGAAAGACTTTCTCTTGATGTGGCGGTCGTGCCATGCTTTTTCACATTCTTTCTGTACTTGTTGGTGGAAGCCTGTGATGAAGCAGTCTTCTTCCAGACCAACCAAGTGTAACAACCTTTATTCCAGTGCTACGCGATCTGCCATCCTTGTAAATGCAGCTATTCTCAAGCTGGGGATTGTTAGTTTTTTTTCAGAAATTTCAATCTGCTATAGGATCTTAACTGAGAGAATAACATGTACAACATATCTACATCATATCTATAGCATATCAATCATGGAAAAAATAATGCAAGCACACAAGAGACACAGAGTTTCACCGGGGAAAATCAAGAAGGTGAAAAACCCCACAACTTCCTCAGAGATAGATAGAGCAATGATACAACCCAAGCATAAGAGATATACTCCTAGCAGCAGCTTCTCCTCCTCCACTAGTGCGCCACTCTCCAATGAGTGTAAGAGCGAGAAAGTGAATGATCAAATAGAGTGCCTCCTGCACTCTATTTATACATGACTTGACTTGCCTAATAACCTTTACTAGGTCGGACTCAACTTAACCACATAGCATAATGATGATAGGGCTGAACCCCAATAGGGTGGTCTAATAACCCTTTAACCCGCATGACTTATATAGGTCTGACCCCATCAAGGTGGTCTAATAACCCATCAAGTATAAGTTACGACACTTACAATATAAATGACGACACTTATGTATAGAGGAATAATAACATCTCTATAGGAATACAATATACATATATGTAAAATACATTCCGAAGTTACAATTACATCAACACTCCCTCTTAACTAGGAAGGTATTTCTCGACATAGGTCTTCTAGCACAAGTCTTCTTCTCTGGATCATCGTCACCGCTGCTGCTATCTCAATCAATATCTGATCTACTTGTCATAGGAAGTTCTACAGAGCCAGTCCTTTTTCATACTGGATGTAGGCTTGCCACCTGCAGGTCTTCATCATCTACAGAGCCAACCCTTTTTCATGATGGATGTGACCTAGAACAAATCTAGGATTTCCACCATAGAGCCAGTCCTTTTTCATACTGGATGGGACCTAGAACAAATCTAGGATTTCCGCCACAGAGCCAGTCCTTTTTCATACTGGATGGGACCTAGAACAAATCTAGGATTTCCGCCACAGAGCTAGTCCTTTTTCATACTGGATGGGACCTAGAACAAATATAGGATTTTCGCCACAAAGCCAGTCCTTTTTCATACTGGATGGGACCTAGAACAAATCTAGGATTTCTGCCATAGAGCTAGTCCTTTTTCATACTGGATGGGACCTAGAACAAATCTAGGATTTTCGCCACAGAGCCAATCCTTTTTCATACTGGATGGGACCTAGAACAAATCTAGGATTTTCCACCACACAACCTCGAAAGAGCATCCCAGGACTTATTACGGGCACACAACCCAACCTATCAGATCTCCCAGGGCTACATTACATGTGGTCATGGAAAAACCTCAAAAGAGCATCCCAGGACTTATTATGGGCACACATCCCAACCTATCGGATCTCCCAGGACTACATTACATGCCATAGGAAAAAACCTCGAAAGAGCATCCTAGGACTTATTATGGGCACACAGCCCAACCTATCGGATATCCCAGGGCAATATTACATGTCCTCCCAGAGCAATGCCTCGAAAGAGAATCCCAGGACCGATTACTGGCACACAGCCCAACCTATCGGATCTCCCAAGTCAACTTATATGCTCATCTGCACAACTTGTCCATGACCACAGAGCATCAACCTGATACTCATCATACATCATCCTGATGTACATCATCACATGATCATCTTGATCATCATCATAGCATCATCCTGATGCATATCATCTGGAGAAACATCCTAAAGCTCATCATCCATGATCATCCTGATCATACAGTGCATCCACCTGATGCATACCAAGTATCTACCTGATGCATATCATCATACATGATCTACCTGATCATACAATGTATCTACCTGATACATATCATCATACATGATCTACCTGATCATACAATGTCTCCACCTGATACATATACAAATACATGATCCAACTAATCATATTCAACATCCAACATGATGCATATACATATACATGATCCAACTGATCATATCCAACATCCAACATGATGCATATACATATACATGATCCAACTGATCATAACCAACATCCAACATGATGGATATACATATACATGATCCCACTGATCATAACCAACATCCAACATGATGCATATACATATACATGATCCAACTAATCATAACAAGCATCCAACATGATGCATATAGAGAAGTAACTGGAGCATCATCCTGATGCTCATCACATAGTGCTTACATCCACATCCATGGGAAGGATCCTCCTCTCACCATGCTTGGAATGGATCCTGCAAATGTGTCCATCACTTCTTCCTCGAAGTGTCGTCAATCTGGAGAACACCAAGCCTCTCTCTGAAGTATTCAAACTTCACTCTGGCTAGTGGTTTCGTCAACACATTTGCAACCTGCTCATCTATCGCAACATACAGGAGCTTCACTGCTCCTCTCTGCACCATATCCCTGATATAGTGATATTTGATCTCAATGTGCTTTGACTTGTCGTGGAACACCGGGTTCTCAGACAGCTTCTCACAACTCTGGTTGTCACAAAAGATACCAGTAGCATCCAAAGGGAGATCAAATAACTCAAAGAGTAGCTTCCTAAGCCATACTGTCTCACAACTAGTTGAACAAGCTGCAACATACTATGCTTCAGCTGTACTCATTGCTACGCAGGACTGCTTCCTGCTAAACCAAGAGATCACACCTGATCCCATACTGAAGTAGCACCCAGAAGTGCTCTTCCTATCTGCAGCATTGCCTGCCCAGTCTGAATCAACATAACCCTGTAGGTTAAACTTTTGATTCGCATCATACTTGAGCCCATATTCAATTGTACCCTTTAGGTACCTCAGAACATGCTTTACAACAACCAGGTGAACACCTCTGGGATCCGTCAGGAATTGGCTCAATGTGTTCACCGCAAAGCAAATATTTGGTCTTGTGCTCATTAGGTACATCAAGGACCTAATCATTTGATGATACACAGTGACATCAACCAGATCAGATGAAGCATCACACAGAAGCTTCAGGTTCGATGCCTTAGGTGTGGCCATGGACTTGCAGTCCATCATCCCGAACCTCTTCAGAATCTCTACTGCATGCTTCCCTTGTCCAAGGAAGATTCCATCTGCACTCTACCACACCTCCATGCCTAGAAAATAGTGCATCATCCCCAAGTACTAGGGGATTTCTTCAAGCCATGCAAGGCTTTCTTCAACCTACACACATATGACTTCCTGTCATGTGTCTCAAAACTAAGTGGCTACTCCACATATACTTCCTCTTCGACTACACCATAAAAGAAAGATGTCTTGACATCCATCTGGTGTATCTTCCATTTCATCACTGCAGCCAGAGCAAGTACTGATCTGATGGAAGTGTATCTGGCTACATGAGCAAAAGTCTCTTCATAATCAGCCACGAGCTACAAACCTCACTTTGTATTTTTCTCTGCTACCATCTGCAACATGCTTGATCTTGTAGATCCACTTGGAAGTCACCATAGACTCCCCTTCAAGTCTTGGGACCACATCCCAAACATCATTCTTCATGATCGACGGATCATGGCATTCTTCCATTACTTCATCTCGGATCCTGGGAACTTCAATATCTTCAATAGATAGCTTTGTTGCTAGAACAAATGTTGTAGTCCTTCTTTTGTAGGTGACGGTACATGATCTTTCCTACAAGACAAGTTAAATTGCATGATTAGAAATATCTCATAGTTTTCAGAACAAATTCTTACACATAAAGAAATATGTCATACAATCATGCAATTCTCTTAGCCAATGCTTCAATACAACGTTTATCCATATCCTGTAACTTTCTAGATGCCTTCCAATCTCTACCAGAACATTGTTACGAGTGTGCACAACTCCCAATATGTCAGCAAAGAGCTTTCATTCTAGATAAGTAGCAATGGAATGTTGTACAGTGCCATAGGCCACTTACCCATCACATGCATATTAGTAGTATACTGTTCATTAATACAATTATTCTAACATGCATAATACACAACCTAAGTCTAGGTACATAAGTATATACATTATTGAACAATATTATTTAAACAATCAAATATACAAGAAATGACAATTCAAATACTTATCTTTGTTTGTTTGTTGGGTGGACTCCCTCTCAATCTTTCTTTCCTTGCAAGAACTACTGGAGTGTGCTCCCTCTTGATCTTTGCTTCTTGGATTACCTGTCCTTGAACTTATATCCATCCTCGATCACTATGCATACTTACTAGTATCATCATTGTGTTATCCTTGAGATCTCATACATAATCATATATTCATTAGTATAATCTCAATACTATCAAAACATAATAATCTTAAACATGTATAGTCATGATCATTTCAATAGCAGTTAATAAGCATTAGTATTCAAGGTTTATATAGGACTCTTCTGGTTAGTCATATCATTAATCAAGGTACGAGACATAATAAGCATAAACCCTTGATTACTAACTTCAATGAATAATCATTATCAATCATGCCATGTATACTTATACACGAGATCCTAACACAAGGTAGGATTCTAACTTGATATAGAAAAAACATACCTGGATTAATATGTTAGCTAGTTATGTCTAACATACCCACATGATGTCTTCTTGTTCTCTTCAATGACTTGTGCTAGTAACCTGCATATCTCATAGGTTAACCGTTATAGAACCAAGTTATACATACCTTGTAAGTAGATATTCTATGTGATCCATGACAATGGATGAATCTTTGTCTTCATGTCACCATGGTCATATGTTCTTGAACTAGAACATGATTTGTCTTTCTTGATGTACCTTTCATGTTAGCGAACAACATCAATCTCATACAACACCACAATGCATTAGTACAATCATAAGTGTCAAAACCCTAATCAATGAATATCTTCTATCATGCATTCATATTTTTATTAAGGTGATATGACAAGTCTAAAATTAATCAAGATTGTACTAACCTTAATGAAGACAAACATACCATAAACTTAATCATGAACATATTTCGAAACATACCTGTCGAGATTGCTTGTAATCTTCTTATGTAAGTCCTTAGCCTCATCTCCCTCTGAAATTGGAACTTCTTCACTTATGCAGGTGACCAATCCATTCTCTTCTAGGATTAACCCAATCCACTTGATTTGCAGAAACTAGATCTGGAGCCAGATTAGGGTTTGTCAGGGAAACCCTAAAAATTCAAACTTTGAATTTCAAACTTCTGAAAGGATAGAAAGATGCGCCTTGATGAGCTGATCAACCTAGTATACTCATAATTTGAAAACTGCAAAGTTTCACCCCTCAAATGTGCTTTTCAATCTTTCAGATTCACTAGGGAGGACCCTGAATTAGGGTTTGAGTTTCCCAGAGCTTCACCCAACCAAATAGTTTGATCCAAAGCTCTAAACTTTGATTTTTCCAAGGAGCTTCCAGCTATGGTCACAGATTTCAAAAATTCCCATTTTTGTAGAAGCCCTAATTTTCCACTTTTCCGATCAAAGTCCCGAACTAGGGTTTGATCAAGCCCGACCTTCTGCCCAACCAAAAAATTAGATCTTGGTCTCTAAATTTCGATTTTGATGAGGAGCATCTAGTCGTGGTCTCCAATTACAAAAATTCTGACTTTCTCTGAAGCCCTAAATTCCTGGAGCCATGAATGAAGGTGCTCAAAATCCAATTCTGTTTTGACAAAAATATGCACCTGATTGTTTCTGGTGTAAATCCGAAATTTCTAATCTACAAGGTCTAACAATTCTTCCTGTGGTATTCTAACCTGTTATATTTCCAACCCCATAGGTCTGAGCTCAAATGGATTCTCTGAGAGAGAGTTATAACAAGTGTCACAACGTGACCTGTTTATGGGATAAAACAGGAGAGAAAACTTGTACGGAGTTCCACGTGTCCCTGGTTCACTTTCAGCCTCTGAACCTTTGACCTGTGAAAGTACAGTCCGTTCCCTACCTGTCACTTTTGACGAAATTTCATTTGGAGCTTCCTAGCCCAAGTTGTGACCTTTTTTCCTAGGTCACCTGTTTATGACTGATTTCTGGAAGATGCAAAAACCCTAGATTGTATAGATCATAAAACACAAATTACAATGAATTAGAAGTTGTTCTTCGGAAACAAGGTACCTTGGGATTTTATATTCGACCTGTAAAAGTTTCAGATCTTGAAACTTCACCAAAATGGATTTATAGCGAAAGTTCTATGACGACTGGTTTTTACTATGTCAAGCCCTAGCTTCGAAAGTGCAACAAGTGTCATAAATGCCATAACATGCCTTCTTTCAGGCTAGCTCTGATACTGTGTTATTTTTTCAGAAATTTAAATCTGATCTAGGATCTTAACTGAGAGAATAACATGTATAGCATATCTACACATATCAATCATGGACACAATAATGGAAGCACACAAGAGACACAGAGTTTCACCGGGGAAAACCAAGAAGGTGAAAAACCTCGCAACTTCCTCAGAGATAGATAGAGAAATGATACAAACAAAGCATAAGAGATATACTCCTAGCAGCAGATTCTCCTCCTCCACTAGTGTGCCACTCTCCAATGAGTGTAAGAGTGAGAAAGTGAATGATCAAATAGAGTGCCTCTCGCACTCTATTTATACATGAATTGAATTGCCTAATAACCTTTACTAGGTCGGCCTCAACTTAACCACATAGCATAATGCTGATAGGGCCGACCCCCAATAGGGTGTTCTACTAACCCTTTAACCCACATGACTTATATAGGGCCAAACCCATCAAGTATAAGTTATGACACTTACAATATAAATGACGACACTTCCGTATAGAGGAATAATAACATCTCTATAGGAATACAATATACATATATGTGAAATACATTCCGAAGTTACAATTACATCATCAGGGATAATGTACTCCATTGGCATTATTGCTTCCTGCCCATAAGCCAATCTGAAAGGTGTATGTCCAATTAATTTCTTGCATGTTGTTCTGTATGCCCACAATACAGATGGAATGAATAGGTCCCAGTCATTGTTGTTTACATTGCATATCTTGGTTAGTGCATTCTCGAGTACTTTATTGAATGATTCAACAGTTCCATTCACTTACGGATGATAAGGCGTACTGCGTTGATGATGGATGTAGAACTCTTTGGTCAAAGCTTCAATAGTTTTGTTCAGAAAGTGAGTGCCTTGATCACTCATCAAAATTTTGAGCATCCAAATCGTGTAAGGATGTTCTCAAAGATAAAATTCGTCGTTGTGGCTGTGGTGCAGTTTTTTACTAGTTTTGCTTCTGCCCATCTGGTGGGGTAGTCAGTTGCAGTGATAATGTACCTCACCCCAGTTATTTTTCCCGGTGGGTTGATAGGTCCCACGAAATCAATTGCCCATTTCTAGAATTCCTGTAAGGTCAATTGAGGATTCAATGACATTTCATCTCTTCTGAATGGCTTCCCTGTCCTCTGACAAGCATCACAGCTTTGGCAGTGTTCCTTCGAATCTTTATGGATTGTTGGCCACCATAGTCCTGTGTGCAATATCTTCTGCGCAGTAGCCCTTCCTGCATAGTGGCCTCCTACTGCTCCTAAATGTGCATCGACCAATATATATGGCTTCTCATTCTCCAATACACACCTTCATAGTACTTCATCAGGTCCTAATTTGTACATCTTCCCTGCAATAATGGTGAAATATGTGGCTCACACTACTAGCTGCTTCTTTTGTTGCGTAGTGAATTGTTCAAGTGCAAACCCTATAGTTAGAAATTCAATAATGTCTTGATAATACTCATCGAAAACCTCTATAGTGAACAACTGTGCGTTAGGCCATATTGTCTTCAAGGTTCATAGGCTCTTCTCCTGACTCAATCCTGGATAGATGATCAGGTCCTAAGTTTAACCTGCCTGGCTTAACCACTATTTCAAAATCATACTCTTGGAAGAGTAATAGCCATCTGCATATTCGCCCCCCTAACACTATCTTATTGACCAAGTATTTCAATGCGAGTGGTCAGTAAACATTGAGAAGTGTGCACCAAGCAAATAGTGTCTGAACTTTTGCAACGCATATACCATTGCAAGTCCTTCCCTTTCAGTAGTGGTATAGTTATTCTTAGTAGATGACAGCTTTCTGCTCGAAAATGCAATGGGATGATCGATGCCTCCTTCTCCCGGCTGTGCAAGAACAACACCCAATGCTATACATGAAGCATCAACATGGACGTGAAATTACTTTCCCAGTCGGGAAAAAGTAGGATTGGTGCAGTGACCATTTTCTCTTTCAATGTGTCAAATCCTTTCTCGCAGTATTCATTCCAAATGAACGGTGCATCCTTTTTAAAAATATTCTCCATTGCTGCAGTTATTTGTGCATACCCTTTTATGAATTTCCTGTAGTACCCAATATGCCCTAGTGTAGTGCGCAATTGTTTAACTGAATTTGGTGTAGGCAAGTTTACAAAAACTGCAATCTTCGCAGGGTCAACCATCAATCCCTGCTTACAGACTATGTGTCCCAATAGAATCCCATAGGGAACACAAAAAACACATTTCTTCAGATTCAAAGAAATCTGATGTTGTCTACATGTTTCTAGCATCATCCTGAGGTTCGCGGCATGGTTCTTGAGTAGTCCAAAAATGGTCCAATCATCGAAGTAAACCTCTAAAAACTTGTGTATGAATTCTTTAAATGTTGCGATCACCACTCTAGAATATATGGCTGGTGCGTTCTTCAAACCAAAAGGCATCACTGTATATTGGAACGATCCCCATTCTGTGGAAAAAGTTTTCTTGTGCCTATCGGCTGGATCAATTCTTATCTGATGGTATCTAGAAAATCCATCAGTAAAAGAGTATGCCTCATTCCCTCCAACGTTATCAAGAACTTCGTTGGTAAAAGGAGTAGGGAATGGGTCATGCATCAAAGCATCATTCAACTTTCTAAGATCAACACAGATCCTGATGTCACCCTTTGTTTTCTTGTCTTGGACGACCATCGGGCTTATCCATTCAGATTCTTGAACAGGCTCAATGATGCCTGCATCGAGCATCTTGTCAAGTTCTACTTTAACTCGTTCTTTGTAGCACAGATTCAATCTATATGAACTTTGCTTTATAGGTTTTGCTCCAGGATTAAAAGGAATTCTCAGCACTCCTAAGTCTCCTAGAATGCCTTTCATCTCTGTGAACTTGGTCGAGAATACTTCTTGATATTCCTGTAATATACCTACGATCTCCGCAACTGTATCGTCATCCCAGTAGTCTCCTATTGCTGCGAACTTCAGTTCTTCACTGGTACCGATGTTCACTTTCTTTGTTTTAACCGGTCCACTCATATCTGGAATCTCTAGTGGAGGTCCTTCTACTTCGCGCGTTCCTTTTGGTTCCGGGATCTTTATATTGCATGAGTCCCCATGATCATTGTCTTCCTTATTTTCAACTTTTTCAGCTAAGTTATAACAGTCCAAGACCTACTCTACTTGTTCTGTCCAATTTGGTTGTAGACTCGCAAGTACTTGTTTGCTTCAAAAAACTCTTCTAATTTTATGTTTTCCTTTGTGCAATCTGGTGTAAATATCTTTTCCTTGATAAGCTACAGCGCGTCATGGATAGTCGAATGGTCATCTTCAAAGCTAAAGTCCTTCTGGAAGCTCGCAGTGAGGACAGACCAATCCTCAGTTCCTCTACGTAGTTCCTCTTCTAGATACCATTTCTTTGGAATAGGCTCCTCCAGCGTATGCACAAAGAGATGTACCCATTCTATCTATGGTCTCTTCCCAAGATTTTGTATAGGATGCAATATGATCCTTTGGATCCATTTGGACATTATATTTATCAAATGGTAGTGTAACCTTATCAACAAATCTGATCTGTAGTTTTATTCTGCACTAGTCCCAAGTTGTCAATGTCTTTTTATGCATAGCCCACCATCTGGCAGGTGTTTTTTGCAGTTCCATGTATAATGCTGAGACGTGATGTTCATCTACAACTATTGCAATGTATTCTTTGATAAATGAATAGATGTTAGTTGTACCATCATAAGTGGGGATTGGACTTAATTGCTTTCCAATGCAACAAAGTGACTTTGTAAGTCTCACACATCTCCTGGAAGATACTTCATGCATTTTGTGTTGCCAGTTTTCTAATCCCGCCTCAGAGTTTGAGATGCAAGAGCTATTGCAGCACCAGCTGAGAGTTGCATCTGAAGTAGGATGAGTATAATCCGCAGCATTTGTTTTCATCTTATTGATACGGTCGAGATATTGAGGTTTGTACTCTTCTTGAATTGGTTCAACATATCGCTCCCCCTACGAAGGATCTAGTGGTGCGGAAACCCTTATGTCATTTCCTTCAAATATCATTTTCATTGTATTCAGATTTATGATGGTGGAATTCCTCATTGCCCAATCGATACCCAGCAGTGTTGGATAAGGATTTCTGTCATCCACAATTTCAATTACTTTGAAGTTTGCATAACTCCACACTCCTTCAATGTCAACAATGGTATTGGGTAACCTCCCTAATGGTATAACTATGCATTGATTAGCCATTCTTAACTAGATAGGTGACCACTATAACTTTGGTTTTCCCATCGCTTGCCATGTCTGCTTGGTCAAGACATTTACTTCAGATCCGAGATCAAGAATGATCTCGTCCATCTCGTAGTTTCCTGTTTGTGCAGTGAACCGCATTTCCTTTCAGGTTCTTTTGGGGCTCCTAATGTTATGTACTGATCCATGGGTAGTCCTTCTCTCACTGTGTGATTCTTATTGATTTATTAGTTTTTCAAATTCCATAAGAGTGTCTTTGTTTTTTAATAACTTGATGCAGCTCCATGGGAACTGTGCAACAAAAATGGATGTATCTGGTGCAGCGCGCGTTTGCTCATATGCCAGCGGCATGCCTTCTATCTGCGTTACTTCACTCCTCAACGAGATCCTTGGTGAAGTAGGTGGTGGTCATGTGAATGTGTCCCGCACTTCCTCAAATACTTCTTTATTTTTCTGTAAGTTCAAGGGAGGTGCTTTTCCAGGAGCTTTTCTAATCCATATTGTTTCTCCAGGGGTCTTTTTAGCATCAGTTGTTCCAGAATTTGAGTCTTCTGCGGTTCTATTTTTTTTTTGTATCCGCACCATTGCGCGTCACTGCATTTATACTTGGATATGCAGGTCTGTTCTCTGCTACAATCAACTGAATGTTAGGGTCCGGAGTTTCTGTCCTTCTCCGCTTCTGCATTTCTACCTCAAGCACAGGGCAGTCTTCAATCACATGATCAAATGATTTAAAATAGTTGCATGTTGTGCATGGATTAGTACAATATCTAGATACGTGACCTGGCTGGCCACAATTATAGCAGATTACCTGGCCTCGGTCTCTTCCTTGAGCTAGGCCATAATTTCTTCCTCTGCCGCAGTATCCATCTCCGCGGCCTCTATATCCACCCTGATCGTATTGGATGTTCTCTTGCTTTGGCTGATTTTATTCTTGGACATGGTATATTCCAACACCTTGCATTGCGTCCATATCTCGCTTCCTTTCTTTCATTAGTTCATAAGCATGACAATTAGACTCATCATGTCCAACTGACTTACATAAATTACAGTATAAGTTTTTAGGAATTTTGACATATTTCTGTATAAGGTAACAATCCTTAGTCCAGTGTCTTCTGATTCTACAAATTTCACACCATGGTGCCTGGTTCTGATTCATATTCATTGGGTTTGGTGCGCCACTGTTAAGATAATATTGAAATAAAGGGCAGTGTTCTCTGGTGTGACCTTCTCCTTTGCATCCTGTGCACCAAACTTCATGTCTTTGTTCATGTCTGTTTTCCTTTCCATTCTTCATACCTTGTAGTTCTAATGTCAAGGTAGCCAATTGGTTTTGGATCTGTAACATCCTAGAACTACTCTCTCCGATTGGTGAAGCTTCCAGCTTCATCACGATCTCCAAGGCCTCAGCCTGAGATACATGTTAAATTTTGAGCATTAATTCACAATACTCTAGGATCTTCACTGAGAGAATAAAATATAAAGTATATCAATGCATAACAATCACAATAAGCATGACAAGCATCATAAGAATCAAAAGCATGAGAGACAAGAGACATAGAGTTTCCGTGGGGAAAACCCTAAGGTGAAAAACCCCACAACTTCCTCAGAGATAGAGAGAGCAATGGCTCAACCAAAGTACAACCAAAATACACTTGAGATAGTCTCCTAGAAGCAGATGATCCTCCTCCTCACTAGTGCGCCACTTTCTAAGTGAGAGAGAGATGAATTTTTGAATGATCTAAATAGAGATCTCCTCATCTCTATTTATACTAACCTGTTTTCCTAGTGACCTTATGGGGAGGACTTATCTAGCTAGGTACATCCACAATATAATATATAATTCAGGGCCGATCCCACACATGGTGGTCTAATAACCCATCGACAAGTACACACACTTGTGAGACTTGTCAATCCACATGACGACACTTCCTTATAGAGGAATAACACATCTCTAATAAGGGTACAATAAATATATATGAAATACATAGATGAAATACATTCCGAAGTTACATATGCATCAACACTCCCTCTTAACTAGGAAGGTATTTCTCGACACAAATATGCTAGACAAGTCTTCTTCTCAGGATCATCATCATCGTCACTGCTGCTGCTATCTCAACAAATCTATGACTCTACTCATCATAGGAAGTTCTACAGAGCCAGTCCTTTTTCATACTGGATGTAGGCCCACCACCTGCAGGTCTTCGTCATCATTGGCCATACTGTGGAAATCTCAGGACTTATTATGTGCGCCACAAAACCTTAAAAGAGTCTCTTGACTAGCAAGAACCCTAAAGAGCATTTGAGGCCTTTTTCATCTTGTCCAAATCTCCAGGACTTATTACATGTGACCCCACCACAAAACCTTGAAAGAGAATCCCAGGACTGATTACGAGCACAAGGCTCAACCTATCGGATCTCCTAGGGCACAAATTACATGTGGTCACCACAAAACCTCGAAAGAGCATCACAGGACTGATTACGAGCACAAGGCTCAACCTATCGGATCTCCCAGGGAACAAATTACATGTGGTCATGGAAAAACCTCGAAAGAGAATCCCAGGACTGATTACGAGCACACGGCTCAACCTATCAGATCTCCCAGGGCACAAATTACACGCCATAGGACAAAACCTCAAAAGAGCATCTGCCAGATATCCCAGGGCACAAATTACATGCCATAGGCAAAACCTCAAAAGACTATCTGCAGATCTCCCAGGGCACAAATTATATGTCCTCCCAAGCAAAACCTCGAAAGAGCATTTGCCAGATATCCCAGGGTACAAATTACATGCCGTAGGAAAAACCTCAAAAGACTATCTGCAAATCTCCTAGGGCACAAATTACATGCCTATTTGCACAACCTGTTCCACGGCCACAGAGTATCAACCTAATACTCACCATACATCATCCTGATCATCATCACTGCAACATCGTGCTGCATGTCATCTGGAGCAACATCTTGAAGCTTGTCATCCATGACCATCCTGATCATACAATGCATCTACGTGATGCATACTAAGTATCTACCTAATACATATCATCATACATGTTCCACCTGATCACACAGTGTATCCACCTGATAAAAATACAAATACATGATACATATCAACATACATGATCTACCTGTTCATATACTAATACATGGTCCAAGCATCCAACATGATACTTATACAAAATACATACACATGATCCAACCGATCATATCCAGCATCCAACATGATGCGTTCATACATATAAATGATCCAACTAATCATATCCAACATCCAACATGATGTGTACATACATATACATATAAATGATCCAACTGATCATATCCATCATCCAACATGATGCATACATACATACATATAAAAATGATCCAGCTGATCATACAAAGCAGAAACCAGAGCATCATCCTGATGCTCATCATCCAGCGCTTACATCCACAGCCATGTGAAGGATCCTCCTTCCAACATGCTTGGAATGGCTTCAGCAAATGTGTCCATCACTTCTTCCTCGAAGTGTCATCAATCCGAAGAACACCAAGCCTCTCTCTGAAGTACTTGAACTTCACCCTGGCTAGTGGCTTCGTCAGCACATCTGCAATCTGCTCGTCTGTCCCAACGTACAGGAGCTTCACAGCTCCTCTCTGCACGATATCCCTGATCTAGTGATATTTGATCTCTATGTGTTTAGACCTGTCATGAAACACTAGGTTCTAAGACAGCTTCACACAACTTTGGTTATCACAAAAGATACTAGTAGCATCCAACGGGAGATCAAATAACTCAGACAGTAGCTTCTGTAGCCATACTGCCTCACAACTAGCTGAACAGGTTACAACATACTCTACCTCAGCTGTACTCAGTGCTACACAGGACTGCTTCCTACTAAACTAAGACATCACACCTTATCCCATACTGAAGCAGCACCTAGATGTGCTCTTCCTATCTATAGCACTACCAGCCCAATCTGAATCAACATAACTCTGTAGGTTAAACTTTTCATTCGCCTCATACTTGAGCCCATAATCCACTGTACCCTTCAGGTACCTCAGAACATGCTTTACAACAACCAGATGAACACTCCTCCGATATGTTAGGAACTAACTCAATGTGTTCACCACAAAGAAAATATTTGGTCTAGTGTTCGTCAGGTACATCAAGGACCCAATCATCTGACGATACATGGAGACATCAACTGGCTCAGATGAATCATCACATAGAAGCTTCATATTCGATGCCATAGGTGTGGCCATGGACTTGCAATCCATCATCCCGAATCTCTTTAGGATATCTACTGTGTACTTCCCTTGACCAAGGAAGATCCCACCGGCACTCTGCCACACCTCCATACCTAGGAAATAATGCATCATTCCCAAATCTTTCATATCGAACTCGGCAACAAGCTTTCTCTTAGTATCTGCAATCAATCTGTCATCTCCTGTTACAAATAAGTCATCCACATACAGGAGTAGAATCACAGGATTACCTTCCTCAATCTTGTAATAAAGGTTGGAATCCACTTTACTCTTGGTAAAGCTTAGATAGGAAACTGTCCATCCTACCATATCAAGTTTTGGGAGCTTGTTTCAAGCCATACAAGGCTTTCTTCAATCTGCACACATATGACTCCCTATCATGTATTTCGAAACCGAGTGGCTGCTCCACATATACTTCCTCTTCAACTACACCATTCAAGAAAGCAGTGTTGACATCCATCTGGTGTATTTTCCATTTCATCGCTGCAGCCAGGGCAAGTACTGTTTTGATGGAAGTATACTTGGATACACGTGCAAAAGTTTCTTCATAATCTATTCCCTCTTTCTGAGAGAAGCCACGAGCTACGAATCTTGCTTTGTATTTCTCTACACTGCCATCTGTAGCATGTTTGGTTTTGTAGATCCATTTGGAAGTCACAACAGACTTCTCTTTAGGTTTTGGGACAACATCCCAAACACCATTCTTCATTATTGATTGGTATTCCTCAACCATGGCATCCTTCCATTCTTTCTTTTCCGCGACTTCTTCATAACTGGAAGGTTCTTTGTTCATAATGTCACAGAGTAAAGCAGCATAGCTGGTATGTGATCTGGTTCTCTTCTTTGCTCTGTGTTCTTTTTCTGGAATGCCAAATCTTTCTGCATCTTGAATGAGATCTCTAGCCGATGCAGGTTTCCTCTTGTGAGAGTTATCCTCACGGGGTGGATCTACAGGTTCTTGCGGATCTTCAAACTCACGAACAACTTTTGGAACTGCTTCAGTCATGGTAGTGTCTTGAAATCTAGTTTCCTTAGGTTCTTCATAAACTTCGATAGGTGCCTTCCTTGATTTGATGAATGCTGAGTTTTCATCAAATGTTACATCTCTTCTGACATCAATCTTCTTGAACCTTGGAAAGTATATTTTGTAAGCCTTCGAGCTTTCACCGTAACCCACAAAGATACCCTTCTTTCCTGAAGGATCTAGTTTAGTCCTCTTTTCCTTTGGGACATGAGTGTATATTGGACAACCAAATATTCTAAGATGGCTGACTTCAGGTTTCTTACCAAAAAAGACCTCTTTTGGTGTCTTGTTGTCCAATATCTTGTGGGGTGTTCTGTTCTGCACATATACAGCTGTTCTAGCTGCTTCTGCCCATAGATGAATAGGTAGATCTTGGTCATGCAGCATTTCCCTTGCTGCTTCCATGATTGTTCTGTTCCTCCTTTGTGCAACTCCATTCTGTTGAGGATTATAAGGAGCAGTCAACTCCCTCTTAATCCCTGAATCACTACAAAGCTTCTTGAAGTCACCTGAGGTGAATTCTCCACCATTGTCGGATCTGAATGTTTTGATCTTCTTATTAGTTTGATTCTCCATCAAGGTTTTGAATTCCTTGAACTTATCAAACACCTCATCTTTGTTCTTCAAGAAGTATACCAAAGTCTTCCTGGATAAGTCATCAATAAATGAGACATAGTAAACAAACCCACTCAGAGAACTGGATGACATAGGACCACATACATCTGAGTGGATGATTTCCAGGATGTCTTTTGCCTTGCTTTTACTGCTTGGGAAAGCCTTCTTAATGTTCTTGCCTTTTGCACATCCTTTGCAAACACCTTCATGTTTGGTCTTGATTTCAGGAAGACCCTCTACAGCCTTGCTTGCAATTGGAAGTGCCCTATAGTGCATATGAGCAAGTCTTCTATGAAAAAGTTCACTTGGCTCCATGGATTCATGTACCATGGAATGTTCAGGTTGTCCCTTCAATTTATACAACCCTCCCTCTTGCTCTCCAATCACTACTGCATGATCTATGTTCTTTCCCTTTGGCCACATTAGGACTTGGCCATTGACAAATGCAACCCTCATACCTTTTGCATCCAATGCAGAGATGGAGAGTAAGTTCTGCTTGAGCCCAGGTACATAAAGGACTTCTTTCATCTTCAAATATTTTCCAGAATCTAGGTTGTAGGATGCTTCACGACTTCCTTTGATTGGGTATTTATAATCATCTCCAAGTTTCACCATATGGGGTGATTCATGTTCAGATAGATTCACAAAAGATTCCTTAAACCCAGTCATGTGTTTGGAAGCCCCACTATCAATCAATCAATCATTACAACCGTGGGAGATAGTACCTGTGAGAGCAGAAATCAGAACATATTCTTCTTCACTTGATGAGTCATCATCACTATCACTTTCTGCCCTAGCCTTCTTCTTTGGGGGTTCATCATCTTCGGCAGCATGAGCATGATATCTTCTTTTGTTATTCTTCTTCTTCTTATTGAAGTTGTTGTTGTTGTCTTTCTTCTTCTTGGGACAATCTAAAGCAAAGTGTCCCTTCTCATTGCAATTGAAGCATCTGAGATATTTCTTATCTTTATGATAATGGTGGTGTGAGAATCTCCTGTTATGAGATGATTCCTTCTTGGACTTGCTTTTCCTGGCATGTGCTATGA
The DNA here is from genome assembly GCA_027924585.1 of Larix kaempferi. Taxonomy (NCBI): domain Eukaryota; kingdom Viridiplantae; phylum Streptophyta; class Pinopsida; order Pinales; family Pinaceae; genus Larix; species Larix kaempferi. Next base: position 5,958,901 of record BSBM01000770.1, read on the forward strand.
GAGCTTGATCTTCATTTCCCATCTTTTCTTCTCGGGCCATAAGCCTAGCTTCTTCTTGAGAGCATTCTTCCCACAATCTGTTGAATGAGATCAACTTCTTCCTTGCACAAATTCCTTGAATAAAGGAATCCCATGAACTGAGTAGGCCATTTAGAGCGGTCATCACCACTTCACCATTCTCCACCATTTCATCCACTGCTTCTAGTTGTTCCTTGATCTGGGAGACCCTTGAAAAATAAGATTGAATGGTTTCTCCATTCTAAAACTTTACTCCTTTCAATTGGTTCCGCAGGGTCATCTTCCGATTTATGTTCTTCTTTTCAAATAGCTTGGTCAAAGAGTCAAACATATCCTTGGGTGTCTTTAGAGAAGACACATGGGGTATGAGATGGTCTTTGATAGAGTCAACAATGATTCTCTTTGCCTTGACCAAGTTCTTCTTATACAATACCTTAGCCTCTTCATCCTCTGGGATAGGGATGTCTTCTTTTACATATGAGTCCAACTCATTCTCTTCCAGGATTAACCCAATCCTATACTTCCAAGCTTGGAAGTTATCAACTCCTTCAAGCTTGGTGTGGTGAGACATCTTAAAGAGTACTTCAAATGGAAATAGAAAAGATTTAGGTCTTACCACTTGAAATGCTAAAAACTGGATCTGGTCCCGGATTAGGGTTTGTCGAAAAACCCCTAAAAATTCAAAATGTGAATTTCTATTTTTTGAAAGGATAGAAAGATGCGCCTTGATGAGCTGATCAGCTTGGTGTATTCAGAATTTGAGATCAGCAAATCTTTACCCTTCAGATTTTCCTTTTTGTCCTCCCGGGTTCACTAAGGAGAGCCCTGAAATAGGGTTTGAGTTTCCCGGAGATCTACCCAGCCAAAAATCTCGATCCAAAGCTTTAAACTTCGATATTTGTAAGGAGCTTCGAGTTATGTCTTCAGATTTCAGAAATTCCTATTTTTGTGGAAACCCTAATTTTTAGGGTCAAATAAAAAAAATGCTCAGAATTGAATTTTGATTGGACAGATAGATTCTCCTTGATGAGTAGAGTCAATATACTATACTGCTTTTCCAAAATCTGTGGATAGAAACCCAATAAACAAGAAACTCAAGTTTTCGTCACTGCAAAATGTCTTCTTCTCAGGTTAGCTCTGATACCATGTTAAATTTTGAGCATTAATTAACAATACTCTAGGATCTTCACTGAGAGAATAACATATACAGTATATCAATGCATAACAATCAAAATAAGCATGACAAGCATCACAAGAATCAAAAGCATGAGAGACAAGAGACACAGAGTTTCCGTGGGGAAAACCCTAAGGTGAAAAACCCCACAACTTCCTCAGAGATAGATAGAGCAATGGCTCAACCAAAGTACGACCAAAATACACTTGAGATAGTCTCCTAGAAGCAGATGATCCTCCTCCTCACTAGTGCACCACTTTCTGAGTGAGAGAGAGATGAATTTTTGAATGATCTAAATAGAGATCTCCTGATCTCTATTTATACTAACCTGTTTTCCCAGTGACATTATGGGGCCGACTTGTCTAGCTAGGTACATCCACAATATAATATATAATTCAGGGCCGACCCCACACATGGTGGTCTAATAACCCATCGGTAAGTACACACACTTGTGACACTTGTCAATCCACATGACGACACTTCCTTATAGAGGAATAACACATCTCTAATAAGGGTACAATAAATATATATGAAATACATAGATGAAATACATTCCGAAGTTACATATACATCAACAATACAACCTTCTGTTGCATCAGTGGTTGTCTGATATGGGGCAACAACGAAGCAATGAACCATTCTTGATGTTGTTGCGGAGCTATAACAAAGCTCACTTGGTCCAACAATGTTTTGAATTTTTGGTCGAATTCCCAGACCGATTCAGTAGGTTTCTGCTTGATTTCTTTCAACTCTGTTATGCACTGTGATTCTAATTTGGGATTCTTAAACTCTGCTGCAATCGCAGTCTTGATATCTGCTTGGGTTCTCGGCTGGGCTTTATAATACTTCATAAACCAATGCAGTGCTCTATCTCTAAAAGTAGTTTTGAGCTACGCTCTCTTTATAGCATCATTCGTAACTTGCTTGCTAACCCGTTCCTTTGAATATCGACAGTTTTATATCGTTATCTGTCATTCTCCTTCCGTATTGTGTACGGTTTTGCGAGGAGTTCCCTGTGACAACAGTAGACGCAGGCTGTTTGATTGTGCTAGGTATAGTATTCTACGGAATGGTCTGATTCGTAGTACTCTGAGCACTCACTCCTACGATGTTACTGATCTATGGGATAGGCTGCGCGATGCTCGCAGCGGGTGGGTTCTGGATTATTGGATTCTGGGGTGTAATACGCTGGATTGTGGCTGATAACTACATGTTCTTATTATTGAGGTCACATGGAATTTCGGTATCGATACGGTTTCTAGATTGTATGGGACTCTTTTCATTAGTAAGCTTATATCTCTTTCCACTTCTCAAAGTATGGTTTTCTTCGTCAGAATTAATGTGTGTATTCTCTACCATGACAGATTTAGAATTACTACTGCATTCGTAAAACTCCTTTCTCAGCTAAAAGCATTTTAATGTATAGACTGATATTTTTCAAGAACTTACCTCTGAATCCTTTGAAGAAGTATGCTTCACCTTAGCAGTAAGATTTTAGCGTGTCTACAATAAACTCAGTCACAAATCCTTCAAGTATGCTATCAACCCAGAAGTCGACTACTTGCAACAGTGAGCTATCTATTGCTTTGAGTTGTGCAGTTAACTCCAGACTCCACTCTGTAGGTACTCCTCCTTGAGAACAATTCTTTCTTTCTGCTAGGCGCAATATCCACTCGTGCAACTCGTTTGGAAACGACGCCCAGAAAATCTCATGGATGTCCCTCCACAAATATCTATTCAACCACTCTACGTCAAATAGACGCGGGTGTTTGTTTTCTTTCTTTTCAAAATCTCTTTTGATCTTATCGCACCAAGCCCAAATTTATTTCTTTTCTGGATGCCAATTGTATGATCTTAATGGAAATCGTATTCTTCTTTGCACATTACTTTCTGAAACACACTATTGCATCACTAAGTCTTAGCATGGCAATGGAACCATTTGTTGGTGTTTTTTCTGATCTAGAGGTTTTTCCAATGTAGACCCAGGTACTTCGTGGTGCAAGACACCAACAAAAACCCTATTCACCAGCCCTTTTGGAAACAAATTGTAAGCAGTCTGAGGTCTCACCCGAGGTAAAGCTGAGGGTGCGGTTGCAGAAGCAGGTTTCCACAACCTTGTGATGCAAGTGTTTAAACTGGTTAATGTGCAGCATGGTGACAGACTGCGCGCTGCGGTCAATGACTGCACGAGGCCTTCTACTTCGCGTTGATACTTGAGCAAGCTAAGGTTCTGCGTGGATTACTCCTAGTCTACGACGATAAGTTATCAACAACTTATCGCGCAACACTTCTAATGGATCAGCGCGTCAACTAGACCGTGCGACCGTTTATGAGACCTAATCACTTCTAATCAATCTTATTCGATAATCCTTAATCATTCATCATTACTTAGACTGATAAACATCATAACTTATGCAAATGAGTGAGATGTGCGATGCTTTGTGCTCTGATATCACAATTCAACCTTCGCACTTAACTATGTGTTTATCTAACATGTCCATTCATTGGAAGACTTATAGGTGCTTGACTGTTAACATTCATCCATACACGAACTACTAACATCTTATTCCATCCCTTCCGCGGTGAATACAGATAAAAGTAAACATATATCAGATAACAGTAACTTCACGCATGCACTGTAAGTAATTCAAGCAAAAATAATGGCAATCATACACAACAATCACATAACATAAGGTTTAACGTGGTTCACCCCCCCGGACGGAAAGCTACATCCACAAGAATTGTTGTTTTATTATCTTAGGAAAGGGTACAATAGTTCTTCGTTTGCGCACTCAGCTGCAGACGCTCTTCTTCCTCAAAATTAGGTCTCTGTGCACTTAGCTGCAGATCCTTTACAATGGCTTCTTGCTCAAAGATTCTAACAATATTCAATAATACCCAAATACAAAAAGTGTTAACCCTTTCCCATACAAAAATTCCTTATATATAGATCATTCCCGTAGGTCATGTCTTTACATTACAAAGGAAAAACCCTTAGGTTTACAAAATTTTCACAGTTTTCCCAACACCAGATTGTTGGTGTCTGGTAGTGGATCTTCTGTCACGCACGCGCCAACGGGTTGCTTCCGCCGAGATGTTCCTTCTTTCACTGCCTTAGATGACTGGTTCAAGTAGTAGTTCTCTGTTTGTGTAATCAGCCACCTACCTCCAAAGGATACAAACTCATGGATATCATATCCAAAAATATATTCATCGAGCGAAGTGTTCAATTTGAAGAACCGCTTCATGATCTACAACTAGTGGAGGAAGAAACTGCCAAACTGCTTCCTCTCCAAGAACAAGATTTAGAAGAATATGGTAAAAGTTTGTGTTCTGATATTTTATCATAAATTAATGAACATGAAATATCAGGTTTGGATTCAAATCCAGATGATCCCCCTCAGTTTCCAAAGTGGGTAGAAAAGACTCTCACAACTGCTGGTTCTAACATTGGAAATCCTACCGATCCAAGAAGAACTCAAGTAGACTTTCAAATAGAAGGTATGGATCTTTCATATTCTGATCCATTAATGTCTAAATTTTTTTTTGATGATTGGTTCAGATCCTAAATCATACTACCATGCCCAACGAGATCCGAGATGACAAATCTCCATGGATGAAGAGTACAATTCTCTTAAAAAAAATGCAACATGGGAGCTAGTTTCTCTTCCACTTGGGAGGAAATTATTTCAATGCAAATGGGTCTACTGAACCAAGGTTGATGCTGATGGCTCAACTTGAAAATAAAAATCTAGGTTGGTGGAAAAGTGTTTCTCAAAAGTTCATGGTGTGGACTACACAGAAACGTTTGCACCGGTCGCAAAAATGGATTAAATCCTCCTAGTTTTGGCAATTTCCACATCCAAGCACTGGGAGGTGCACCACATGGCTGTGAAGAGTGAATTTATTCATGGAGATATTCAGGAAGATATTTACATGACTCATACAAAATTTTACATTTTAGATCTGACACTTGTTTGTAGATTAAGGAAATCCTTGTATGGTTTAAAACAGGCCCCAAGAGCTTTGTATGCAAAGATGGATTCCTTTCTTCTGTCACAAAATTTTGTGAGATGCAAATCATATCAGAATGTGTATCTACAGAAGCATGAAGTTAATTTTCTGATCATTGTCCTTTATTTTGATGACCTATTGATTAGATGAAGCATTCTTTCTTCGATCGACACTATAAAAACTGCTCTACAGCAAGCATTCGATATGAGTGATTTAGGCCTGTTGAGGCAGTTTCTTGGTCTTGAGATCACTTAGAATTTTGATGGGATTATGATATCTCATCAAAATATGCTTTGTACATGCAATATAAGTTCAATATGGAAGAATGTAAAGCGAAACCATTCCCATTCCTCTCAGGAACCAGTCTTGAGGATGGTGATTCTACACCGTTGGTGGATTCTACACTATACAGATAGTTGATTGGTAGTCTTTTGTATCTGACACACTCTAGGCATGATATTTATTATGCTATGAGTGTTGTGTCAAGGTACATGAAACAACCCCATGAGATTCACTAGAAGGAATCCAAAAGGATCTTGCACTATGTGCAGGGTATGAGACATTTTGGCATTAACTATGTGCAGGGTATGAGACATTTTGGCATTCATTATGCTGCGGATTCCGATCTTGACTTGGTTGGATTCACTGATTCATATTGGGTGTGTTACGGAGAAAAGTTCCTATGGCTTGGGGAAGACCACAACAGACAACTCACTACCAGAAAATAACTCAGTTCTCAATGCTATGCTATATAAATGACAATGCTAAGATAAGGGAGAATATAACCAACCTCGATCCAAACATTTGATGTAGATCCCCATTGAAGCTTTCAATTCGTGGACTTGAGCCTGCAAATTAGTCTTGACAGCAAATATACAATAAGCACATATGATATATGAAAGACATTAACATCATCAATAGCAATGGTCCATGATATCATAAGTGAATGCAACCCAATGTAATATAAACAACATTCACAACATTAATGGATGAGAATATGAGTATTTCTATTAATAAATAACAAGAAGTACAATGTGATACGACCTCTTGTCGGCAATCAATATGAACCAAGAATTGGGTCTCTCCACTTGCGCCTCCACCACTTCAATCCTCCATGGAGGGGAAAACTCAAACTATGAAAGGAGGTTGGAAGGTGAACATAAGAGGTTCACAACAACAAGGATCAATGAGTGTAAACTCAAGATATGGCAAAAATCCACTAGAGTTATCTTGCTCTCTTTTTCTCCTCCCTTCCATATTCCATAAGAGCTCGATATATGACCTTCCAAAGGTAAATGAAAGGACACATCAAGGCATTTCAGGGAAAATGGAGGGTCAAAGGTCACCCTAAGACCACTTTTTGGGAGTAAAAAGTAAATTTCTAGTGACTTTTACCATTTTACTTGACACTCACGGGCTATAGTGGAACAACTCGCGGGTACGCTGGCTAAAATGTAACAGCTAGCGTACATGAAGAAAAATAGGGAAATAGTGTGTTCTGAAGGACATAAGGTACATCTGAGTCAGTGAAATGGATCCTGAAGGTTAAAGAGTGTTGATGCTCACAGGGTGGAAATTACATTGTAACAGATACCCCCTAATGTGTGAGGTTAGAGAATGGTGCTACGATGGCATAAATACATTATAAATCTCAAAAGTGGAGTGATGGAGACACAAGTGGAAGGAGCAACTCACTCGTCACAATACAATAATATCTTTGAGTACATGTCAGTACAATACAACAATCTGATACAATGGCCATGAGTAGGCAGTACATAGTGAATACATGTCATAAGTGATCATAGCCATGATCCCTCTACAGTAACATATGGTTTCCTGCTGAAAAGGAAACAACTGGTGCAAACAGGAGGTACAAACTGCTGATATCTAAGAGATGATATCTCATATGTAAATTCACGATCATAAGTAGCATACTGAATGCCACTATCGCCTGGGGTCTTGTACACAAATCATCTATGGTGCAAGTCCCATCAAGTGAATAAAGGTGTTGAGGTTGAACCTGATGTGGAATCGTTTGATTATCGGTCAATGATGTACACCGTTAACAGACGCGAGATAACCCACCAATAATGAAAATGGGCATCGAGGCACAGAGTACAATCATCAAAGTGTGAATAGATGTGTTGAAGTTGAACACTAAGATGAATCCATCGATCAGGGGACATTGATGTATTCCCAAAACCGTGGATGGTGAGAGAACCTACCACTAATGACTGCAAGCCTCAAGGTACTCAACCGAACTCTAAGTCTCAAATTTTGGAATAAATGGGTTGAAGTCGATGGAATGAAACTCGCTGGAAAGAGGGAATTAAGGCATCCCCCATCAACCAGCATGAGGTAACAACTACGTTGAAATATTTGGAAGAACTCAGGTGAAACAGATTGACTCAATAAGGATGGCCAACATGCAATAGTCAAGAGATCTGAGGAGTGGCCGACTCTAGTTTCAAGACTTCCTTTTAACAAGAGCATGATCAGATGGATAGACTCAGGCAGCATAGACTCGACATAGACTATGTGATGCAAGAGGCATCAACAAAGGGCTCCATAGTGACTGGAAGCTTAACCAATCAGTGGATTAAAAATGAGAAACGAGTACAAATCCTAAGGTCCAACTATAGTCCCGAATCATAATGTATGGAGTGGAATGAATGCTCTATTCAAAGGCGACACAACATCAGCCAACTAGAAGTAGTAACCGTAATTCTGTTCGGCGTTTTGGAATATTTGATTTTTTTTGGTCTTTTTCATATTTGGAAAGCTTGAAAAAGAATAAAATTGCTTATAGTAATTGAGGGAACGAGTGTCAAATGGCAAGTATACTAGCCCCAAGTAGTGTAACATACCTATGATCAATTCAAGGAAGCATGTGCAGGACGTGGACACTCAGGGGGGTGTTCCCTCAGGGTCAACAGTTCATCAAATTGTGATAGAAAAATGGAAGCTCTGCAGGGCTCGACAGGGAAAGTGCTCAGGCACCAGGCTAACAATTGAGTAATCAGGAGCTGGCACAAGGCTCAAGCAGCAAGTGGGATGATGCAATGCAATCACAAATCGATATAACTGTGGGAGCCCTTACGAGAGATGGCCAACACAAGACAAAGTAGAGTATGAGTCTTTATCGCAAAGTCATGACGTAACTACAAAGGACTCCCGATCTTAAGGACAAACAATGGCATAGGCACCAAATCGCAAAAAAGGGGTTCTAACTAGGGTACCCATGTTCGGAAAGGCCTACCACCCCATAATGACACTTCTATAACAGTGTGAAAGCTCTGTGTCGGTTAAGAAGCGGGGTCGCACCTAGGGTTAATGAAAATGGTCAAAAGGTCAAATGCATAATGCATGTGAAAATGACATCTAACCTATATTCCAGGTGTGAAATATACTTGCCGTATGCGTGAAATGATCAGAGACAACTCTCACCAAAGAAATTTGGTCAAAAAATGCTACTCCAAGACATTATATTAGTCCAAAACAACTTAAAACGGAAAAAACTATAGACAAGTGGGTTTTCAAAACTATAAATAGTAATAAAAAATTACAATTTACAATTCATTTTCACTATTCACCCAATTTGGAGTTTTTGGTTAGTTTTCACCTTCAATTTTAGTTGTTGATTCTAGAAGCTACGGGCATCCGTTCGTTGAGCCGTCTGGAGTAGGTTAGTAGTCTCATCCATACCTTTCATTTGATTGTTTTTATTTGAATTTTCAGTGGTGCAATTTTTTAAATGGCGAAGCCCTATTTAGTCATGGCGGTACCCGCCGGCTACTAGCATATGGGTAGTGGGTAGGGATTGGTACCGCAGTCAACGCATGCGTTCATTGGGGCACCCACCTATGTGAGCTAATTAGCTCGCAGGTATGGTTGTGAAGTTTTTTTTTTAAATAAAATTGACTAAACTCTTGCTTTCTCTTCCTCCAGGATGGTTCTAGAATGGAGAGAAAGGGAGCATGACCTTGTGGATGAGTCCGTCCGCAATGATTTTCCTGCACAACAAGCTTTACAAGCATGTGGGATTTACAAGTTTTGGAACATAGGGGGTTTGAGGGCCCAAAACCTATTGCTCCATCGTTTGATAGACTACTGGGAACAAAAATTCAACTTGGACAGGCAAATACTTTCTTTGGAGGTCGATGATATATACTTCATTACTGGTTTGTCCCGCCGAGGTGAAGTGGCAAGCCTTCGATATCGTTCTTTGGGTGGTGGGATCACCATTACCGACTACATTGAGCGGTACTATCTTCCCAATACTTGGATAGTGGAAGTCAGGTGCCCATCAGAGCCATAGTCGATCTGAGCATGAAGGTTATAGTGGTGTTGATGCCTCGGATATCGTAGCATCAATCAGAAAGGGATTCTCCCCGAGAGACGGTCCCAATTAGACTATCTCCCGTTTGGTGTAGGGAATCCGTCCGGTTAGCGGTTCCGGCAACCGTGGTTTTGGACTTTAAATCCGATTCTACCGGTTATGGCCCGATCCACCTTTCTTTTGAGTTTTATGTGTTTTATATGAGATGCACATGCCTAAATTATACTTAATCTAAATGCAATTGAAACAAATCTAAATCTAGAAACGGGAACACGTCTATATATCCCTGCAGGGGAACACGCTTGAGGGGAGAGCAATCAGCTGCAACAGATATCGTAAGCAAAGAACAGATAGCTATTATTTCTCACGGTCAAAGCTACAGCAGGACGAGGATCTTGAGAAGATAGCTTCTCATTCAAACTGGAACGCATCTATTTCTCAAAGAGGAAAGCTAAAGGATAAGGAAACAGATCTAAATGAAACTTACAGAACGTATCTATCGCTTATGGACAAAAGAAATCAAAATTGTTTGATCTAAGTAACAAGAATAAAGAAACAAATCTAAATACAACGAAGCTGGAATTAAACTAAAAGATCCCTGCAAGGAGCAATTTAAAGTCATGAACAATGAGCCACATGGATTACCCGGAAGAAAGAACAGTTAGCTATTCGATCTAGACAAAGAAATTCACTGCAATACATTTCATTGTTCACAAAATAGAGAGAACGCATGCGTAGACGAGAGCAAGATCATTAATGCAAAGAAATAATTCAGAAGTCCAGGATGATCTCACATTGCATAAATTGCAGTCATTAGAATAATCCAACACAAAGCAACCCAACATTCCAAGCAAAACGTCCATCTCCGTGGCTTCTATTAGAAAATTCGATTTACAGAGCCGATACAAGATAGCTCGTATCATTTGCCCAAAATTTTCATTCTCTGCCAAAAGTCCTGTGTAATCTTTCCTAGCTCCTATTTATAGTTACAAATTTGCCCTCTGGGCTGACACCTAGCATTCTCCACCTGTCATTTGCAGAATTTCCACTACAATCGACCCCCAAAATGGCCACTTCTTTTACAATTTTTTTTTTTTTTTTTGACAAAATCAGGGACAGCTGTCCCACGGCTTACGCCTTACATATTCAAAAAATACATAACAGAAAATTTGCTAACACCAAAGCGTTCCCCGCTGGGCACGTGTTTGTCTGCAGAGAATGGCTCACTGATGCCAGCCTCTTCATTCCTGTGCGTGAGCTTCTTCTGGCAAAGGGTCGCCCAAGTTGACGGTCACTGATGCTGCCTGGGAAGAGGCCCTCGAATCCCCTGCTGATGCTGCTCCTAATTGGGAAGGGGGAAAGGGACTGGCCAGACTTTCTGCCATTGCTGGGGAAGAGGCTGCCGGGAGAGGGACTGCCGGATCTGCTGATGCTTCTGTTGCTGCTGCAGCTTTCCTGACCTCCTCTTCTATGTAGCTGTGCCACACACCTGTGTCTCTTATGATTATGTTTGCTGCGGCAGGAAACAGGATTTTCTGAGAAGTCACATTCTTCCCGAGCTCCGTTTTAATGCTCCGTACTTCTGCTTCAGCAGCTTGATATGTTTCCTTCAACAGATGGTTGTGAAGTGTTGATGAACCGATGTAATGTTGGAGATCATCCATGGCAAGGACATCAATGTTTTTCACATATTCCATCTGGACGCCTAGCTCTTCCCTCAGTTGAGATAACCGCTGCTCCTTCCCCGGGAAGTCTTCTAGGGTCTGAGGGAAACTCAATGTGCAGTTGTCATGGACTCCTTTGAGCTTTTGATATAGGTTGTTGATTCTATCTGTGGTCTTCTGCACACTGGCCATCAGCTTATTGGCACAGTTCCGGCCAAACTCCAACAAGGCTATATCTTCATTAAAATCTTCCACGGTCTTGAAAGGAAGATGCGGGGGGAAACCTCCTTTCCCTTCCCTCCATGCCATCTGACTTATGACATTTGCCTTGACACGGGTATTCTTAGCTTTGAGCCTGTGGGCTTCCGCATTGACCTCTTTTAGCCTACCCGTCATGGCCTTGAGTTTGCATACCTCATCAGTGATTAGCTCTTGAGAGCCATACACTTGCTGTAGGATATTGCATGACAGCTCGTGGAAGGGGGACATGTCCAAGGTTCTGCTTTCCGCTTGCTCTAAACGCTCAGCTAATGCCTGCTTGTCTGCTTCTAGCTGAGAGGCCTTTTCCTCCACTCCATTCTTCTCTGCTTCCACAATCATCATTTGAAGTGTTAGCTGGTCCTTTTCCTCCTCCAACTGGCTGTACTTGTTTGACAACTCCTTATGTTCGGCGTACAAGCAGCTATACTTGTTTACTATCAGGTCCTTTTGGGCTTGCTCATTAGCCACATTTTGCTGCAGGGTACGTGCTCTTTTCTTTGTCAATATATTTTCTTTGACTATAACCCCTACATTGGCAAATGATGCTTGTGCTGTTGCTATAACTGCGGAGGCCATGGCAATGGGATCCGCATCTGTGTTTTGCATGACAGCGACCTCTCGGCGGGTAACTATGTCATCATGGAAGGGACTTTTGATCCTCTCTTCTGATTGGAGGACCATTGTTTTTCTTTTCTTATCATAGACAAACTCATTCCATTTGGACACCGTACGTTTCCCAGATGGAGTGTACGGTACAATTGGTCGGTTTATGATGTCTATGTCTTCTTCCATAGGTGGGGTCCGGACTTCCTGAGCGGGGTCTGTTCCTTCCTTTTGGGTACCAGAGCCACCTGCTTGAGAGGTGTCTATCTCCATGTCTTGCACACCGGACCCACCTGCCCTGGTATTTTCCCTTGTCTTCAATTCTTCCTCGACCTTCTTCCTTGCTTCAGCTCGCTCAGTCTCCGCTTCCTTTTGTTTTTGGGCTTCTTCAGCCTCATTCCGCAGTCTTTCATTTTCAGCGTCTTGTTGCTTTCTTGCTTCCTCGGCTTCCTTTTGTAACCTTGCCTCTTCTCTTAATCTGAGCTCTTCCTGAGCTCGGGCATCCTTGGCTTCTCTCTCCTTTTGATGGATGGTCTTCTGGGCTTTGGTTGAGCTAGAGCTCGCTCCAGTACTTTGGCGACAGATCCGTAGCTCAGTCATGTTGCTGATGCCTCTGAATGCTTCCTCCTCGGCGTTGGGGTAGTGGGAGTATTCGAAGTTAGCATAGTTCCCCTTGCAATGCTCGGCCACTTTACCCTTTCTGTCGTTCCTGTGGAAGATGACCTCACCGAAATGGAAGGCCTTCAACTCTTGAACAAATTCGTCGGCAGAGGCCACCCCTGAAAACTTGTAAGCACCTATGCAGAAAGGTAGGGGTGGAAAGGAAGCCTTGTGTAGCTTGTGGAGGAATGCTCCAATCCCATCTAAGAAGAGTTGTCTGACTGCTTCCTTGAGCACCACATAATCTGTGGCATACTGCGGCAATATGTATGGGGGCTTAGTCCCCCCGAACATTCTCAAGTAGGTACCTTGTTCTGAAAAGTAGAAGTCTCCATAATCCTCAAGGACTTCCAAAGCGTTTTGTGACAGGCAACTTGGTTCTTCCTTGAACATTTTCTCGTATAGGGGCATGATGAACCCCTCATAGATGAGTTTGTAGCTGGGCTTGTAATTCTGAGCCCACAACATCTTGAATGCGATGTAGACCGGGGTTGTGGCCCTATCCCATGTACACCCCAATCCGGGGAACTCTATCTTGGCCAAGATACAATCTATTAGGTATGAAAACATGAAGAATTCAGCCTTCTTCATGGCCAGCCCGGGCTTAGCAGCACTTATCATTGAGGCCAGGCTATCTGACAAGATAGTGGCCCAGTCAAACACTGTCCCCTGAAATGCCACATAGTGAATAATAGGGACCCACTGAATCTTGTATACTGTGCCATCGGGCATGCCGAATATTCTGCATAGCATTAAAGCGATCAATCTGAAAGGGGCCCTCAGGTTCTGCACGTCATATTCATCATTTCCCTTCTTCCTCAAATGCTTCCCTCCCCTTAATAGCTTCTTAGCCATCTCGACGTTATCCATTTGGCCCAACCACTCGTCAGTCAGAGCTTGTTGGACACGGGGGAACTTGTAGGCTGCCGCAATATACGCGGGTTGAAACGAGGCGATAGCCATTTTCCCGCTATCATTTATCACTCTCCCTTCCGCATCTGCATGTTGGAGTATCCACCCAACCACTTCAGCGCAGGGAAACAGCTCAGGGCGGGTAGCGGCTCTAGTTATGCCTGAGGCTCTGATGTTAAGATAGATTGGTGCTTCCTCTAGCAGCATATCTGGGATTTCTTGGTCCCGGATCATTCTGTAGATGTCTCCCCATCTGATTTCTGGAGGGACACCCGTAGTGCACCTAGTGTCCTGGAGCGAGGTTTCAATCTTAGGAGGGGCAGGTTTCTTTTCTGTCATCTTTGCTTTCTTCTTACTGGGTTTCGGCATCTTGAATTATCCCTGATAACATCCATATACAATTCATTGTGAGCTTGAGCAACAGGTTGTATGATTTCAGCAGAGAGCAACATCGTTTTAATGAGATAAAATCAATGAAGCAAATATTAGGAAGCAAAACATTATTTCAATCATAAGACACACATTGAAGCTCTTAAAAGACGAGTATGGGATAAGCTATGTTGCGGCAGCTATTGATTTTTTCGGACCGATAGGCGATTCGCGGAAGCAATTGGCTTCCGGTTCCGCCTCGCGGAAGGAGATGTCTTTCTTTATAGTTGCGGTTGGAGAGGTCGATGGCGGGGAAGACGCGGGTTGACTCGGTGAGGGCTGTGGATGCTATCGTCACGCGCGGCCACTCGCCGAGTCACTACGGGAGACTTTAGTCCAGGCGAAGGTAACGGCGCCGGGATATGCTGACGGGGAGTGCTAGGGCGGTTGTGGCTTTAAGTTTCGGCTCGTGTGTAGGGGCTAAGGTTTATGGAAGGGGCCAGGGTTTTGAGTCTGAGTTATCGGCCCGGGACATGGAAAGCCCGTAGGGCTTCGGCAACTTCACCCAAGACGAGGGGCGCGGCCCGGGGTTTAAAACAAAAGAGGCATGGTTAACCGCCCGCACCCACCACTAGCAAAATAAAATATAACGTTTTCATGAAGGCCTATGACGATTTTGTAAAATGAAAAATCCGTTTACTGTACCTGACGGGCAAAACATAGCCCTTGACGGGTGTTTTTCCCGTCACAATCCCACTAAAACCATTGCTTTCCCCAAAAGACAACTCAGTAGTGAAAACCAAGGTCAAGATCCTACCTGGCACCGTGGGGATTGCTTGAGCGAGGTGGCTGCGAGCACGGACGCGCAAGGTGAGCTGGAGCGGTTTGCACGGTATCGCACGTCGTTGGCCGATTCACAAAACAATGGTGCATTGGTCGAGCCCCTACCGTATTTTATATAGAATGGGCACGTGTGAGCCTTTAATTCGGTAGGTGGCGTGGTTAAAACGGGGTTTAAATTCGCCGTGCGTAGCGGTCACGTCAAACGGTCTCGGTTTTCGTGCAACCGTCATTCGCGGGGCCAGTTCGCGAATTGTATCCACCGTAGCGGAAGGGTTCGATGAAAGCTTCCGACGTTTCGGGGCTTACTGTGGAAAGGAAGCTCGAAGCCTTCCGCGAGAGACCGCCGCGTAGCGGACGGGTAACGCCAAAACTTCCGCCGTTTCGGAACGATATAGCGAATGCTCCCGGTATTTTCGGAAGACTTTTGTGAACGCTTCCGCGAACCAAAATTTTGAAGTCTTGTTGATTTTTCGGGAAGGTTTGGCGAGGGCTCCCGCTAGTTTCGGAAAGCTTTTGGGCATGGCTTCCGCCGTTTCGGAAGCAAAACTTATACTTTTCCGCATATTCACCCGGGTTGTTTCGGAGACCTTCGCCGAGCGGTTTAAGCGATTGGCTTCCGCTGTTTCGGAAGGGTAGCCCGAAGGCTTCCCCGTTTCGGGAGCAAAGGCTGAAGGCCTCCGCGACAGCTTCTTGAGAAAATTCCAAGTCCTTTTCATGATTTCGGAAGGCAATCGTGAATTCCTCCGCGGGACTTATGGGGATGGCTTCCGCCGTTTCGGAAGGGTTTCATCAAAAGTTTCCGCTCAGTTTCTTTTGGGAAGATATCGCGGCGGCTTCCGCTGTTTCGGAAGGGTTCCCTGAATTCCCCCGCCGTTGCGGAAGGATTTCACGAAAGCTCCCGCCGTTGCGGAAGGGTTCAACGAAAACTCCCGCCGTTTCGGAAGGGTTCACCGAAAACTCCCGCCGTTAAGGGAGGGTTCGCTTAATTTCCCCGCCGTTGCGGAAGGTTGAAACTAAAAATTCTTTAAGTCCTTTGTTTCCGCATTTTCTAATCGGAAGGAAATCTAAGTCCTTTTCAGGAGACTAAGGCGAATGAGTCCCGCCGTTTCGGAAGGAAAGCCGGAGCCTTTCCGCGGTTGCGGGAGGTTTGAGTGAAAGGCTCCGCCGTTTCGGGAGCTAAGTCGTTTCGGAGCTTAAACCGTTCCGCAGAAGCAACGATTGAAAATTTTCCAAGTCTTTTACTTCGGAAGAAAATGATGAATTCCTTTGTGTTATTTCGGCGAGTTTATCCGAATGGCTTCCGCCGTTTCGGAAGACAGAGCTGAATTGTTCCGTGGTTGCGGAAGGCTTGGGCGAAAGCTCCCGCCGTTTCGGGTGGTCTTACCCAATGGCTTCCGCTGCTTTCGGCAAAAAAAAAAAAATAAAATAAAAAAAATCTAAGCCCTCCTTTCGGAAAGGTTGGACGTTTGACTTCCGCCGCTTCGGGACAATGTCTGGACTACTCCAAAACGTTTGGGAAAAAACTAAGTTATCTTTTGGTTCATTGGGGAGAACATGGAAGGATTGACGGCAAGCTGTTCAGCAGGGAAGCAAAATTTTATGTTGAAAACAGAGCTGACGGCTGGGATGGCTTCTCAAACAAATTTTCTACAAGAAATATAGGAGGGGCCCCAACATGTACAAAATTTTGGGGAGGGGTGTTGCTGCAACAACAAGTGGCTAGCCTTGTGCGGATTACAGGTTCGGCAATGCTTCACCAGGCTTCGAGGACGGCAATGTTCTATGCCTCACAGTTCATACGACCCATGGTATATGACTGGTGCACAACGTTACTGGGGTCCATGAAGACCCAATTAATGGAGTGCAAGCGTGGGGAGGCAAAAAAATTTGGATACGACAGTATCTTATGCAGTTTCTTCTTTGAGCGAGTTTTGAGGCTTAGTCCGAGGGTTGAAGTCCCTCCTCATAGTCTCCATGACCCAGTCTTGACCCGGTTGGCAGAGGTCTTGACGCGACAGGGTGGTGGCCAACAGGCATCACCATACACAGATGAGTTCTTTCACTGGTGGGACCGACAGGTCATAGCTATAGATGACTACCCCTATGCAAGGATAGACTTCCGTCAGGATCGTGACATGCCGCTTCCACTAGGAGCAGCGTTTGGAGACATCGGTGAGTTACTCTTTTTATGTTTTTGGTGTATTAAATTTTTAGGGATTTTTGATTATATATGTAAATGCAAAAAATATTTTTGGGGGTAGTATCATGTATTGACATTTCACTGTTTTCTCAAAGAGAAGGGTCCAGTAAGACCACAGGGATTCCCGAGACATCGTCGATGGGGTAGGGGTGATGAAGTAGTGGGTACTGTAGCAGAGCATACTCTAGCGGCTGTGTGGGTCAACCTATCACGGATGACCAACAGGGTACCAGGGATAGAGATAGCAGAACTACTAGAGGATATGCAGCGCCATGTGGTGGGGGTACTGAGTAACTGGGTGCGACTACTGTAGTGTATAGATAATGCAGTACATTATTACTATCAGACGCATCCTACCAAGGCAGTAGCTAAGCCTCCTCATAGGACTTAGACATCTCAGAGTCCCATTTTTTTGTATCGATATGTATATTTTTGAGAGCTACGGGCTCCAGTTTTGTATTATGACACTGCCATTTTGGACATGTTATTTATAAAAATCTATGGTTCTCCGGTTCTACTATATGTGTATGTACAAATGTATGAATGTGTGTTTATTTGTTTGCTTCATTAAGAATTTGACAAATGCCAATCTAGGACATAGTTAGCATATGCATTAGATATATGATTAAAACTTATCGGAACATGAATGTACGTAATGGATACAAAATTTCATTCCAAGAGTCTTACCCTTAAGAATATCCTTAATAAAGTAGGATCTCTCACACGGTACTGACCATTCAACTAAGACACAACTAGTTGTGAATCCAGGAAGACTTCTAAAAACTGGATACCATGTGAAATAGCATCCCGAAGTAACTCAATTATAGCATTGTACTCAGCCACATTGTTAGATGTAGGACCGAGACAAGCAACTTTTGAAGACACAACTAGGTGGTCAGGTGAATAAAGAACCTAGGAAGCAGAAGCAAGTTGCTGCGTATGATTGCTAGCACCATCCTCAAACCCTAATAATGTAGTAGATTCCGCTGACATCTGTCAATAAAATGGAAGTGAATTAGTAGACCTGAAAACCAAAATAAATATAAACTATGTACAGAAGCAACTATACAATAGTATACAAAAGTATTAGCTCGAACTAGAAGTTCAAGCGTAATACCACTTGAGGTAGAGCCCATTTCTAGGCTCCTTCAAGAAGTTCCCTTCATAAATTCTAATTTGTAGGCTCCTTTTTCCAGGACACGCCTCATGATGTAAGGACCATGCCACATGGGATTAAAATTGACTGCCCTCAGGGATTCTTTAGCTTGATCGCATAAAAGGACCAAGTCACCTTCAACACATTGCTGGGGATGGACAAACCTATTGTATTGAACCTTGATATGACATTTATTGGCATCTATAGCCACGGCGGCATCTCAACGCTGCTCAAGCTGGATCAAATGTTACTGAATACCTGTCGTGTTAGGGAGGAGCTCTATAGCTAGTTTTAGCGAAGGGATTTTGCATTCAATTGGTAAAATAGACTCCACACTGTGTACCGGCTGAAATGGTGAGAACCCGGTGGAAGTCTTGACTGCGGTTCGATATGCCCACAAAGAAGGATATAACATAATATGCCAGTTGTTCTTGCTCTATTGGATGGTACGTTGGAGAATGGTATTTAAAGACTTATTAACTGCTTCAACTTGACCATTCACTTGGGGGTAGTAAGAAGATGAGTGTTCTTGATGAAACCTAAGCTTGAGTGAAAAATCCTCCATTGTTTTGTTTTGAATGTGACTTCCATGGTAAGTGACAATCTCTTTTGGAATACTGAACCGAGTAATAATCTGATTGAATACAAAATGGGTTGTTGTAGCACAATTGGCTTTTCCGGTAGGCATGGCCTCAACCCATTTGGAAACATAGTCCATGGCCACTATGATATGGTGATGCCCCCCAATCGAAGCTGGTTTGAAATCCATGAAATATACCCCCCACTTGGTGAAGGGACCGACGGTGACGACCAGATGAAGGGGAGTTGGATGTGAGTGTATATTCCAAGAAAAAACCTAGCAAGGGTGACATCTCTTCACAACGTTCATACAATCTTTAAAGATGGAAGGCCAAAAGTAACCAGCTCGCATAATGCGTTGGTATGTTGCAAGCTCGGATAAGTGACCGCCACACGCCCCAACATGGGAATCATTAAGCACACGCTCCACTTCTTCGTGAGTCAAACAACGACAGAGAATAGAATCCTTTCTGGATGATACAAAGTGTCGCCGACGATGGTATAATCTTTGGCATGATGTTTCACACATTGTCATTCGTCTCGCAAATAGTGCGAAGGAAACTTCAAAGTTTGGAGATATACAATGATATCCCCATACCAAGGGTCCTCAGATGAGATAAGAAATAAGTGCTCATCCAAAAAGGAATCTTCATGGACATCATCCTCATCAAGTTGCAGAAGGTCCGACATAAGCTCAGCAAAAACCAAGGACTTGACTGACTTCACCAAAGCAAACTCAAGTTCAAATTCCTGAAGAATCACAATCCATTTATTGTACTTCCCCCCTATAAGATGTCGTGATAGCACGAACTGAAATGGATTGATATGCGCTATGATTGTTTTTCCTAAGCATGATGTAGTGCCGTAACCGTTGGACTGCATGTATAGTCGCAAGTGCCAACTTTTCCACATGAGTATATCTCAGTTCAGTGTATACTAAATTTCGACTAAGGTAATAGATCACATGCTCCACGAGCACATCATCAACCTAAACTAAGACCATGCCAATCGTCTCTTGAGACGCGGCCACATAAAGTATAAAATCGCGTGCGAAGTCAGGTGGACTAAACACAGGGGTCGATACCAAAGCTTTCTTAAGAGTGTCGAAAGACTACTGGGCTCACTCATCCCAGATAAACGGTGTGTCTTTCTTCAATAAGCATGCGAAACCTTTGGTAAGATTAGCATAATTCACTACAAAGCAGCGTAGAAAAGTAGCTCTCCCCTGGAGGCTCTGAAGTTGAAACAAGTTGCGCAGAGGAGAAAACCGAAGTATTGCCTCAACTTTAAGAGGATCGACTCTAATACCCTCTTTCGAAACTATGAAACCTAAAAGGTGACTTGTCCTTACAACAAAGATGCATTTATTGGGATTCAATCGAATCTTTTAGCGTATAAATCATTCGAGAATAAAATGAAGGTACTTGGGGCTATCCACCCTCTTGCGAGAATGTCTAGCAAGATCATCTAAGAAAACCTCCATTATACGTTTAAGGTCGTGGAAGGCATAGGTCATGACACGCTGAAACATAGCTCCAATGTTTTTAAGGCCGAAGGGAATTTTACGGTACGCAAATGTACCCCAAGGATAAATGAAAGTAGTCTTATGTTGGTCCTCGGGTTTGATTTGAATCTGGTTATACCCCGAAAATCCATCCATGAACGAAAAAATTTCACTTCCCGCACAATCATCCAAGTTCTGATCAATGAATAGAGTGGGGAAGTTGTCCTTCGGACATGCACGGTTCAAGTCTCTAAAATCAGTGCATACAGGGATAGTTCCCTGCTTCTTATCCATAGGAATGGGGTTTGACACCCATTCGGTAAGGGGAACTAGGTACATAAAACCAGCCTTAAGCAGTTTCTCCACCTCTGCCTTGATAGCGGCTTCCTTTTGAGTGTTCATAGCACACAGGCGTTGTCAAATTAGTTTAGCATTTGGATATGTTCTAATCTCATGTTCAACAATGTTGGGGTCTATTCCTAGCATCTCCTCATATGAACAGGCGAAATCTTCCTAGAGTTCTTTAAATAACTCAGAGTAAATGGCAACCTCCTCAGAAGATCAATCATCACTGATGTAAACATTCTCAATCTTTCTGGGATTACGAGAGATGTTGATCGGTGTAGTTGGGGAAATATTAGCCATGTTCCCTTTTATGTAAATCCCATGTGAGCCTAGAAGAGCCATAGGGTGACCAACCATCTCGGCAAGAGTCGTCCTAAACTCTTCTTGCTTGACGAGATCGAGGTTGGGAAGGAAATAAGAGCGATGATGCATGTCTTCCCAAGGTCTCTCACTACCACACATGGCCTCGATAATAGATTCATCCGAAGGTAAAGTATCATCAAGGAAATCGTGCAAACAAGATGAGTTGGCTGCCCAAACCGACAGCATAATGGGATCTTCCTCTTCTGTTCATGAAGAGGAGAGATCCGGCTCTACCGTGGCTTGTTGAATATCTTGATAAGCAAGCTCAGCAGCAAACAGTGTCAAAGCCATCCCAACATGCTCAACGTCTCCAGACATGAGATTCATGGACGGTAGGGTCCATGGATCATCAAAATACGAAGTCTGGAATAATACCATTATGCAATGGAGGAGATGCATTATCGGAAATGGTTGCAATTCAATTAATGGGTGAAGGGAAATCATAAGATCCCATCAATGAAGAGTACAATCTGACACCCATGTTCAATGAGAATCTATAACTTGGGGGACCATTGATCCCGTGGATGCTATGGAAAAAGGAATAACGAAATCCAGCTGGTCGATTGTCACAATATTGATTTCGTGTGGAAAGAAAATAACTATGAACACAGTGGACATGACAGCTTTCCTAGTGTACATCCAATTCCTACCCAGGAGAAGGTTGTAGTCGATGGGAACATCAACCACCTCAACTTCAATAGGCATGGGTTTCCCACCTAAGCGGACAACAAGGGAAGGGATAATCCCATGTGGCTTAAACAACCAACTGTCAAATGCAATGAGCATGGTCATACACTTGGATAAGGGAGGAGAGCCAAGAGCTTTCCAACAAGATAAATACATCGCTGACACAGAAGCACCTTTGTTAACCATTGTTCTTTTGACAAAATTCTGAAGGCACTCCACATGGATTTGAAAAGCCACGTGGTAAGGTAAGCAAGGTTGGACGTCAGTAGTATCAAACTTGATAACGTTAGGACTTGCCCCATCCTGAACTCCTAAAGCACTCAAAAGGGCATTCCTTTGAGAAGGACACGCCCATAAAAATTCAAGAGACGACATGGCACACAAAGTTTGACCCAAATATTATAAAATAGAGTAGTTCTGGGTGGCTTGAGCATTGGGATTATGTGTAGAGTTCTTGAGAACACCTTTCGGTATCCACGACATAGTAGAGGGCTTCTCGATATGCAAGGATGTATCAGGAGGAGGGGGAGACTCATTCCCCATATTCGGTTGTGGTGCACCATAATTGCGTTGACGAGTAGCAACACTAACCTCTGATTGAACCATATTCACGCATCCATATCCACTAGTATTGGAGTAAGACGTTGTAGTCTCATTAGGTCCATAACCAGTAGCGGGAGCATGCGAAGCCATGTTCTGATAATGAGGAAGGGGATCTTTTAACACAGTTGGGATCTGTTCCAGATTCTTCAATGCTTCTTCCATATGAGGACACAAGTGAGTAAGGTGATCTTCCCTGCAAAGCTTGAAAGGGAATTTCACTTTATGCCTAGGTTTACGGTCCCCACCAGCGTTTCTACCATCCAGAATAGGGTTGGCGTTCTATTTCCGAGGGGTATTGCGATTGTTACCATTGTTCCCATTGTTTCCACCCTTTCTATTATTTCTCCCCTTCTTTTAACCACAAGGATGCTAGTTACCCGATGGGTTCATCGATTGCACAGCATGTACATTGGATGATGGGGTGGAAGTGGACAAGGTGTGAACCTGTCCAGGAGTAGATTGGTTAAGCGACACATTTTGCATTTGATTAGTAACCAAATATACAGGTCAAGTACTTGCGGATCCCACGATGCCATTGGCATGTGGTCCAGGAACTGACTTGGGCTCATGTCATGTTCGCGGTGTGTTAGGAATAATGTCATACAAAATGCTAGACTGAGAATATAATAAATCTAATTGCTGGACTTTTAAGATGGCTTGTTCCTCAGTCCCAATGCCGGACATCGAAACATCCTTAGCAATATATGGAAGTAAAGACTTGAGAAACCATTCCAATAGAAACTCTGGAGGAGTGTTGGCTTTCACCAACCTCTTCCGTTGATGCCACTCTTGAATGTGGTCAGAAATATGTGTGGCCTTATTCTAGAGGAAGGTAGACGAAATTTCAGTACCAGTATCATAACGAACCGGAAACTGGAAATGATCCAAGAAAACCAAAGCTATCTCATTAAAACCCCTATAAGTGCCCCCAGGCAACTCGATATACTACTTCGCGGTTGCCCCCATGAGGGTGCATTGAAATAGTCTTAAATGAACGGAATTGTGACTCAATGAGTTAGATGAGCACCAAACGTGAAAGGTCATGACGTGATCACCTAGATTCTCACCACTCTTCCCCTCAAACTTAGGAATGTCCGAAGGGAGCTTGGTAGGGACCGGAGGCCAATTAGGATCGTGACACACCGGATCATTCGTGAGCTTTGAAAGATCTGAAAGATTCAGTCGAGCAAGGAACGAGATCTGCGGCTGGAAAGCTTGATTATAAGTTCCCATAAAAGGTTGATTGTATGAACCCAAAGGATAATATGGACCATAAGCTTGACCATGACCATTAAAATGTTGATTATACAGACCTAACTAACCATAATCTTGACCATGGCCATAAGGTCGATAACCTCCTCCAACCTGACCCATGTGAGGGTAAGCAGGTATATAGGCATTTTGAGCACCGTATTGAGGTGGGTTGTAATGAGAGCCAACACCGACTGTATTGTAGTAAGGGTTACCACCATAATTATGGGGCATATACGTGTTATTTGTAGCGGGAACCATGTTGTAATGACCATGGTTATAAGGTATGTTCCCACCCCCTACATAAGCATTATTAGTAGTGTGAGTAGTTGTATGGTGACCATGAGGTATATTCCCAACCCCAATGTTGGCATTACTAGTAGCAGGAGCGGTGGTGTTGTGACCATGATTATAAGGTATATTCCCACCTCCTACATTAGAATTACTAGTTGCGGTAGTAGACGTAAAAGTATATCGTATGTGTCCACCCCCTTGATTGGGAGGATTGTTAACATTAGCAAAATTGGTCCTTGGTTGATGGGTAGAGGCATGTGTATTGTATTGTGGATGGTGAGTCGTATTGCGAATAGTGTTCCTATTAGGATGGGTAGTCCTAGGAGGCGGCCTTCCTCCAACATTTGCATTGTTAGGAGGGATGTGACCGGTCCCCATACTATGTGTGTGAGTGGAAAATGTGGTTCCCCCGGCGAGGGTATTTTCCCCAGTGGGTGCAGTGTTGCTAACACCATGACTAGTGCCAGCATGACTACCAAACATAGTAGAAGGATCAACTATGTTGTAATCAGGCATACCAAAAGATAATGGAGTAGCATTGGTCGTAGGACCTGTGTCATCATGTAACTCTGGCATACCGTGTAAATAATTATGTGGAATCAAAGGATCGAACGGGTTGTCCTCGGGTGGATCCGGACCAAACAAACTAGGTTGGGTCTCGGGTGGATCTAGAACAAACAAACTAGGTTGGGTCTCGGGTGGATCACCCCCCCACACCTCTTGAGGAGTAGGGGTGTCTGAAGTGTGTTCGACTTTACCTGATGGAGTCATAGGGATTTTTCCCATGCCAGAATGTGCAATCATGACGTTGGCGATATACATTTTGCAAGATTCCGAAGACTCGGAGGGGGCCTTCTGGCGTCCCCTATGAATATGACGTGTAAGCTCGGTGGAGAGGAGGACTTCTTGCCACGATATTTCCAGAGAGACTATAAAAGCAAAGCGTCTCCTAACTGCCAAACTATCAATCAAAAACATAAAATCAAGAGCACACATCTAGAGAAACTACAACCAAATGCATACAAATAGAGTGGCTAAATGAGCTCCTGACACTACAGCCGGTAGGTCTCACCTAGGAGAAGCTTGAGACTCCCAAACTATAGCCGGAGGTAACATAATCAGTTATAAAGGTTCCCAGGATTCACTGCGTGCACAGGGTCAAATCCCTATAAACAACAACTGTGCTGTCCAACCCCTATCTGACTTAGGATACAAATAGTATAACCACTGCAAGCACCCTATGCGATACCTAGGTAAGGCAACTATGGTCACTGCAGTATAACCAATGCTCAGGGGGATAGTCGTAGGTAGGATCCGTCGTATGGGCAGGGTAGCTAAGCCCGAAACTCAAGAGGGTCAAATCCCCCAAGAGTCCCCATATACGAACAAATACTAGAAATATCTCCCATGTTCAGCTGGTATTGGATGGCTATCTTCGCAACCAACCTCCCGTGACCTCGTGCTTAACTCTATTCTAAGTAGAGCTTCCTGGAAACACCGATGTATACCATGGATTTCACCACTCCCTGGTCAGGCACATAATGTTTCGTCTAGTAGTCTTGTATTGTTAACTCACAATGATCTATTCCAATACTCTAAACCTATGCTAGTTGGTGCACCCTAAAAATAAAAATCTTTCTAATCAATTTTAAGATTAAGTGTTAATTTTAGGTGGCTGTGATTACTCAAAGGATATGGTCATGAAACTAATGGTGTATATGACTCAATAGTATGAAAAATTGTCAAACTCTAGACTCATATATCCAATAAAAACAATGCCACTAGAATGAAAGTCAATCCAACGGTTTCGAAATAAAAATGCAACTCTTTTATATTTTCAATGCACAAGCAGATCCTAGATGAAAGCACAAGCACTTAGATGCAAAATGCAGTACATAAAAGTAATTTTTTTTTGTATTTTCTCTTATAAGTAAAAGGAAAATGCAAAACTCTGTTTTTGTATTTTTCAATATAATGAAATGAAAAATGCAAGCAAAATCCCACTATTTAGTTACAGAAATGTAGAGGAGATCACTAAGACAACTTAGCAGATCCCAAACAGTAAGACTCAGCCAATGTAATGAGCTAGAAAATTAAAAATGGGTAAAAACCAACAAGGCTCGAAACTAAGAGAAAAGAGGAGTTTTGGTCATGAATAAGGCATGAAATAGTCAGGAACAAGGCCAAGGAAGACTCAAGAAAACTCACAACCAACCCAACAAAAACCAAAGGCCATAAACCAATCACCCCTAGAGTTGTACTCTACTGTCGAACAAAAAAATGCGGGTACCCGTGGGCTATAATGCAGATAGAGGTGGGTAGACACGGGAAGAACTAGGCTCACCCACGTACAGGGAAAATCAAATGAGTAAACAAAGAGCCCAATGACCCAAAAAAATCCTGTTTTCTATAGTGTATCCTAATGGCCAATCAATGACACAGAGACTCAACACACAACTCTAAATAAGGACAAATGCCTAAAAATCCCCAAAAATGGATTTTCAAATCCAGTGGAGTCACCATTTCTGTTACGAAGAAAACTTCCTATGGCTTGGGGTAGACCACAATAGACAGCTGAATACCAGAAAATAACTCAGTTCTCAATGCTATGCTATATAAATGACAATGACAAGATAAGGGAGAATATAATCAACCTCGATCTGGACGTTTGATGTAGATCCTCGTTGAAGCTTTCAATTCGTGCACTTGAACCTGCAAATTAGTCTTGACAACCAATATACAACAAGCGCACATGATATATGAAAGACATTAACATCATCAATAGCAATGGTCCATGATATCATAAGTAAATGCAACCCAATGTAATATAAACAACATTCACAACATTAATGGACGAGAATATGAGTATTTCTATTAAAAAATAACAATAAGTACAATGTGATACGACCTCTTGTCGGCAACCAATCTGAACCAAGAGCTGGGTCTCTCCACTTGCGCCTCCACCACTTCAATCCTCCATGGAATGGCAAACTCAAACTATGAAGGAGTTTGGAAGGTGAACATAAGAGGTTCACAACAACAAGGATCAATGAGTGTAGACTCAAGATACGACAAAAATCCACTAGAGTTATCTTGCTCTCTCTTTCTCCTCCCTTCCATATGCCATAAGAGCTCAATATATAACCTTCCAAAGGTAAATGAAAGGACACATCGAGGCGTTTCGGGGAAAATGGAGGGCCAAAGGTCACCCTAAGACCGCTTTTTGGGAGTAAAAAGTAATTTTCTAGTGACTTTTACCATTTTACTTAACACCCGCGGGCTATAGTGGAACAGCTCGCGGGTACGCTAGATAAAATGCAACAGCTAGTGTACAGGAAGAAAAAAAGGGAAATAGTGTGTTCTGAAGGAAACAAGGTACATCTGAGTCATTGAAATGGATCCTGAAGGCCAAAGAGTGTTGATGCTCACAGGGTGGAAATTACGTTGTAACAGGGTGGGTGATAAAATTGATCGGAAGTCCACTTCCGGATATGTTTTCATGATTGGAACATGGCCTATTTGATGGTCAAGAAAAAAGAAGGCCTCCATTTCCTTATCTTCAGTAGAGGCAGAGTATCGAGGAGCAGTCAATGCTTGCATTTAGGTAGTTTGGTTGCAAGATATTCTAGCAGAGTTTGATATTGGTAGCACCAATTATACTGTCATATTTTGTGACAATTAGAGTGATATCAAGATCTTGACAGATCTGGTTCAGAGACAGAGGACCAAACATATCGATATCCACATGTACTACATCCGAGAGCTTGTGCATGATAGAACCATTGTACTGCAGTAATTCCCTACAGAAGAACACATTGCAGACATCTCAACCAAGAGCTTCACCGAGAAGAAGTTGTCTTACCTCCATTCACTATTGGGGGTGAGTTCTACTATGGTAAGGACAGATTAGATCCTTCATTGTTTAGTTTTATGGGAAGTTTTCTTTCCCATTGGGTTTTTACCTCTTTCCTCACTTAGATTTTTTGAGCATTTTTAGGATTATTTATGTATTGGGTGACCTATAGCCTTTGTTGCTAGGGCCATTTTATTATTTTTTTACTCCTCCACATGAGATTAGCTTAAGGGGGGGTGTTGGAGCATTTTCCAACCACACATCATTTATTTGAGCCTCGGAGCTTCATTTGCCACTTATCCTAAGTATTTTGACTCTATCATGTGCTTACATCATCAATAGATCACAGTTTTTGTAAACTAGGACTCCTCCTACATTGGGGGAATCAACTGGGCCTCCTCCATCATTAAAGGAGTGAATTGCATGACTAAAGTGCACTACTTAGTCCAACTGACAACATTTACTAGTTTATTTAGCGAACTGGAGACTAGAAGGCGCCCTACTACACTGGTTGACTTCATCTGGTGTTATTTTCACCTACTATTCAGTTAACAGCAGAAAGAAAGGCGCCCTCCCCTATTTTTGGGCATTCAGTTGAGTTTTGGATTTAGTTAGACTCAGTTAGACAGTTTCAGAGACTGTTAGAGTCAGTTTCATAGTAGTTAAGCGGTTAACTGATGTGCCGAGTGGTGTTAACTGCCAAGTAAGACACTTGCATGCATTCAATTTGAATGTCCTCTCTGGAATTCGAATTGCTTGGATTATTGTAGCCATTTTTACAGATTGTAATTATCTTCCGAGTTTATGATAATGCATGAATTGTTGCAAACCTTTTGCATCAGTGTTTTGACATATTATTTTCCTCATGCATATCTAGTAATTGTTGTCTCTGTTTGATAGATCTATTGTGCTTAGATTTTACAATAGGGTGGTTTGGAGGGGCTAGAGTGATGTGGGGAAGACATGAGATAATATTTTCCTATAGTTAGGTGAAGGATGCATGGATGGAGTTAAAGGGGAAGGTTGGGGATGTAATGTGGGATTATTAATAATGGTAGTGTGTATTTGTGTACATTTATGGCAATGAATATAAATGGATAGGGAAGGTAAATAATGTGGTGAAGGTGAAATACATGACATCAATGTCATTAAGAGAATTGGGTTGTTGGAGTAGAAGGAATGGATTTTTGTTGATGTGGGGTGGGATTAGGGTTAGGAAAGGAAGGTAGAGTAGAAATCTATGGTCAAGGTTTATACTCTTAAACAAGGGAACTTCTTTCTTAAAGCACTAAATAATCCATCATTGAACATAATAATATGTACCCCTTCAAAGTCTCAAATATAGACCTAAACCATGATTTTCATAAAGATTTCAATATGGACCATGTCATTAGATTTCCATGCTAAATAAAAAATTTGCGTAAATAATATGATGGAAACTTAATAAAATGGTCCAATATGGTTGTGTAAAGAGCACTAGAGGGGCTATGATTCCAACACATGAGAAGAGGAAAGGAGGCCTATGGGAGATTAAATCCTCTATTTCCAAGTGTCAACCTTATAAATCATCCATTTGCTTCCATGTTCCTTATATGAGTCACTTATTTTTGACTATTAAATCCAATCATTGAATGCATTTGCTAGGTTGGTGGGGAAAACCTTCTCATGCAGTTATGGAAGTATGGGATGGATATGCTTCTATGATAGCCGTAAGAATCCTCTCTTCCATGGTCATAATTTATGTCAGTTGTATTTTTCACCATCCTTTCATCTCTTTTGGACTCTACCAATTATTCTCATGCAGGTTTTTACAACATATTTTATAGTAGGCGGACTCTTTTTCCTCTTGCTATTCATTCCATTTACATTACCATTACCTAACTGAACAATAACTAGAAATTCAAATTGCGAACAAAGTATTGTAGACATTAGAGAAAATATATGGTTGTAGGTGAGCATAGAGGTTGGGAAAGATATGAACCTTTACCCATTATTTTTTGCTACTTATGCATGCTAGAGAAGCCATGAATTGATGTTACATGAGATTCTCTAACAATATATATCAGGTTGGAATCTTTCTACACACATTGGTAAGCAATGTAAGGGTTATATTTCTTGATGGAAGTATGGATCACTGAAGGGAAATTCCTTCCTTGTGTTGTGTGGGGAAGTAAAAATGAGTGTCATGGATGTGATGGCTGAGTGAGATCCTTGTAAATTTTCAGAGGTGGTTTGATATGCTAAGCATGAGAAAAAATGTTTTGTGGGCTTAGAGAGAGAGGATAATTAGGTGTTTTCTTTTCTCTAGTGGCCTCATAGCTCGACTTGGGGTTGGTATCTGAAGGTGATACCTAAAGTTGGGTGGAAAATAACACTTGCACAACTAGTTGCTTGGATATTCTTTCTAAAACATAACTATTTATTTTATATATGAATGCGAAATGAATTATATTTTCTTCTTGTGATGAATATGTCTATTTATGCATTGTGTGTGTGTGTAGATAGGGTTTTATTTTTGTTTTGTTTTATATTTTGCATCTGCACATACACTTTTTATTTATGAATTTGTATTTATGGCCCATGGGGTAGAACTTATGAACCTAAAATGTTTAAATACCCCCTTCTATGGTCGGAATGATAGATGGATATGTGACAGAGTGGTATCATATCTCTTGGTTGTAGCACCAAGGGTGTATGTGTCGAAATCCACAGTTATAGGTAGAAATCAAAATTTGCACATGAAGAGTGTTGACAAAACCCTTCTATGAAAGTCCATGATTTAATTGTTAGAGGGTATTTAAAAAATCCATGAGTCAAATATGTGGTCTACCAGCAGGAACGCTAGATTGGCTAAGGAAATTTGGGAAAATTTTGAAAATTGCATAGCTATTTTAAAAGGGGAGTTGGAGACCTGTGTAGGAATTGAATTTGCTCAACGCATTTCAGAATCAGGAGTAGAATCCATCTTTAGGAGAAAGAATGTGTATAAAATACATTCTTCCCGTGAAATAATCAATCAAAACTATTGCATAGCTATCATTGAAAACTTTCGATTCTATTGTGAGAAGGAGAGTTTGATAAATGTACTTAGGAAAATTTGATTTGATGATCTTCGTGTAACATTCCCGATGATAGTGTTGAAGTTCGATCTGATGAGTCTGAAAGGTTCTATTGTGAACTACAAAGTTGTAGAGTGGAACTATAAAGTTGTAGAGAAGATAATGAGAGGCTGATAAGAGCTCAAGAAGAATAGAACCAGTTGAAGCATCTATGCTCCAAATCTTAATGGATATTCAAAGGAAGATTAAAAACGGGAAACACTCATGAAATGAGGAAATGACTCATAATATCTTAAGGATACATTCTCGCAAGAGGTCCCATAGCTCAAGAAGGGTTTCTAGAGATAGGCCATATAATCCAAAATTCTCTTCTAGTGAGTCTTCTGCCTCTGAAGACTCTATTGAAGGTTCAATTTCTTCATCTCATAGGAATAAGAGGAAGATTCCTTTCAATAAAAACTCACATGAAGAATTTTAGAAGGACAAACCTCCAAATTTTGATGGTGAAGTAAAATTTGGTCAAGGCGCTAAAGCTTGGATTCTTGAGATGAGGAAGTATTTCCAGATTCTTGAGATGAGGAAGCATTTCCAAGTCCATGACTACCTATGGAACATGAAGGAAAATATGGATATATTGAATTTGAATGGAAGAGGATCTATATGGTGGGATCACCTTAGACAAGTCAAGAATATCAATGAAAGAAATGTGTGGAAGGAATTCAAGAAGTATTTCAACAAAAAATATCTCTTTGTTAGGTACTATGATGGAAAAATGAAACAGTTCCATGAGTTGAAATTGGGACAAATGACCATGGAGTAATATTCCAATAAATTATTGTAGCTATTGAGGTATGTTAAGCATATCATAGATGATAAGTTCAAAATTCAACATCTCCTAAGTGGATTACCTTAGTTAAAAAAGGATATAATTGATTTTGATGAAACTCAAAATCTAGATGAAACCATAAGGAAGGCCAAGTATTTATATGATAAAAAAAAGTAGGTCATAATTCCATAAGGCACGGAAGAACATGAAAAATGAGAATTTTGACCAAAGAAAGAGAGGATTTAAGCCTCATTCAATGTTCGGGATGTGGAGAGGATCATTTTCTTAGCAACTCTCCACATTAAAATGGGACTACAAAGCATGTTCATGACATCTAAGAAGATGAAATTATGGGTGAGGTAGCAAGGACCATCCCTATAATTTATGTTGCACTAGAGGAATTCTAAGAAAACCATCAATTAGTTGTGGTTGAGGTTGAAGGTGATATTACTAAGAATTCTGTTTCTATTTTGATTGATCTTGTTTCTACTCATAGTTATACCACTCCTAAATTTGTTGATATTTGTTCTTTTAAGAAAACAAACCATAGTAGACCATGGTTGGTCCAACCAACCAATGGAACTAAGAGAAAGTAAGTGAAGTGGTGGAGAAATGTCCACTAGAAATGGACAGAATAATCACACGGTAAAACATGAATATTCTTGAACTTGGTTCTTATGATGTTCTCATTGGAATGGATTGGTTGGAAGCACATAAATTTAAACTTGATTGATACAACAAGAATTTTGAATCCATTGATGAGGAATGGGACCCGAGGATTGTAAAGGGAATTCCAAAATTGGTTTATATTAGATAGATTTCAGCCTCGCAATTGAAGAAGTTCTTTACAAAGGGTTGTAATTTGTATGCATCCCATGTATTGGATACAATAGAAAATGAAGTTCCCACATTGGAGGACTATCATGTGTTGCGAGAATTCAAGGATGTGTTTCTCGATGAAGTGTTGGGACTTCCTCTCAAAAGGGATACTGATTTCACAGTTGATCTTGTGCTAAGAGCTACACCAATGTATACGATACCTTATATAATGAGTGCACTAGAATTGCTAGAGATGAAAATGCAATTGCAAGAGATTTTGGAAAAGAAATACATTAGGATAAGTGTGTCTCCATGAAGAGCACCCATTCTATTTGTAAAAAATAAATATGAAACACTCAGGTTATGTATTGATTATAGAGAAATGATTAAAGTTACAATGAATAATAAATACCCTTTACTTTGAACTGATGATTTCTTTGATCGAATGAGAGGGGAAAATGTATTTTCAAAGATTGATTTGAGGTCTAGTTACCATCAAGTGAATCAAGGAAGAAGAAATCCACAAAAAAACCTTTATGAGTTCATGGTGGTGCCATTTAGTGCAATTAATGCACCAACTAGATTCATGTGTCTCTTGAATAATGTTTTCAATAAGAATTTGGACAAGTTTGTTCTTGTTTTTCTAAATAACATTCTCATTTATTCCAAGAATTAAGAGGAGCATGAAGAAAATTTGAGAATGACTTTGCAAGTGCTAATATAGCATAAGTTGTATGAAAATCTAAGCAAATGTGAGTTCTATCAAAACAAGATTCATTATTTTGGTCACATTATTTTCGAGGAAGGAATATCAAGGGAGCTAGAAAAGATTGAGGCCATTATGGATTGACCAACTCCAATGAATGTGGAAGATGTGATATCTTTTATGGGTCTTTCTAGTTACTATAGGAGGCTCATTGAAGGATTTTCCAAGGTTGCACACCCTATTGGTTGTTTGCAAGAAAACAAAATAACATTCGAGTGGACACAAAAATGTGAAGGAAGCTTCCAACTGTTGAAGAAGCTTTTAACAAGTGCTCCAATTTTGAAAATTGCAAATCTAGAAAAAGATTTTGTTTTGTGTACCGATGCATGTAAATAGGGGTTTGGAGGATTTTTTATGAAAGACAATCATGTGGTATGTTATGAATCAAGAAATATGGAAGACCATGAGAATAATTATGTTACTCACGATTTATATCTTGCTGCTATAGTGCATGCTTTGAAAGTGTTGAGGCATTATTTTATGTAAAGGAAATTTGAGCTTAGGATAGACGATTGTGTTATGAAGTATTTGTTCGAGCAACCAACACAAAATGCAAGGAAAGTTAGATGAATGGAATTTTATGTGAATTTTATTTTCAAATTAAACACATAAAGGGGAAATAAAATAAAGTGGTTGATGCACTTAGTATAAAAAGCATGCAATGCATTTGATTGTGATGAACCTACAGTAAATGAATGATGAAAATGCAC
Source organism: Larix kaempferi (assembly GCA_027924585.1). NCBI lineage: Eukaryota > Viridiplantae > Streptophyta > Pinopsida > Pinales > Pinaceae > Larix > Larix kaempferi. The sequence goes on from BSBM01000770.1 coordinate 5,992,773, forward strand.
AATATAGAAGACCACATAAGATATTTATTGATTGCAGGACACTTCAAGGGGGAAACCTCCTTTGAGCAAGCTCAATACAAAATAACTCATGGATTCCTTCACTGGCCTCAACACGTATTTATATGCTAAGTCTAAGCTAAAAAACTATTACTCCCCATGAATGTGGGATAACACAATATACTCACGGGATGACTTACAAAGCATATGCATCCAACAACAATATACTAGCAATGTGGGATAACATAATATAATACGGGATGACTTACAGAGCATATGCATCCAACAATAATATACTAACAAAGTAAAGAGAAGGGTTGACATGGGCTCCTAACATCCCTTTCCCTTAGAAAAAGCTTTGTCATAAAATCTTTAGATGTGGAAATTTATGTTGAATATGAAGGAGTGGTTCCCATGTAGCATCCTCTGGTTGCATTCCATTCCACTGAATTAATACCTTGATGATAGATCAAGAGAGAAGCAGACACCCTTTGAGTGTTAGGGAGGATTTCTTGGAATGATGTAGATGAAGAAAAACCATATCAACTGCTTGAAAAGTGCACTCAGAATGGTGCTGATTGGCTGCTTGTGTCATTCAAATTCTTTCCACGTGAAGATTGTCTTGCAAAATGCGAAGAGTCTGATCGCAGTTTCGAAGAACCATGTCAATTTCCTAAACTGGTGTACTACTGAGGGTGTATGGAAGTGTTGATGTATATGTAACTTCTGAATGTATTTCATCTATGTATTTCATATATATATTTATTGTACCCTTATAAGAGATGTGTTATTCCTCTATAAGGAAGTGTCGTCATGTGGATTGAAAAGTGTCGCAAGTGTGTGTACTTGCCGATGGGTTATTAGACCACCATGTGTGGGGTCGGCCCTGAAATATATATTATATTGTGGATGTATCTAGATAGACAAGTCAACCCCATAGTGTAACTGGGCAAACAGGTTAGTATAAATAGAGATCGGGAGATCTCTATTTTGATCATTCAGAAAGTGACACTTCTCTCACTCAGAAAATGGTGCACTAGTGAGGAGGATCATCTGCTACTAGGAGACTATCTCAGTGTATTTTGGTTGAGCCATTGCTTTCTCTATCTCTGAGGAAGTTGTGGGGTTTTTCAACTTAGGGTTTTCCCCATGGAAACTCTGTGTCTCTTGTCTCTCATGCTTTTGATTCTTGTGATGCTTGTCATGCTTATTGTGATTGTTATGCATTGATATACTGTATATGGTATTCTCTCAGTGAAGATCCTAGAGTATTGTGAATTAATGCTCAAAATTTAACATGGTATCAGAGCTAATCTGAGAAGAAGACATTTTGCAGTGACAGAAACTTGAGTTTCTTGTTTATTGGGTTTCTCTCCATAGAGTTTGGAAAAGCAGTATAGTAGATTGACTCTACTCATTAAGGAGAATCCATCTGTCCAATCAGAATTCAATTCTGAGCATTTTCAGATTTGCCCCTAAAAAATAGGGTTTCCACAAAAATAGAAATTTTTGAAATCTGAAGACATAGCTGGAAGCTCCTTGCAAAAATCAAAGTTTAGAGATTTAGATTGAGATTTTTGGTTGGGTAGATCTCTGGGAAACTCAAACCCTAATTCAGGGCTCTCCCTAGTGAACCCGGGAGGACAAAAAGTCAAATCTGAAGGGTAAAACTTTGCTGATCTCAAATTTTGAATGCACCGGGCTGATCAGCTCATAAAGGCGCATCTTTCTATCCTTTCAGAAAGTTGAAATTCATATTTTGAATTTGTAGGGTTTTTTCGACAAACCCTAATCCAAAACCAGATCCGATTTTCATCATTTCAAGTGGTAAGACCTAAATCTTTTCTATTTCCATTTGAAGTACTCTTTAAAATGTCTCACCACACCAAGCTTGAGGATAAGCTTGAAGGGTATGATAAATTCCGAGCTTGGAAGTATAGGATTGGGTTAATCCTGGAAGAGAATGACTTGGACTCATATATAAAAGAAGACATCCCTATCCCAGAGGATGAAGAGGCTAAAGTATTGAATAAGAAGAACTTGGTCAAGGCAAAGAGAATCATTACTGATTCTATCAAAGACCATTTCATACCCCATGTGTCTTCTCTAAAGACATCCAAAGAGATGTTTGACTCTTTGACCAAGCTATTTGAAGGGAAGAACATAAATCGGAAGATGACCTTGCGGAACCAATTGAAAGGAGTAAAGTTTCAGAATGGAGAAACCATTCAATCTTATTTTTCAAGGGTCTCCCAGATTAAGGAACAACTAGAAGCAGTGGATGAAATGGTGGAGAATGGTGAAGTTGTCATGACCACTCTGAATGGCTTACCTAGGTCATGGGACTCCTTCATTCAAGGAATCTGTGCAAGAAAGAAGTTAATTTCCTTCAGTAGACTACAGGAAGAATGCTCACAAGAAAAAGCAAGGCTTGTGGCACGAGAAGAAAAGATGGGGAATGAAGATCAAGCTCTCACAGCTCACACTAAGAAAGGGAAGTCCAAGAGAGAGTCATCTCACTCCAAGAAAACTTCACATCACTTCAAAAAAAAAGAAGAATATGCTTCACCTGTAATGAGAAAGGACATATTTCCATAAATTGTCCCAAGAACAAGAAGGACAACAACAACTTCAACAAGAAGAAGAAGGGCAGCAAAAGAAGGTTTCATGCTCATGATGCTGAGGATGATGAACACCCAAGAAGAAGGCTAGGGTAGAAAGTGATGATACTAATGATGACTCATCAAGTGAAGAAGAGTATGTTCTGATCTCTTCTCTCACAAGTACTATCTCCCATGGTTGTAATGATTGGTTAATTGACAGTGGGGCTTCCAAACACATGACTAGGTTTAAGGAATCTTTTGTGAACCTATATGAACATGAATCACCCCATAAGGTGAAACTTGGGGATGATTATCAATACCCAATCAAAGGAAGTGGTGAAGCCTCCTACAACCTAGATTCTAGAAAATATTTGAAGATGAAAGAAGTCCTTTATGTACCTAGGCTCAAGAAGAACTTACTCTCCATCTCTGCATTGGATGAAAAAGGTATGAGGGTTGCATTTGTGGATGGCCAAGTCCTAATGTGGCCAAAGGGAAAGACCATAGATGATGCAGTAGTGATTGGAGAGCAAGAGGGAGGTTTGTATAAATTGAAGGGACAACCTGAACATGCCATGGTGCATGAATCCATGGAGCGAAGTGAACTTTGGCATAGAAGACTTGCTCATATGCACTATAGGGCACTTCCAATTGCAAGCAAGGCTGTAGAGGGTCTTCCTAAAATCAAGACCAAACGTGAAGGTGTTTGCAAAGGATGTGCAAAAGGTAAGAACATTAAGAAGGCTTTCCCAAGCAGTGAAAGCAAGGAAAAGGATATCCTGGAAATCATCCACTCAGATGTATGTGGTCCTATGTCATCCAGTTCTCTAAGTGGGTATGTTTACTATGTCTCATTTATTGATGACTTCTCCAGGAAGACTTGGGTATGCTTCTTGAAGAACAAAGGTGAGGTGTTTGATAAGTTTAGGGAATTCAAAACCTTGATGGAGAATCAAACTAACAAGAAGATCAAAACATTCAGATCCGACAATGGTGGAGAATTCACCTCAGTTGACTTCAAGAAGCCTTGCAGTGATTCAGGGATTAAGAGGGAGTTGACTGCTCCTTACAATCCACAACATAATGGAGTTGCAGAAAGGAAGAACAGAACAATCATGGAAGCAGCAAGAGCAATGCTACATGACCAGGATCTACTTATGCATCTATGGGCAGAAGCAGCTAGAACAGCTATATATGTGCAGAACAGAACACCCCACAAGATATTGGACAACAAGACACCAGAAGAGGTCTTTTCTGGTAAGAAACTTGAAGTCAGCCATCTCAGAATATTTGGTTGTCCAGTATTCACTCATGTCCCAAAGGAAAAGAGGACCAAACTAGATCCTTCAGGAATGAAGGGTATCTTTGTGGGTTACAGTGAAAGCTCGAAGTCTTACAGAATATACTTTCCAGGGTTCAAGAAGATTGATGTTAGCAGGGATGTGACATTTGATGAAAACTCAGCATTCATCAAATCAAGGAAGGCACTTATCGAAGTTTATGAAGAACCTAAGGAAACTAGATTTCAAGACACTACCATGACTGAAGCAATTGCAGAAGTTGTTCGTGAGTTTGAATATCCACAAGAACCTGTAGATCCACCCAATGAGGATAACTCTCACAAGAGGAAACCTGCATGGGCTAGAGAGCTCATTCAAGATGCAGAAATATTTGGCATTCCAGAAGAAGAACAAAGAGCAAAGAAGAGAACCAGATCACATACTAGCTATGTTGCTTTACTCTATGATATTATGAACAAAGAACCTTCCAGTTATGAAGAAGCAGCGAAAAAGAAAGAATGGAAGGATGCCATGGTTGAGGAATACCAATCAATAGTGAAGAATCTTGTTTGGGATGTTGTCCCAAGACCTAAAGAGAAGTCTGTTGTGACTTACAAATGGATCTACAAAATCAAGCATGCTGCAGATGGTAGTGTAGAGAAATACAAAGCAAGATTCGTAGCTCGTGGCTTCTCTCAGAAAGAGGGAATAGATTATGAAGAAACCTTTGCACCTGTAGCCAGGTATACTTCCATCAGAACAATACTTTCCCTGGCTGCAACAATGAAATGGAAAATACACCTGATGGATGTCAAGACTGCCTTCTTGAATGGTGTAGTTGAAGAAGAAGTATATGTGGAGCAGCCACTCGGTTTCGAAATACATGACAGGGAGTCATATGTGTGCAGATTGAATAAAGCCTTGTATGGCTTGAAACACGCTCCTAGAACTTGGTATGGTAGGATGGATAGTTTCCTATCTAGTTTGGGATTTACCAAGAGTAAAGCGAATTCCAACCTTTACTACAAGGTTGAAGAAGGGAATCCTGTGATTCTACTCCTGTATGTGGATGACTTATTTGTAACAGGAGATGACAGATTGATTGCAAATACTAAGAGGAAGCTTGCTATTGAGTTCGATATGGAAGATTTGGGAATGATTCATTATTTCCTAGGTATGGAGGTGTGGCAGAGTGCAGGTGGGATCTTCCTTGGTCAAATAAGTACACAGTAGATATCCTGAAGAGATTTAGGATGATGGATTGCAAGGCCATGTCCACACCTGTGGAATCAAATCTGAAGCTTCTATGTGATGCTTCATCTGAGCCGGTTGATGTCTCTATGTATCGTCAGATGATTGGGTCCTTGATGTACCTGACAAACACGAGACCGGATATTTGCTTTGCTGTGAACACATTAAGCCAGTTCCTGACGGATCCGAGGAGTGTTCACCTGGTTGCAGTAAAACATGTTCTGGGGTACTTGAAGGGTACAGTGGATTATGGGCTCAAGTATGAAGCGAATCAAAAGTTTAACCTGCAGGGTTATGTTGATTCAGATTGGGCTGGCAGTGCTGCATATAGGAAGAGCACATCTAGATGCTGCTTCAATATGGGATTAGGTGTGATCTCTTGGTTTAGAAGGAAGCAGTCCTGTGTAGAACTGAGTACAGCTGAGGTAGAGTATGTTGCAGCCTGTTCAGCTAGTTGTGAGGCAATATGGCTACGGAAGCTACTGTCTGAGTTATTTGATCTCCCATTGGATGCTACTGGTATCTTCTGCGATAACCAGAGTTGTGTGAAGCTGTTTGAGAACCCAGTGTTTCATGATAGGTCGAAACACATAGAGATCAAATAACACTATATCAGGGATATGGTGCAGAGAGGTGCTGTGAACCTTCTGTATGTTGCGACGGATGAGCAGATTACATATGTGCTAACGAAGCCACTAGCTAGGGTGAAGTTCGAGTACTTCAGGGAGAGGCTTGGTGTTCTTCAGATCGAGGACACTTCGAGGAAGAAGTGATGGACACATTTGCTGAAGCCATTCCAAGCATGTTGGAAGGAGGATCCTTCACATGGCTGTGGATGTAAGCGCTGGATGATGAGCATCAGGATGATGTTCTAGTTTCTGTTTTGTATGATCAGTTGGATCATTTATATGTATATGTATGTATGCATCATGTTGGATGATGGATATGATCAGTTGGATCATTTATATGTATGTACGCATCATGTTGGATGCTGGATATGATCAGTTGGATCATTTATATGTATGTACGCATCATGTTGGATGCTGGATATGATCGGTTGGATCATTTGTATGTATTTTGTATATGCATCATGTTGGATGCTTGGACCATGTATCTGTATATGTATCAGGTGGATACATTGTATGATCAGGTAGATCAGGTATATTGATATGTATCAGGTATGATCAGGTAGATCATGTATGTTGATGGATACATTGTGTGGATCATGTATCTATGTATCAGGTGGATACATTGTGTATGATGATATGTATCAGGTAGATACTTGGTGTGCATTAGATGGATGCATTGTATGATCAGGGTGATCGTGGATGACGAGCTTCTCCAGATGACATGCAGTAGGATGTTGCAGTGATGATGATCATGTGTACATCAAGATGATGTATGGTGAGTATTAGATGATACTTTGTGGCCATGGATCAGGTTGTGCAGATGAGCATGTCTGGGAGATCCTATAGGTCAGAGTTGCGTACCCATAACATCCTGGGATGCTCTTTCAAGACATTGCTCTGGGAGGACATGTAATTTTTGCCTTGGAAGATCTTCAGGTTGGATTTGTGTACTCATAACATCCTGAGATGCTCTTGCGAAGTTTTGTCCTATGGCATGTAATTTGCTCCTGGGAGATCTAGACAGGATGAAAAAGGCCTCAGATGCTTCAGCCAGGTTTTTCCATGACCACATGTAATTTGCTCCTGGGAGATCTGGATAGGATGAAAAAGGCCTTAAATGCTTCAGCCAGGTTTTGTGTTGGACCACATGTAATTTGCTCCTGGGAGATCTGGACAGGATGAAAAAGGCCTCAGATGCTTCAGCTAGGTTTTGTGGTGATATCACATGTAATGTGCTCCTGGGAGATCTGACAGGTAGAGCTATGTGCTCATAACAGCCTGGGATGCTTCAGCCAGGTTTTATGATGGGTCACATGTAATGTGCTCCTGGGAGATCTGACAGGTAGAGCTGTGTGCTCGTAATAACCTGGGATGCTACAGCTAGGTTTTGTGATGCACGTAATAAGTCCTAAGGATTACACAGTATGGCCAGCGATGATGAAGACATGTAGGTGGTGGGCCTACATCTAGTATGAAAAAGGACTGGCTCTGTAGAACTTCCTATGACGAGTAGAGTCAAAGATTGGTTGAGATAGCAGCAGCAGTGACGACGATGATGACGATGATACCGAGAAGAAGACTTGTCTAGCAGAACTGTGTCAAGAAATACCTTCCTAGTTAAGAGGGAGTGTTGATGTATATGTAACTTCGGAATGTATTTCATCTATGTATTTCATATATATATTTATTGTACCCTTATAAGAAATGTGTTATTCCTCTATAAGGAAGTGTCATCATGTGGATTGACAAGTGTCGCAAGTGTGTGTACTTGTCGATGGGTTATTAGACCACCATGTGTGGGGTCGGCCCTGAAATGTATATTATATTGTGGATGTATCTAGATAGACAAGTCGTCCCCATAGTGTAACTGGGTAAACAGGTTAGTATAAATAGAGATCCGGAGATCTCTATTTTGATCATTCAGAAAGTCACACTTCTCTCACTCAGAAAGTGGCACACTAGTGAGGAGGAGGATCATCTGCTACTAGGAGACTATCTCAGTGTATTTTGGTTTTACTTTGGTTGATCCATTGCTCTCTCTATCTCCGAGGAAGTTGTGGGTTTTTTCACATTAGGGTTTTCCCCACAAAAACTCTGTGTCTCTTGTCTCTCATGATTTTGATTCTTATGATGCTTGTCATGCTTATTGTGATTGTTATGCATTGCTATACTGTATATGTTATTCTCTTAGTGAAGATCCTAGAGTATTGTGAATTAATGCTCACAATTTAACAGGAAGAAGAAATGGCAGTGCCTGAAAATAGATTGCTTCATATGGAGTCATTTTAGATGCAGTATTGTACCACCATTCAACGAGAGGGAGTCACTTCGCCCATTGAAATTGTTGTTCGGAGGTGAAGCAATGAAGATAATTTTCCAAACATTTATTGGTAATTTCATTCGAACCATTTGTTTGTGGTTGAGACCTTGAACTCATCTTCAATTTGGTTCTCGTGTGGTGAAATAATTCTGTCCAAAATTCACTGGTGAAAGTTGCATTGCGAGCTGAGACAATGGAAGAAGGGATTTCGTGAGGATGGAAGAGTTGTTCCATGTCACTAAATTGTCTATATTTATAGAGGCGAGCAACCAAAACCAAAATCACTATCTTCCCTCCATATTGAGGGATCCCTTCAATGAATTCCATAGAAGGGTTGTTGGCCAACCATTGGATGAGTTGAGATAAGGAGGAGTCATTGACATAACCATGTTGAATAGATTGTAACCAATTTGGAACATGCATAGAAATGAGATGAAAGAGAAACTTGGTCATCAAATGTGCAAGAAAGAGCATATTTCACCAGATTCTCCTTCCCCTTCATGCAAGTGATCTCATAGGAATAACCCATGAGTTGGATAACCCATTTCAATTGTGTTGGGGAGGAGACCTGTTGTTCCAGGAAATATGTCAGACTCTGGTGAGCAGTCTTGATGCAGGAAAAAATTCCTAATAGGTATGGCTGCCACTTCTGTACTTCATGCAAAATAGCCATCATTTCCTTCTCAGATGTAGAGGCGGCTAAATTATTACTTGAAAGTTCTCTTGAAGGTGGAAATCCCACTGGTTTAGCAAAGACACCTGCATATCTATCCAAAATGTGTTATAGATCCAAAGGAGTAGTGGAGATCGTTGATGGTTGCATCTGAATGGAATGGAGCTGAGCAATGACACCATATGAATTCTTCTTAAAGATCTTTTCTAGGTGATGTGAATTGATGATGCAGAGAGACCCTTTTGTAAGCCTGTAAATGTGTGTTTCTTCCCATTGACTGAAAACTGCATCCAAAGTTAAGCAAAATCCCATAAGATGGGGCCAAGTGTGTGTAACCATTGAGTACCCAAAACCACATCACATCTGCCTAAGGCCAGGGAAAACATTTCAGAGCGTAGGTTATAATATTCCATAGAGATACACAAATTGTGACAGTTTCCCTTGGAAGTTAAGGTGTCCCCATTGGAAATCATGACTTCAAAGTTGGAGCAAGGATGGACAAAACAATAAGCTTGTTTGGTGATCCGAGGGTCAATGAAGTTATGAGTGCTACAAGAAACAATGAGTATTGTAAGAGGGATATTCTTGAAGTAACCCCTGACCCACATTGTTTGTGGGGTGGTGAATCTGGGTAAAGCATGGAGAGATATCTTTGGGTGGTCGTCTTGAGACGGGGGGTCAACAAGCAGTTGTTGAATGCCAACCTGATCATTGATTGTATCTAGAGCTTCTTCACCAAGTTCAGAGGCAGTCAAAGAAGCCGACAGTGTCCAAAGGAGTAGTGGAGACCGTTGATGGTTGCATCTGAATGGAATGGAGCTGAGCAATGACACCATGTGAATTCTTCTTAAGGATCTTTTCTAGGCGATGTGAATTGATGATGCAGAGAGACCCTTTTGTAAGCCTGTAAATGTGTGTTTCTTCCCATTGACTGAAAACTGCATCCAAAGTTCAGCAAAATCCCATAAGATGGGGCCAAGTGTGTGTAACCATTGAGTACCCAAAACCACATCACATATGCCTAAGGCCAAGGAAAACATTTCAGAGCGTAGATTATAATATTCCATAGAGATACACAAATTGTGACAGTTTCCCTTGGAAGTTAAGGTGTCCCCATTGGAAATCATGACTTCAAAGTTGGAGCAGGGATGGACAAAACAATAAGCTTGTTTGGCGATCCGAGGGTCAATGAAGTTATGAGTGCTACAAGAAACAATGAGTATTGTAAGAGGGATATTCTTGAAGTAACCCCTGACCCACATTGTTTGTGGGGTGGTGAATCCGCGTAAAGCATGGAGAGATATCTTTGGGTGGTCGTCTTGAGACGGGGGGTCAACAAGCAGCTGTTGAATTCCGACCTAATCATTGATTGTATCTAGAGCTTCTTCACCAAGTTCAGAGGCAGTCAAAGAAGCCACATCCAAGAGATAGAGCTTTTTCTCAAGAGATCTATGTCCTCAAGTGAATTGCTCATCACAATTATGACAAAGCCCTTTTTCTCTACATGCTCGCATCTCTGCTTTAGACAAATGCTTGATAGGAGTTGGTTGAGGAGCTGACGCGATGGGATGCCATTGGGAAACCATATTTTTGAATGGAACAAAAGTGGATTTGGAGCATTGTTGGGCTATGATCTTGTCCTCCTCCAACTTAGCCAACCCTAGGATGTCCATCATTGTGTTGGGACAAAAAATTTTAACCTCTGATCGGATTTCATCCTTGAGACCACTGATAAAACACCTCATGTAGAATTCATCAGACAATCCTTCTGTGTGATTGGCCAGTTTCTCAAATTCTGTCTCATACTCTCTCACAGTGCCAATTTGGCGAAGTTTAGTGAGTTCTCCTGTGAAGTCATGAAAAGTACTAGGGCCAAATCGTTTCAAAAGGAGTTGGCAAAAATATGTCCAGTTTGGCTCGGCGTGAATGAAATATGTCTAGTTTGGCTCGACGTGAATGAAATATGTCCAGTTTGGCTTGGTATGGACAACAAAAGTATTATACAGAATGAAATATTGTTCTTTCGGTATATCCATCTAGTCGGATCAGTACCATTGAAGTGAGGAAAATCAAGCTTCGGCCCACGAAAATTGCTGGAAGAAGAGAACCCAGTGGATGCAAAATATTTTGGCTATCGGTTATTGTTCATGACTGAATGCTGAAGATGGAGGCTGAGAAAATTTTCATCCATATCTTGGAGTTTGGTTTTGAGGGCTGCAAGTTCTTCATCCATTATTTGTGCTCCTGCGCGGGTAACAACCATAAGCATGAGTTTTTTTTTGTGACTGGGTAGAAAAAAAAAACAAAAGCTTCTTTAGTAAAGGAAAATTTGGATTTGGGAAAAAATCTGATGGGAATTGGGGTTTGACTAGGTTTTAGACACTTTCTAATGAACATGGAAGCATAAATTGGGGATTTCAGAAGCGGGGTGAAAGAATGAGAAAATTTGCCAGAGAGTGACAAAGAAGTAGAAATAGGAAATGAACATTGTGGAAAAATTTGAAGGCAATTGGGTGAAAATATAAGAAGTTATGGCAAACCCTAAAACTAGAAAAATGTTGGATTTCAGGCTTCAGAAAGTGGAATTTGGGATAGTGTCCACGGGAATGAAATATGCAGAATGGGATTGCAGAGGTGTCAGTGAAGTTTCAAGGGAAACAGAGTTAAAACAAGGAAGGATGTTCATCTCCTAATGGTTCAGGGGATTCACTTGGCCACCAATGTTGTCTGGCATCTTGCGTATTGGGACAGTAGCCCTCACTCTACGACACATGTAAAACTGATAATCGCTTTGCCACAAACGAAAAATCTTGGTTTACCTCACGGGTGGGAACTAGTCAATTAGGTAGGGGTCGTTTCCCTTTTCGCTAGCAAGACCTCTCAATGGGCCTGCTACTTCGGGGTTCCTGTGGTACTCTTCACAATGAGTTTTAGGGATTATGCCCAAGTACTTACCACAGTTAAGCGGATAGGGATTATCCCCGGATCCAAACCTGCAATTGATAGGAACAAATATAGATGTGAAAATTTTTTTGGCAGAAATTCCACCCAACGAGCCCAAGAAAGTGCTTTGATACGAGATGTGATGAACCTGCAACAAATAAATGATGAAAATGCACAATATAGCAAAACAAAGAAGATATTTATTGATCGTAGGTGACTTCGATGGGGTAACCTCCTTTGAGCAAGCTCAATACAAAATAACTCGTGGATTCCTTCACTGGCCTTAGCATGTATTTATACACTAAGTCTAAGCTAAACAACTATTACTCCCCATGAATGTGGGATAACACAATATACTCACGGGACAAATTAAAAAGCATATGCTTCTAGCAACAATATACTAGCAATGTGGGATAACACAATATACTACGAGGAAACTTACAAAGCATATGCATCCAAAAATAATGTACTAACAAATTAAAGAGAAGGGTTGACACTGGTTCCTAACACTGACAACCATTAGCATTTTCCAATAAGATTTGAATCAAAATATTGTTTACTCTCTTGTCAAAGATGAATATTATGTGAAAATAAAAGGAAAACTACAACAACAGAATTTGGAAAAGTGATGTGAAAGTTATCATTTGGAGGATCATGGACTTCTTACTTATAAAAAGAGAATCTATATTCCTAAGGTGGAATATTTGAGAAAAATTATTATGGATGAAATCCATAAAATGCCACATTCCAATCATCCAAGATATTAGAAAACAATTGCTACAGTAAGAAAGCAATATATTTGGCCAAGAATGAAGGAAGACATTGTTCAACATATTTACAGATGTATGAAATGCCATCGAGTAAATATTGAACATAAAATCCCAATAGGTTTATTGCATCCATTCCCAATTACAAAATGGAAATGGGAAGTGGTAAATATGGATTTTATTATCAGATTTCCAACTACTTCAAGGAAGCATGATTCCATTATGGTTGTGGTAGATAATTTGTTTAAGGAAACACATTTTATTCTAGTTAAATCTAGATAAAAGGATGATGAGATAGCAATAATATTCATTAAATAAATATTCAAATTCCATGGGTTACCCAAAGCAACTGTATCTGACCATGATACTAAATTTACTTCATTTATTTTTAAAAGTCTTTTTGTAAATTTAGGTACATAATTGAACTTTAGTACTACCTACCATCCAAAAACAAATGTACAAACATAAAGAACAAAGTAGGTGATTGAATACATGTTTCACAGGTATGTGATGGACACACCATCCAAGTGGGAAGATTATCTACACTTGGTAGAGTTTACATATAACAATGTGAAACATGCATCACTGTGAATGAGTCTATTTGAATCTTTTTTATGGTAGAAGGTGTAGGACACCAGTGAATTGGGATAATCTAGTGATTATAATTGTACTTGGGCTAGAAATACTTAAGGAAATGGAATAGGAGATTGCAAATATTTGATGAATTTAAATGCAACATAAGATAGACATAAAATCTGTGTAGATACAAATTGAATGCATAAGGAATTCAATGGTGGCGATCATGTTTACCTTCAAGTGAGGCCAAGAAAGAGTTACTTGAAGCTTGGAAGTTGTGTCAAGATATCACCAAGATATTGTGGGCCATTTGAAGTACTTGAGAGGATAGGGACAGTTGCATAGAGAATTGAATTTCCTACTAACACTAAAGCTCATAATTTTTTTAATTTTTCTTTGCTTAAGAAATATGTACATGATCTTAACTATGTGATTGACTGGGATGTGATCCAATCGGAACCTGAGGGAGAGTTCCAAATAGAGCCACTGTGATTCCTCACCAAGAAGGTAACATTGCTCTGGAATTGAGTCATCGAATAGGTAAAGGTGCAGTGGAAGCACTTTGGTCCCGACGATACTACATGGGAGCTGGAGGATGCCATGAGAGAGGCATGCCTATTTTTGTCCTGATTTTGAGAAACACCAAGGACGATGTTATTCCGATAGACAGGGGATTGCAATACCCCCAATTTGGACTTGGAATGTATCAAATCAAATTATGTAAATGATGTAAATATGCTAATATAGATTCTTAGTGTGGAGCTCAAGGCCAAGGACAGATAAGTGAATGGTTAGGAATGTATACTATAAATATTTCTATACAGACCATGTGATTTGCTTGTCACGCTAACTCAAAAATCTATGTAAATATTATGATGGAAATTAATAAAATGGTCCAAAGATGACCACGTAGAAAGAACTAGAGGGTCTATAATTTCACTAAAGTGGAATAGGAAAAGGGGTCTATGGGAGATTAAATCCTCTATTACCAAGTGTCAATCTTAGAACTCAACCATTTTCTACCATGTGGCTTAAATGAGCCAATTACTTCCTTTTCACTATTAAATCCAATCACTGAATGCTTGTTTGAGGTTGGTGGGGAAATTCTCCTCATGTAGTTATTGAAGCATGGAATGGATATAATTCTATGACAGTCGTCAGATTCCTCTCCTCTATGGTCAGAAGTTATGTTAGTTGTATTTTTCACCATCCTTTCATCTCCTTTAGAGTTTACCAATTATTTTGATGCAAATTCTTACAATAAATTTTATAGTAGGAAAAATTTTCCTCTTTAAATTCATTCCATTTCCATTACCTTACCGGATTGAAAAATAATTACAAATTCAAATTGTGAATAGAGAATTGTAGACATTAGATAAAATAGATGGTTGTATGTGAGCATAGAGGTTGGTAAAGAGATGAAACTTTATGCATTAAGTTTTGCTTCTTATGCATGCTTGAGAAGCCTTGAATTAATTTTATAGGAGGTTCTCCAACAACATTCAACAAGTTGGACTCTTTCTATACACACTAGTAAGCATTGTAAGGGTTGGATTTCCTGAGGGAACAAGGGAGAAATGAAGGGAAATGAATTCCTTGTGCTTTGTGGGGTAGCAGAAAATAGTTCCATGGATGGGATCATTGAGTGAGATCCTTGTAAATGCTCAGAGATGGGCGTTTTGGCTAAGCATGAGAGTAAATGGGTTGTGGGTTTAGAGAGAGAGTGTTAGGGATAATCGTCTTAAGTTTTATTTCTTGGGATTATTTGTTTTAATTGTAACATTTTTTAAGGAAAATTTCATAAATTGAGCATTCTTAGTAAATCTGTGGGTGTTGACTAGTGAAATTTACATAAGGATTTTAAACGAGGCATTTGTTGAAACAAAACTAGATAAATTCCCAATAACATTGACAACACTTGAGATAACCCCTTAAAATATTTGTTTCAATGTGGTTCACAACCCTAGTGAGGAGTTGCTACATCCATGGGAAGAAAACATAGGGGGCCCACCCAAAGGGGCCGCACCCTCCCAGCTTTGATTTTGGAGCTTAACCTGGTGGGGACATCAAGTGAGGCCCTTGCATATCAATAAATAGCCACCCAAGGATTTGACTTCGAGACCTTCTGCTTACAAATCATAGCTCTCAACCACTTGAGCTAACCCATCGGGCTATAACCCCTTGAAATATATCTCAAATGAAATTATATTAAAATTCAAATAATTTTATATTATTATTATTATTATTATTAATCATATTTGAATTTTAATGCTAAAAAAAAGAAATATTATCATCTCCCATATATTTTAATTTATTTTAAATCGTTTATATTATTTTATTATTCTCTTTTTAAGTAAATTGTTGATTGGAATTCTTTGTGAGCTATAAAAATATACTAAACAATGAAGAGGGGTGAAAAGTTACACATAACAAAATAAATCTTCTAAATTTTTAGAAAATTGAATTTAAATTATTTAAATTTGTCATTTTTAAAATTTAATATCACTATTTTTTTTAAGCTCGTATCCATGAAGATTTGAACTAGTGACCTTCCATTTATAACTTTTCATCTCAATTACTCATTAACAATTATTATACCCCATGAAAAAAATTATTTTCACTAATAAATTTAATTAAACCAATTAATTTTTTTTCCAGCGAAAAAAATCTACTATTGATATTCAAAGAAGTTGAATCAAATAGTACAATAAGGACCCAGATTCGTCAAACAGAATCGGTCAAACCACACAGTTTAGCATATACCATGAGCAAGAGATGAGTCTCATACCAGCTATATCACCTAATGTCAATTTATACAAACTTAAACAAAAACAAAATATCATAGTCTTTCAAATCAGGTACAGTGGCAGCAGATTTCAGAAGCTAATCAAAAAAGTAAATGGTGCCTTCATCCTGTAGGTTGTGCTCAACCCATTCCTCCCAAAATAGTTGTCCTTCATAACCTGATAACGCTTGTTTGGATAATTTATCAGCAAGAGTATTTTGCTCACGATAGATGTGCTCCAGTTAAACACCTTGAAGCTTAGCCAATTCAGATTGTGCCCGGAGTGCCCAGTGTCTTAAGTTAAGAACATTGAGCTGGAAGTCACCCGCTGCCCATTTAATTGTAACTTTGGAATCTCCAAAAATCTTAATGTTGACCAGGCCGAAAATATTAGCCACTTTAAGCATACACCAAAGAGCAATCAGTTCTGCTTTCATATTTGTGCCTGTGCCACAATTGAGTTTAAAAGTAAAGTGATGTGCCTCATTCAAATATATCACTCCTCCAATAGCGCATAAACCTGATTGAGATGCACCATCAAAAAAGATAGTGGGCTGATCAACCTTGAAACTGAAAGTACTGATCCTGTCAGTTCTTAATTTAGTGAAATCATCTTTACAATTTGCAAACATATTTAGTGCAATCAAACTACACTGTGTAGGATTGATATTGACATTTTGAAATAGTTCACTATTACGGGAGAACCAAATGGCCCAGGAAATGCAGATAGCAATGTAGAAGTGTTTCTTACAATTCCTATACCAGTTAAGTAGGCAATGATTAAAGTCTCCAACATCCCACGTTTGGTGTATTGAAAAATGTGAAATGATCACCGCCCATGTCATCTTTGCAAATCTGCACTTAACAAATAAATGTTGTTTGTTTTCTTCATCATTCTTACATAGTGTGCAGATGCCTGGACCATTCCAGCCACGATTTCGAAGGTTATCCCATGTCTTAAGTTTGTTTTGCAATAACATCCAACAGAAGCATTTGAGTTTGAGTGGTATAGACCAGAGCCAAAGGCGTTTGTACCACCAGTCTTGTGGATAAATGAGCCTATTCTGAACAATCCTATGATATGTTGTGCAAGCCGTTACCATTCCATTTGCTGGGTTGCCTTTCCAAAGAAGCTTATCTGGTTCCTGTCTGATTCTGATACCTGATGCATTGAGTTTAGATAAATAATCCTCCCAGGTTCGAGCAAGATAACCAGTGAGACCAATGTTCCTAGCAGACATCCATAAATTACCAACTGCAAAAACATGATGTTGCAGATGAATTTTATCCAGTGTATTCATTCCCAGAACCTGAAGATATTGGATAATAGGCTGTGGCAGAGTGAAATCATCTTCCATTCCTATGATAGGATCAATTCCTATGCGAATCCTTTCTCCATTCCCTACCTGCCAAATAAGATCGTCTTTGATCCAATGTATGATCTTCATGAAGCCTCGCCAAATTGGAGAGAAGTTCCAGCTAACAGTTTTTGGGCTCCTTATCCAGCTGAAGAAATCCTGTTTTATATATTTGTAGGCAATAAGGGTCGACCAAAGATTGTTTCCCATAAGACAACGCCAGAGACTTTTGAGTCTGAGCGCTATATTAAAAGAGCCCAAATCTAATATTCCCCATCCTCCGAATTTGAAAGGTCTCGAAATAACATCAGCAGCAATCATTGGAGTTTTGTCACCATGCGCAGACCCGAACCATAAAAAGTTGAAGAAAAGGCTTTTTATATACCTGAGAATAGTAGCTGGAACTTCAAGAAGTGTAAACCAGTAAACCGGTATACTGGAGAGCACTGATTTTAATAAGACGAGCTTCCCACCTATGGATAGTAGTCGGTAAGACCAGTGATTGATTCTATTTTCAATCTTTCTTAACAACCAATACCAGTCTTTACACAAGTAATTGTTTGGCTTAAGGTAAAAGCCCAGGTATTTAAGCCCAATTTCTAAATTATGACACTTAAATGGCATGAGCAATAAAATGTCCTTTATATTTGCTGCATCTGGAGACAAATGATAGAAATTAGATTTTCTTTGACTGATTTTCATTCCTGTAGCACCACAGAAAGTCTGAAAGAGGCCATTAAAAATGATCCATTCTTCAATAGAATCTTCGCCAGCTACCATCACATCATCAGCAAATAAGATATGTGAAATCACAAAATCCTTTGCTAATTTAATGCCTTTTATCTGTCTTCTAATAAAAACTTGTTTGATCAATCTACTGAACCCATCCATAACCAAGGCAAATAAGATAGGTGACAATGGACACCCTTGTCTAATACCCCTTGAACATCGGAAGAAAAATGGACTTAACTTATTTGAATTTATTTCACTTATACTATACAAATTAACAAAATATTAAAATTAAATCAAAATATTTAATATTATAAAATAAACCTAACTCATTTGAATTTCTTTCATTTACACTATATAATTAATTAACAAAATAATAAAACTAAATCAAAATATATTAACATTAAATAAAAAATAACACAATTATTAATAAGCATACTTATCATCTTTCCCACGTGAAGAAAAACATTGATATTATATTATGTTATCTAAAATATTAAAATTTTTAATCTAGAAGTAAAATTCAGAATAAATGAAACATTTGTATATCCTAAAGAAATGAAATTACACATACATGCATTTACACATACAATATATCTTTGCATGATATAGTTTGGTTACATGCATTTTCTAAAGATGCCCTAACTATGTATCAAATTAAATCCTTATAAATACATGAAACATTTGTATTTTATAAAGAAATGGAATTGGACAGATACACAATACCTTTGCATGAGATAGTTTGGTTGCATGCATTTTCTAAAGATGTCTTAAATGTATTTCACATCAAATCCTCATAATGAATTATTATTGGGGCCAACCATCATTTCCGTAGTATTATCAATGATGGAACTTGTTTTTGGGACACTCTTTAATCATATTTTACCTTTTCTACCTACCTTTTTGGGTATAATATAATGTGCCGTCATTTTTTATTGCATAGATTTAGACTCAGAGCAATTAAGCACATTTGTTTTCTACCGATCTAAGCCTGAGGTGATGAGTTGCTTGGATTCTTTTTGTTTTTTCAAGTAATAATGATGGTTATGAGGATATGTTGCAAAACCTTGTAGGTTGCTATCGATCCTTATACACTATTACAAAACTTAGCAATACGCCATGGAAAAAAATAGTTACAAGTCTTGAACATATTATGTTGTAGTACCACAAGGACAATTGTTTTGGATACTACTACAAAATGTGGTCTTGTATTTTTAGGACATGAGCACGGTGATGAAAAAGAATGATAAACAAGTTTTAATGATCCAACATTTTAGCAAGTGTTTAGCATTTTGTTTTCTAAACATGAGAAATTATAGACAAATATTGTGAAACTAACTCAAGAATATTTAATTCTTGAATTGATTCAAATCTAAGGTCCTCTTGTTAAGTTGTTATACCTTTTTTTTCCATTATGCAAGAATATATGTGCATAGCTGCAATATAAATAGTCAATGTGATTTTTAGACAAGGTTATTGTTTGGTGCATGACTTGCTATTAATTTAAAATCATTATTATTATTTAATACAAAGACATGTCATGATAATTATGAAAGAGATTTAACAAATAAAACCATGAACAAACCTAAGAACAATCAAAACAATGAAGAGAAACCAAAGACAATAAGGGAAACCCCTAAATAGATTGCTTGATTATTCACTTGGACAAAAGGCCTTTTTATAATTTTACATAAGGTCTTCCTTAAACTAACTCTCAAATAGAAAATAATTAATTAAGTGGCATGTGGCTTGAAGCAATTGATTTAACTAACTCTTAACAAATTTACTTGAAGAGTGTGCTCTCAAGAGGGACTATATCTTCCTAGAAGGTTGAGTTTTTATTGGTGATGTGTCCATATCAGGAGGTGTACCCATGGTCATTATCGGTTCCTCCTACCTTAAATCAGAAGTGTCCCCACTTTCCTCTTGAAGCAGGGAAACATGTATTAGGTGCATCTATCATGTTCAAAGTAGAGAGAACTAATGTTGCATAAACACATCTGGGAGTCTTTGTTGTGAATTGTTTTCCTAATGAAAAACATATGAGAATGATCTATAATGGTTGCGTCTTGATTTAGGAATGGAATTAGGGAGGTCGTGAAATGCTATGTAAATACCTTGAACTGTTATGATCGTGTCTGTTTCTAGAGATGAAACTGCCACTATAGAATAAATGTTATAGATCTAAATGTATAAAAGAGGGCATGCACAATGAGATGCATCTTAGAAATGTGGAGGAAAATAATCTGAAGGTGCTACCGGTGAAAACTAATCTATCTACCATGAAGATGATGGAATGCTTTTTATATGTTGTGTTCCTTATTATAGACTTGATGAGGAGTTGTAATTGGACTATCGCTTGAATATCTTGTTGTAGTCATCAAAGGTGGTGGAATGTGTGTTGGACTGCATTGGTTCTCCATGGATGTCGAGAGTAGTTGGATAAATAAACATCAACTTGTTGATAGTGAGAAGGATAGGTATTGTACAATGATTCTAAAGTTGAGGTCACGGTGTAGAAAGGTGGAGAGGATTTTTTTATGAAACAAGTAGGAGGAGGTTGGGTAATATCACTTCACTAAACATTGGAGAGTCTAGCAGTGGTAGAGGGGTGTTGTGTACATTGATGAGAGGGAACATAGAGTGGTTTGGAGGGGCTAGAGAGATGTGGGGAAGACATGAGATAATATTTTAGGGTTAGGTGAAGGATGCATGGATAGAGTTAAAGGGGAATATTGGGGATGTAATGTGGGATTATTAATAGTGGTAGTGTGGATTTGTGTACATTTATGACATGGAATATAAAGGGACGGGGAAGGTGAATAATGTGGTGAAGGTGAAATACATGACATCAATTCCATTGGGGGGATGGGTTTGTTGGAGGAGAAGGAATGATTTTTTTTTTATGTGGGGTGGGATTAGGGTTATGAAAGGAAGGTAGAGTAGGAAATATGTCAATTGGCATTCCAAAAAAACCACTTAGATAAATCTATGGTGAAGGTTGCTACTCTTAAACAACGCCACTTCTTTTCTTAAAGCACTAAATAATCCATCACTAAACATAAGAGTATGTACCCTTTCAAAGTCTCAAATAGGGACCTAAACCATGAGTTTCGTAAAGATTTTAATATATTTTTCTATGCTTTAGGTATGAAAAGGATTGACTAGTGAATGACAAGTAATGTATAATGTAAATATTTCTATATGGACCATGTGATTAGCATGTCATGCTAAATAAAAAATCTATGTAAATATTATGATGAAAAATTAATAAAATGGTCCAAGATGGTTGTGTAAAGAGCACTAGAGGGTATATGATTCCACCAAAGGGGAAGAGTAAAGGAGGACTATGGGAGTTGAAATCCTCTATTTCCAAGTGTCAACCTTAGAATTCATCCATTTGCTTCCATGTTCCTTATACGAGTCACTTCTTTTTTACTATTAATTCCAATCATTAAATGCATGCATGAGGTTGGTGGGGAAAGCTTTCTCATGTATTTATGGAATCATAGGATAGATATACTTCTATGATAGTTGTAAGAGTACTCTCTTCTATAGTAAGAAGTTATGTTAGTTGTATTTTTCACCATCCATTCATCTCCTTTGGACTCTACCAATTATTCTAATGCAGGTTTTTACAACAGATTTTATAGTAGGCATAATCTTTTTCTTCTTGCTATTCATTCCATTTGCATTCCCATTACCCAATTGAACAATAAATAGAAATTCAAATTGTGAACAGAGAATTGTAGACATTAGAGAAAATTGGTGGTTGTAGGTGAGCATAAAGTTTGGGAAAGATATAAGACTTTACCCATTATGTTTTGCTACGTATGCATGCTTGAGAAGCCATGAATTGAAGTTACATGAGGTTCTTTAACAACATACATCAGGTTGGGATATTTCTACACACATTGGTAAGTACTGTAAGGGTTAGATTTCTTGATGGAGGTATGGATCACTGAAGGGAAATGCCTTCCTTCTGTTGTGTGAGTTACACCAAAATCCCGTCATCATGAGTTATGTGTCCTCTATTTTCCCTAATTCCTAAAGCACCTAGGCCAAATGATTGAAAGGAGGATTGTTGTATTCCTTTTACCTTTTGTTGTCACCCCGACTCGCCCTGCTTGTTTACAAGATGTGTCAGACCATAGGTGACGTGCACTACACATTGACAGAGTGTGTCGGTGACGCTAGTTTCCTTTGCACAAGATGAATCACCCTTCAAAGAAGCAGGTTGTATGTGTTCAGGGTGTGGCTCTGTTAATTTAAAAGGAGAAAGAGAAGCTTCGAGTGGCTTCTAGAATCCTTGGTTATGTGGGGGCTTATCCCTATGAAATAGTAAAGGTGGCATTCGGTTCCCTTATCTTTTGGGATTATCCCTTGGTATCCTCCCACAAATCCTCAACCTCTCCTATCCTTTCATGCCTATAAATACAAAACTCCTCTCCATGGTTAAGGAGGAGGAATATAGAGCACTTAAATGTTGGTAAAATTTTTCTAGAATTGATTCCCTTTCATCCATCAAGAGGGGAAAGCTTGGATATTTGAGGCTAGGATAATTTCGAAGGTGTTACGACATAAAAGATCGATTGTAACGTCTCTCTATGTACTTATTTTAATTACATTAATGTAGATTCTTTCCATAAACATCTTGTTATTGTAAGATATTTAGAATTGGCTTCTTTGACTGCTAGTTTAGATTGATATAAGTTTATATGCTATTATTACTTGCTTGTTTCCACTCGTTGTACATGGTTTTGCAGCCAAAGATCTGAAGAACAAGAACTTCATCAAGCAAGGGGATAGTATCACATTCATAAGGTGAGCTCACTTCCAACATCCTTTGCAATTTGATTAATATAAGGAAAGTAATTTGTATTGTGTACTTCTTTTGTTCTAGATCCGAACCATTCGGACTAGGGAGATCGGTTTATGTATGCACTGATGGATTGTCCGTAAAAAAAATTGGCGACCATACTAGGGATAGGTAGCCCATAGTCTTTGAGTTTTTTGTAATTTTTAATTTTCTGATCTTCTTCCAAATAGCCTCTTAATTGCTTTCTTCTCATTGGATCTGTTTATTAGAGAGTTATTGGGTAATCCAGAATCTGATTGGGACTTTTAGCTTAGACATTTATCTTTTTGTTCTTGAGATTTTTTATTTTTTTCAAACTTGGATTGTGGCTTATGCACCTAGGTTGTTTCATGCCTACGCCACTGTAAATCTAACGCTCTTTACATTCAAGGAGTATGCGTCACTGACGCCTTTTTCCCGTATACATTCTGCGTCACTGATGCACTTCCCATGTGTTCAAAGCACGTCGATGCCAGGCTTCCAACGCGCTGGTGTACACTTGTAAGGCGCATCACAAATCTCACAAAACTTAGTGCATAGGGTTAAAAAATATCAGAAATTGGTTTTGGCTTGGTTTGCTAAGGTCTGTATTTTTCCCTGTATACCCATAGTATCCCTCAGACCTAGTGTGTGTTTATCCTTGGTCTATTTTTGGAATTTAGAGTTTGATTTGAGTTCTAGATAGTCAAGAGATTGTTTCTTCGGTTGTGGGGAAATTTCAATCTCTTGCGAGTGCATTCAGTCTCGTGGATCCCTCTTAGTTTATCTGACCTGTTTACTCTGACTTCTAAGCCCTCCAAAAGTTAAGTTGTTGTGATTTTTGCAAACTTTAGTGTGGTTTTTTGTGTTGTATTAAGATTTTGGGTGATCAATTTATTGAGAACTTCTAAGTGCTTGAATATTGCAGTAGTAAATATTCTCTAGTTATCTAGATCAATATTAAAAGAGTGGTATAATTCTCAGTTATTTTGATTACATTAGTTTCGAAAATAAAAAATTTCTTTATTATTTTCATTTCGAGTACATTACTTGGAATTGATGTGGAGAGTTGTTTACTTTGCCTAGGTGTTTAAGGGACTTTGAAAAAGCTTTAAAAAATGTTATTTTTTATGTTTCTCTTAGTTTTGAAAGTTCATTTTCATTTCTTTGAAAATATTAAGTGAATTAGGCCTTCTCGAAGTATTGCAAAAGCTAGTGAAAGCTCTTATATTTTTTATTTTCTTTTCACTTCTTTTAGTCTTTGTTTTCAAAGTAGAGTTCTTGCAATTGAAAGTGAAGTTCATCTTTTCATTTTACTCATAGTTTTGCTTAGTTGAAAACAAAAAAGAAAAAATATTTTTGATTTGGTGTGTTTCTTTTATTTTTGTTGGATTACATGAAAGAGTGCGTTTAGTGTTTTGGTTAATTTGGAAAAAGAAAAGTTACAAGAGGTAATTTGTTCATTTTTCTTTTACAAAAGAAAAATATTTCTCCTTACCTTAATTAGTTCTCATTGAAAATAAAGACAAAATAATTGCATTACATATAGATTATTTTTTCATTCTTTTTACATTCCAAGTCTACACTTCATGCATTACCTAACGGTACAAGATAAAATCAAGCGGTAGCCTAAGTTAAAATTGTATAGAAACTCATGTGCTAGGGTAGAGACCTGTTCTAGTGTCTTAAAATGTAGCACCTTTCTTTATCTTCCTACACTGCATCTCGGGGGCTTGTAGTTCTTCCATGTACCAATCGGTATATTGAACAACCTTTCACGTACCTTCGGGTATATAGAAAGGTACTTCACATACTCGACAATATATCAGAAGCCTCATGTCATACAATTGTAGATTAGAAAACACTACTACGGATTGGAGCTCCCACGTACCTTGAGTATATCGGGAGACCCCACTAGTATTCTTGAAACCATCCGAGTTAACCATTGGCTATCTTGGCGTGGAAATACACCGAGAACAGAACTCAGAGAGCGATACATGTATTTCCAGGTAGTTAGGTAATACGGTCCTAATGCTCTCTGGTTAGTGATCTGAAAAATTGGACTGAGTATTACTGTTGGAACATATAGTATATCGCGAGTTGCGACTCCTTGATAATCCCGTGAGGTCCCAGAATTTTGAATCCCACCTATCACATAAGTTTGCTTGTGGCTTTAGCTTGAGTAGGTCTTGAAGTGTGTTTTTATTTTTTAGAGGACTCTTAGGATAAGCTTTACATTAGTCTCACTGGTTGAGCAACCCTTAAGAAGATCCCGCAAAATATTAAATTTTCCACCTGAATATCCCCTTATCCAGGAGGAGAACTCAAAAGCAAGCATGGATCAAACCACAACATTAGAATCATGCAAAGAAGGAATTCCTACCATTGTATGAGGAGTAAACTACTATCCTCTTGTAAATCCACCCATCACTGATCCTATGGGAACTTTGTTAGTGGAACAACGTCCTCTGCATGACACATCTTTTCATCACTCGCTTGAAGGTCTCCCCGGAGCTGCCAATTGGATTTTCAGTCGACCCTAAGACGACCCGATAGCGACCACGTTTGGTCCAACTGCATCATTTTGGGGGACTTCCTTAGGCCATAGTATTTTCGATTTTGGTTCACTTACGATGGTGGAAACTCCACCATGCATGTTCCCTCCCTGATGGATTCCCAACGAAAAAATTCTCGCACTAGTCTATGAGACCATCAAATGTTTATGCTCACTTGGTGAGCCGGTTAGGAATCATAGTTTTCCTCCGCAACCCAATCCGGAAGTACCAATCCATGAACAACATTCCCCCATACATTCTTTTTATTTCTCTTCACCAGGAATATCGACACCCATCATTTCCATCTAGTACACCTCCAAATCATCCAGCCGGTTCTACATGTCATGTCCCCAATTTTGGCTCATCCACTACCATGGGTGAAAGGGGACAAGATCAACCCCTAAGAGAATTAAATGGTATTAATTCTATTTGGTTAGAATTAATTTTATTCTAAGTCTCACAAATTGGCAGATTTATTTATTAAAGGTAATTTTGATAAATAAAATTAATGGATAAAGAGCAAGTGGGCCAAGAGGGCACCCATGTGGAATATGTTGCCAACATGGAGTAGGGTGTATTTTTGGAGGCAATTATACAACAGAAGTTAATTAATCATTAATTAATTGATTAAAAGTTGAAGTGTGAATTAATTCTGAGTTGTAATATTTTTATTAATAAATAATTCTAATAAATATTGGCAAGTGGTGATGATAAGGTTGGAGGAATTACTTGGAGTAGAATTCAAGTAAACACGAGAGTGCAAAAATGTTGCCAAGATGGAGAAAAGAGGCTTATTTCAGGAAAAGCAACATAAATCCAGGAAAAGCAGGGAAGTTTTGAAAGTAGGAAAGTTTACAAAAGGAAGGAAAATCAGAAAAAGTGGAAAGAAAGAAAATCCAAGCCAAGCAAAGCAATCAAAGCAATAAAAGTATGTCCACTCATGGGTGACCTATTCTCACAGGTCACCAAGCCAAGTAGCTTGCTCAATAGGTCAACATGAATTATATAAAAGAATGATTCCAACTCCATTTCACATCTTTTGCTAGTTTGAGAAATTTTATAAATGCATTTGTGCATCCAAGGCTTGGGAGGTGTGCCCCTAGTCAAGCATGGGAGATGTACCCCAACTTTATATGAGAGGATGATGGAATCCAGCCATTGGTACTTATTGTATTTGAAGTTACTGAAGCTGACCAGGTCGAATTTCAAGTTCAGAATCATCTTCACCAAATTCAGAGATCGAATCCTTTTTCTCTCTTCTATTCTACATCTAGTTTCCTATGTGCAAGAGGAGAGACACTTATATCATCTTCTGAGAGGAATCTTGGAGTATTTATGATGTAATAAAATAGTATGTAATGTTGAGATATCAGTCACTTCAATACAAATTACAGAACTCTGATTTCTTCTCCGATTTATGCACCCCTTGTGGATTTAGCTAGAATTTGACTAGCTTTCAATGAATGAATCATAAGTCAATGAGTAAAAGTCCAAATGAAGTCATTCTTGTTCATGGATTTATATGATATATCACATGACATTATCCAACCTCTATTTCAAAAAAATTATTGCATTTGAGTACTGTTTGGGAGTCCAAAAGTCGAGCTAGTTGAGCTGTCCAAAATTGTCATTTTACTAGTTATGCTATAATACTTGATCAGATCTCTTTGAAACTTTATGGAATGATGTATTAATATTTAATGATTGTTATTAAATGATTTTTAACCTCTTTAATCTCAGAAACACCCATATCCAGTCTCCAGTTAAATACCTCACCCTCACTAGTTTGCATATGCTGAGAACCTCAAGAGCATTGGAGTAGATTTCAGATGGGATGTTATTGAAACATAAATTCTCTCAGTAAGTTGTGCAGAGGTATAAAATCATATCAGAACCTTCCATCCATCCATATCCTTTGTACTTTCCCATCTCCAACAATTCTAGCTTCCTTAGCCATTGTTTTGATCAAATTTGAGAAACCTAGAGTCTTTGTATCACTTGTATAAGTTGGTACATTAAAGTGGTACCTCCATGAACACAAATATAAATTTATTAATCCTTCCTAACTCCCTGATCTAGTTTGTATATGCGGATGTACCCAGGAAGCCTTGTTGTAGACTTCAGCGATGTCGATGTTCGAAGCATAAATGGTCTCCGTGCTTTGTACAAAGGATCCAAAACTTTTTCTTTCTATCTAACTTTTTGCTGCACACTCTCCCATGTAAATTCCAGAACCTAAAGTCACCCCCACCATACTTGATCAGTGCCCCTGTACACCTCACTTACATCCTGCTCACCGTAAAGAAATTGTCTAAAAATTACTAGTGAAAATCTTGATAAATTCGACAGTTAGAGTTAGTATTCTGGACAATTCTTGGTTGGGATATTACAGTGGTATCAAAGCACTTTCCTTGGCTCAGCCTGTGGAATGTAAATCTCAGTGGAAAAGTAGCTTAGCACTATTTTCAAGTTGTAGTTGTGGAATTAGTTCCATGTCATGGAAGATTTAGACTTTGATTTGTATGAGGAGGTAGATTATTTTTATGAAGAGTATGATAATTATGATGAGCAGTATGAGGAAGAGAATTCCCAAGAAGTACCTTCCACAAGCATCTCCCATGAGATCATGATTGTAAGAAGAGACTATGGTTATTCTGATAGCCATATTGAAGAAAACGTTGCATGTTCCATAGTCAAAGGTCAACCTTCTATGGAAGAGTTGATAAAAGATATGAAAGCTTTATTGGATTCATGTGACTTCACAAGAATTTTTGGATCCTCTTCAAGAAGAGCCTCCAAGAATCTTCATCCTAAGACAACCAGTGAGAAGGAAGACCCAAAAACCAATCATGAGATTGTTGACACAATGGAAGAAGAATCTACTGCAAGATTCTATGCTGAGGATCTCAAGATCACCTCAGAAGAGATTGGTAATCTTAATGATGGTGAGACATATTTTGGATCGGATCCAAAAGAAGGACCTAATTCAGATTCAAAGTCACCACTTGAGCTTCATAGTGAAGCAGAAGTTGACCACACATCAGTTAGATATGAACTAGTAGAATTGGTGGCAGAAGAAGGCACCATAACCCCACCCATTGAAGAGAGAAGCATGATGCCAAGGTATGGAACACATTCATATTTTTGTACTAATTTGTATAATGATGATTTTTCAGCCACATCAAATGATAATTATTTCATAAGGGATGTTGAGTCTCAGATCCCTAGTGATAAGGGTGAATGTAGTGACAGGACTGAATCACTAGAAAGGTGTTTACAGGATGCCCACATGGTTGGAAGAGAACCTACTGAGGAATGTTTTAAATGTGAGGAAGCATATAAATATGTGTACTCCCACATATATGTGGGAGACATGGAGATCCCCATTGATGAAGGTGTTGTGGGTTGCAATATCCATGGAGAAAGAAGGTCTTGCAACAACAGAAATTGAAAATGAGAAATTGGTGGAAGGCCAAACCACCAACATACAATCACAAGGAGGGGAAAATAAAAACACATGGGAGTTTTGTAAATTCTGATATCTATGTTCCTATGTGTCATTCTGATAGGGAAACCACTTTTGAAGAAAAGATGGCCTTGGTTGAACCCCCAGGGGTCGAGACTCCTGAATTGGGGAGAGCTCAAAATTGGAGAGTAAGCGTTACTGGTGCACCAGAGATGAATGAGCGCCCCAGTTGTAGCCAAAGATATGATATTCATGATCTTAAATATAAATATATTGCAGCCCCAAAATATGGATAATATTTCATAACTTCAACAAAATCAGCTGAAGTTGACCGTAGGAAGCTAGAAGAAGCGAAGGTTCATATGCCATAACCTCATTTCATTGAAGGGACACTGAAGATGAATGAATGCAAGATCCAAGAATCCCTTCAAACCCTCAATTACACACATGCCTTAATGAATAACCTTTGTTGGAATTTGCGGGAGCAGTCTTCCATGAAAGACATGGAAGAGTTTCAGAAAGCCATGGAAAGCATAAAAGGTAAATTCTTAAATCTGTTTTTTGATAGAGATAGTTTGTTGGAGCTTGTAGAATTGTTTCATGGTACATCTTTGAGGGATGATGAAGAGATCAGAAATCTCAATGATGACATAATGGCCACCCAAGATTCTTTGAGAAGCACTCAAAGTGCCCCCCAAGAATCCAAGACAAAAATATTGCAGCTTCATGAAAAGTTGCAAAGATCCCCCCTACCCTCCTACTCACCATTTAGTCAACTTCATTTGGCTAAAAGCATTCTTGATCATAGGGAGGAACCTCATGAGGTGGTGGATCATGAGGATCATTCATTTTTATATGTGCTTGAAGAGTGTGTAGAATAGTTTGATGAGAACCAAGCACTTGAATTTTTTCCAAGGGAACTTGAGCTGTTCCTTGAAGACAGACACTCTCCCATGGAAGAGTGGGATGAGAGCACCCAATTTGGGAAATCCAATAATGGAGAAGTTTCAGTCATAAGTGTGATCACTGAAGGTTGCAGACATGCAAAGAAGGTTCACAGTTCTTTCCCACATGTCCTAGATTCAACAACACCAATGGGGAATGAACAGTGGGTGAAGAAATTCCTCAGGTTTCTGTCACATGTATAGCAGGAGGATCATGACCTATCCCCATGGGAGATAGATCCTATTGTAGAAGAGATTGCTAATTATAGATCATATAAATCAGCAAGCAAGATATTTGACTCATCCACTGGATGGATGAATAGAGGCATCACTGAAATGGAAAATCTGGAAGGTAAAAAGTTCACTTTTTCTGTAATAAATTTGTTGTTATAATTGATGTTGTCTTGAATTGTGAGCAGCAACAAAGATGTATTTTGCAGCCATTTGATGTCACTCATCCACATATGGATTGGGTGAAAGATTACCTGACAAGCATGAAATCTCCTTGCAAAAATGTTTCTGCTTATGGTCAAGGGAAGGCAGCTAAGCAGGCAAGTTGCCAAGATAAATTAATGATTACATGCAGAAGTTGGCCTATGTGGAGGGAATCCACATGCTTGGAGGTACGCTTGCATTTTTTCTCTAATTGCAGAGAGTTGGGCCATTGGATTTCTTCATTTGAAGAAGCATTTTTCTCTCTACTTGGTTTGGTTGGTTGTAATGTCCTTTCAGTTATTCCCCAGATGAAAAGGCACATGTTTGATGATTCTGAAGATTGGAAAAAGGCAGTTGATACTTTGGGATCCTGGAATTCATGGGAGTGACAGATTGCCAAAGGTGACAGAAAATTTTTCGTCATTACAGGAGAAACAGTGGGATCCAGGAATTCTACTCAAGTTATCCAAACTGGGTTGAAAATTTTGTCCATTGCTGGTTAATTGCATATATAGATTATAGTGCAATTTTTATTTTCTTCCATAGTCATTTTTTTGAAAGCTCAAGTTTAATTTTCATACTTTCAAGTGGATGGGGACATTTATAATCAGAGTGGTGCAGCAGAAGCTTGGTGGAGTCCTAACATTGCTTGAGGACAAGCAATATTGGGAAGGGAGGACTGTCATGTCCCCAATTTTGGCTCATCAAGTAACATGGGTGAAAGGGGACAAGATCAACCCCTAAGGGAATTAAATGGTATTAATTCTATTTGGTTAGAATTAATTTTATTCTAAGTCTCACAAATTGACAAATTTATTTATTAAAGGTAATTTTGATAAATAAAATTAATGGATAAAGAGCAAGTGGGCCAAGAGGGCATCCATTTGGAATATGTTGCCAAAATGGAGTAGGGTGTATTTTTGGAGGCAATTATACAACATGAGTTAATTAATCATTAATTAATTGATTAAATGTTGAAGTGTGAATTAATTTTGAGTTGTAATATTTTTATTAATAAATATTGCTAACAAATATTGGCAAGTTGTGATGAAAGGTTGGGGGAATTACTTGGAGTAGAAGTCAAGTAAACACTAGAGTCCAAAAATGTTGCCAAAATGGAGGAAAGAGGCTTATTTCAGGAAAAGCAGCATAAATCTAGGAAAAGCAGGAAAGTTCGAAAAGCAGGAAAGTTTTGAAAGTAGGAAAGTTTACAAAAGGAAGGAAAATCAGAAAAAGTGGAAAGAAAGAAAAGCCAAGCCAAGCAAAGCAAGCAAAGTATGTCCACTCATGGGTGACCTATTCTCACAGGTCACCAATCCAAGTAACTTTCTCAACATGTCAACATGAATTCTATAAAAGAATGATTCCAACTCCATTTCACATCTTTTGTTAGTTTGAGAAATTTTATGAATGCATTTGTGTATCCAAGGCTTGGGAGGTGTGCCCCTAGTCAAGCATGGGAGATGTGCCCTATATTTCTATGAGAGGATTATGGAATCCAACTATCATCACTGAGTGTATTTGTAGGTACTGAATTTGACCAGGTCAAATTTCAAGTTTAGAATCATCTTCACCAAATTCAGAGATCGAATCCTTCTTCTCTCTTCTATTCTACAACTAGTTTCCTATGTGCAAGACGAGAGACACTTATATCATCTTTTGAGAGGCATCTTGGCATATTTATGATTTAATAACAGATTATTTAATGTTTAGATATCAGTCATTTCAATACAAATTACATAACTTTGATTTCTTCTCCAATTTATGCACCCCTTCTAGATTTAGCTAGAATTTGACTAGCTTTCAATGAATGAATCATAAGTCAACGAGTAAAAGTAAAAATAAAGTAATTCCTATCCCCGGAGTTAGCTAATATATCACATGAAATTATCCAACCTTTGTTTCAGAAATTTTATTGCATTTGAGTATTGTTTGGGAGTCCAAACGTCGAGCTAGTTGAGCTGTCCAAAATTGTCATTTTACTAGTTATGCTATAATACTTGCTCAGATCTCTTTGAAACTTTATGGAATGATGTATTAATGTTGAATGACTATTATTAAATTATATTTAACCTCTTTAATCTCAGAAACACCCATATCCAGTCTCCAGTTAAATACATCACCCATACTAGTTTGCATATGCTGAGAACCCCAGGAGCATTGGAGTAGATTTCAGTCGGGATGTTTTTGAAACATAAATGGTCTCAGTACATTGTTTAGAGGTATAAAATCAGATCAGAACCTTCCATCCATCCATAGCCTTTGTACTTTCCCATCTCCAACAATTCTAGCTTCCTTAGCCATTGTTTTGATCAAATTTTAGAAGCCTAGAGTCTTTGTATCACTTGTATAAGTTGGTACATTAAAGTGGTATCTCCATGAACACAAATATCAGTTTATTAATCCTTCCCATCTCCCTGATATAGTTTGTATATGTGTATGTACCTAGGAAGCCTTACTATAGACTTCGGCGGTGCCGATGTTCGAAGCATAAATGGTCTCCACGCTTTGTACAAAGGATCCTAAATTTTTTTATTTCTATATAAATTGTTGCTGCACACTCTCCCATGTAAATTCCAGAACCTAAAATCACCCCTACCATACTTGATCAGTTCCCCTGTACACCTCACTTACATCCTGCTCACTGTAAAGAAATTGTCTAAATATTACTAGTGAAAATCCTGATAAATTTGACAGTTCGAGTTAGTACTCTGGCCAATTATTGGCTGGGGTATTACACTACACCCCTCTTGACCCTAACGACTGGAGGGAAACCTTCAACTACCATCAACTTTGTAACTAGAACACCACCTATGCCTCCAAATTTGAGTGGGGGTTACCCTCTAGTTAGTAGTCAACATATGATCATGGGTCAAGTTATAATTAGTGTTCAACATATTATTACTGGGCATACCCCAGTTAGTGGACAATTTACAACGAGGGGGCAACCCCTAGTTAGTGGACAAAATCTAATTGGGGGGAACCATCCAGTTAGGGGAAAAAGTGTAATAGGAGGATTCCTTCATATATGAACTACAATATGGTTGGAAGTTCACTACCAACCATGGGACAACCTACGTGGGAACATCAGATTGGGGGACCATCTACTTGGACCCAACCCCCATGGGGGCATACATACCTAGGACATCATATTGTTGTAATAGGTCAAAAAAACCCAGGGAATATTTTTACTGGATTATCCTATCCCAGAAATATGAACACCCCATGGGGGCATCATAATGTTCTATCAAATGGACCTCCAACCGGTGGACCCCCCCCCACCACCACCTGTCCCACCCCCTCCTCCACCACCTATCCCACCTCCACCTCCACCACCTGGGGGTCCCCCGTACTCTAGAGGAGGATCTCCACATTCAAGAGGTGCACCCCCTTCAGGTCCACCTCTTAATCTGGGAGGACCACCTCCATATGGACAACACCCTATGGGAGGACCTTACGATCATTTGATCCATGGTCCTACTGCAGGGATCTTACAACTATAACAAAATCACAATCTGCAGGGATCTAACAACTATATCAAAATCAAAATCTAACTCTCAAGATTATTTCCAAAGAAGAAGAAGCATGCATTCAATAATCACTCATAAACACAGAATAATGGACAATGTCAATATCATACAATGAATAATGAATGTAGAGAATGTGTTACAATGATCAATGATGAGGCATCATATAGGATTTGAATTAGCCAAGTAGGGCATTCGAATTATGAGCTCAAAGTCTAGCATGAACAACTATGGAGACATCATCCAGTCAGTAGTATCAGTCATAAGTGGTAAGAGTTAGTCAAGTGTGTCTAACTGAGTCTAATAGAACTATCTAGCCATAAATCAAGGAATGGAGACTCTAAGTGGGGTGCATAAGGCTATCTAACTCGAAGTCTAGCTTGGATAACAATGGAGACATCATCCAGTCAATAATATCAGTCATAAATGGTAATATTCAGTCAAGTGTGTCTAACTGAGTCTAACAGAACCATCTAGGCATAAATAAGGGAATGGAGACTCCAAGGGGGGCACATGAGGCTGTCAAATAGTCAAGTGGAACTCCAGAACTAGCTAACTAGAAGCTACAAGTAGTCAGAATGAGCAATCAGTGGAAGAACTACTCAATCAATGCATTAACTGAATGATAACTCCTGGTAGGTGAGATAAGGCGCCCTAACTGAGTGATAACTGAAGGTAGTTGAGTAAAGGCGCTCTAACTGACAGTGGTAGGTGAGAAAGGTGCACTTGCTAAGCAAATAAGTCAAAGAGGGTGCATTAGGTAGGTAGGAGGCTAATTGAGGGCTAAAGACAGGCTCTAGAGAGCTAGAACTAAGCTCTAGGTGCTGGGGAGACAACCATGATGATGTCTAGATGCATGCAGTGGCATGCAATGCATGCAGCATGCAGATTTACATGCAAGCATGCAAAATAAAAAAATGATGGTGTGAATATTCCAACAAGGACCTCCACATTCAGGAGGCGCACCCCCTTCAGTTCCACCTCCTAATCTGGGAGGACCACCTCCATATGGACAACACCCTATGGAAACCTTACGATAACTTGATCCATGGTCCTACTAGTACCCAGATGCCTTATCAATATAACAATATCCATAGCCAAACCGACAGTTACCATTTCTAGATACATTAGATCTGTCAAATCTGTCACGTTTGACCAAACATCCCATCCAACATGGTATAAATTGGCCACTTATTCCTGTGAAGTTACCATCGGGCATACCTAAATTTGACGAAAAACCTGGTGAGGAACCTAAGAACCACATAACGACTTACCATTTGTGGTGCTCCTCCAATTCCTTAATGGATGATTCTAACCACCTGATGCCTTTTCAACAAACCCTTACTGGTACTACCGCAAAGTGGTGCATC
Source organism: Larix kaempferi (assembly GCA_027924585.1). NCBI lineage: Eukaryota > Viridiplantae > Streptophyta > Pinopsida > Pinales > Pinaceae > Larix > Larix kaempferi. Next base: position 6,027,818 of record BSBM01000770.1, read on the forward strand.
GAGTTACCACCAAACTCTTTTATCGATTTTAGATCTTTAGCTATGGCATTTTGACTCATTTTCAGTTATTGATCTGCTATGAAACTAGCACAGATATTTTGACATCCCTTCGAAAATCAACCTGTTAATTTTTTAGCATTAATTCAATATACTCTAGGATCTTTACTGAGAGAATAACATGTAAAGCATATCAAGTATAACAATGCATATAAATCACACAAAGCAATCACATGAGACAATAGACACACAGAGTTTCATTGGGTAAAACCATAAAGGTGAAAAACCCCACAACTTCCTCAGAGATAGAAAGAGAAATGATACAACCAAAGTACAAGAGATAGTCTTCTCCTAGCAGCTGATCCTTTTCCTCACATGTGTGCCACTTTCCGAGTGATGGAAGAGTGAGCAATGAGATGATCAAATAGAGATCTCCCGATCTCTATTTATACAAACCTTGTCCTACCAAATAAACCAACAGGTCCGACTTGTCTAAATCAGTCTAATAACCCATGGTTAACTTAATCATGGCCGACCCCACACATGGTGGTCTAATAACCCATCAGCAAGTTATGACACTTGTCAATACAAATAACGACAATTCCGTACAGAGGAATAATAACATCTCTATAGGAGTACAATATACATAGATGAAATACATAGGTGAAATACATTCCGAAGTTACATATACATCAACACTCCCTCTTAACTAGGAAGGTATTTCTCGACATAGATATGCTAGCACAAGTCTTCTTCTCTGGATCATCATCAGAGAATCATCGTCATCATCACTGCTGCTGCTATCTCAATCAATCTATGATCTACTCGTCATAGGAAGTTCTACAGAGCCAGTCCTTTTTCACACTAGATGTAGGCCCACCACCTGTAGGTCTTCATCACCACTAGCCATACTGTGGAATCCTCAGGACTGATTACGTGCATCAACAAAACCTCGAAAGAGCATCCCAGGCATTTTACGATCACATAGCTCAACCTATCGGATCTCCCAGGATCTTTTACATGTGACTGTCACAAAAACTTAAAAGAGTGTCTTTCCAAGCAACATCTCTAAAGTGCATCTGAGGCCTTTTTCATCCTGTCCAGATCTCCAGGACTTATTACATGTGACCCCTACCCCAAAACCTTAAAAGAGTGTCTTGCCAAGCAAGATCTCTAAAGAGCATCTGAGGCCTTTTTCATCATGTCCATATCTCTAGGACTTATTACATGTGGTCCCCACAAAACCTTAAAAGAGTGTCTTGCCAAGCAAGATCTCTAAAGAGCATCTGAGGCCTTTTTCATTTTGTCCAGGTCTCCAGGACTTATTACATGTGGTCTAGCAAAACCTTAAAAGAGTGTCTTGCCAAGCAAGATCTCTAAAGAGCATCTGAGGCCTTTTGCGTGACTAGCACAACCTATCCAGATCTCCAGGAATTATTACATGCTACCCTTGCACAACCTATCCACGGCCATAGAGTATCAACCTGATATTCACCATACATCGTCATGATGTATATGATCATCCTGATCATCCATGCATTCACCTGATGCATACCAAGTATCTACCTGATACATATCATCATACATGATCCACCTGATCATACAATGTATCCACCTGATATATATCAATATACATGATCTACCTGATCATACAACGTATCCACCTGATACAAATACATGGTCCAAGCATCCAACATGATGCATATACAAATATATCAAGCATCTAACATGATGCATATACAAATCTATCAAGCATCCAACATGATGCATATACAAATACATGATTAAACTGATCAAAGCATCCAACTAATGCATATACAGAGCAGTAACTAGAGCATCGTCCTGATGCTCATCATCCAGCGCTTACATCCACAACCATGGGAAGGATCCTCCTCTCACCATGCTTGGAATGGATCCTGCAAATTTGTCCATCACTTCTTCCTCTAAGTATCGTCAATCTGAAGAACACCAAGCCTCTCTCTAAAGTACTCAAACTTCACTCTAGCTAGTGGTTTTGTCAACACATCTGCAACCTGCTCATTCGTCACAACATACAGGAGCTTCACTGATCCTCTTTGCACCATATCCCTGATATAGTGATATTTGATCTCAATGTGCTTTGACCTGTCATGGAACATTGTGTTTTTAGACAGCTTCACACAACTTTGATTGTCACAAAAGATACTCGTAGCCTCCAGCGGGAGATCAAATAACTCAGACAGTAGCTTCCGGAGCCATACTGCCTCACAACTACTGAAACATGCTGCAACATAGTCTGCCTTGGTTGTACTCAGTGCTACGCAGGACTGTTTCCTGCTAAACCAAGAGATCACACCTGATCCTATATTGAAGCAACACCCAGATGTGCTCTTCCTATCTGCAGCACTGCCTGCCCAGTCCAAATCAACATAACCCTGCAGGTTAAACTTTTGATTTGCATCATACTTGAGCCCATAATCAATTGTACCCTTCAGGTACCTCAAAATATGCTTTACAGCAACCAGGTGAACACCTCTGGGATCTGTCAAGAACTAGCTCAATCTATTCACCATAAGAAAATATATGGTCTAGTGTTCGTCGAGTACATCAAGGACCCAATCATCTGACATTACACAGTGACATCAACCGGATTAGATGAAGCATCACACAGAAGCTTTAGGTTCGATGCCATAGGTGCGGCCATGGCCTTGCAGTCCATCATCCCAAACCTCTTGAGGATCTCTACTGCATACTTCCCTTGTACAAGGAAGATTCCATCTGCACTCTGCCACACCTGCATGCCTAGGAAATAGTGCATCATCCCCAAGTCCTTCATCTTGAACTCGGCAGCAATCTTCCTCTTGGTATCAACAATCAATCCATCCTCTCTTGCTACAAACAGGTCATCCACATACAAAAGTAGTATCACAGGATTGCCTTCCTCAACCTTGTAGTAAAGTTTAGAATTTTCTTTACTCTTGTTAAGGCCCAAACTGGATAGAAAGCTATCTATCCTCCCATACCAAGTTCTAGGAGCTTGCTTCAAGCCATACAAGGCTTTCTTCAACCTACACACATATGACTCCCTGTCATGTGTCTCAAAACCAAGTGGTTGTTCCACATACACTTCCTCTTCGACTACACCATTCAAGAAAGTTGTCTTGACATCCATCTGGTATATCTTCCATTTCATCACTGCAGCCAGAGCAAGTACTGATCTGATGGAAGTGTACCTGGCTACAAGAGAAAAAGTTTCTTCATAGTCTATCCCCTCTTTCTGGGAGAAGCCACAAGCTACAAATCTTGATTTGTATTTCTCTATGCTACCATCTGCAGCATGCTTTATCTTGTAGATCCATTTGGAAGTCACAACCGACTTCGCTTTAGGTCTTGGGACTACATCCCAAACATCATTCTTCATGATCGACTAGTATTCCTCGACCATGGCATCCTTCCATTCTTTCTTTTCCGCTGCTTCATCATAACTGGAAGGTTCTTTGTATATAATATCACAGAGTAAGGCAACATAACTGGTGTGTGATCTAGTTCTCTTCTTTGCTTTGTGTTCTTCCTCTGGAATGCCATATCCTTCTGCATCTTGAATGAGATCTCTAGCCCATGCAGGTTTCCTCTTGTGAGAGTTATTCTCATGGGGTGGATCTACAGGTATTTTGGATCTTCAACTTCATGATCTGCTTCTGGAATTGATTCAGTCATGGTGGTGTCTTGAAATCTGTTTTCCTTTGGTTCTTCATGATCTTCAACAGGTGTCTTTCTTGATTTGATGAAGGCTGATTTTTCATCAAATGTTACATCTCTACTGACATCAATCTTCTTGAACCCTGGAAAGTATATTCTGTAAGCCTTCGAGCTTTCACTGTACCCCATAAAGATTCCTTTCTTTCCTGAAGGATCTAGATTTGTCCTCTTTTCCTTTGGAACATGAGTGTATACTGGACAACCAAATATTCTGAGATGGCTGACCTCAGGTTTCTTACTAGTGAAGACTTCTTCTGGTGTCTTGTTCTCCAATATCTTGTGAGGTGTTCTGTTATGCACAGCTGTCCTAGTTGCTTCTTCCCATAGATGCATAGGTAGATCCCGGTCATGCAGCATTACCCGTGCTGCCTCCATGATTGTTCTATTCTTTCTTTCTATAACTCCATTCTATTGTGGGTTGTAAGGAGCAGTCAACTCCCTCTTAATCCCTGAATCACTGCATAGTTTCTTGAAATCACCTGAAGTGAATTCTCCGCCATTGTTGGATCCGAATGTCTTGATCTTCTTATCAGTTTGATTTTCCATCAAGGTTTTGAATTCTATGAACTTGTAAAATACTTCATCTTTTTTCTTTAAGAAGTAGACCCAAGTCTTCCTAGAGAAATCATCAATGAAAGAGACATATTATACATACCCACTTAGAGAACTAGATGACATCAAAGTGGATAATTTCTAAGATTCCTTTTGCTTTTCTTTCACTGCTTGGAAATGCCTTCTTAATGTTCTTTCTTTTTGCACATCCTTTGCAAACACCTTCATGTTTTGACTTGATTTCAGGAAGACCTTCTACAACTTTGCTCGCAATTGGTAGTGCTCTATAGTGCACATGTGCAAGCCTTCTATGCCAAAGTTCACTTGGCTCCATGGATTCATGTACCATGGCATGTTGAGTTTGTCCCTTCAATTTGTACAATCCTCCCTCTTTCTCTCCAATCACCACTGCATCATCAATAATTTTACTCTTTGGCCACATTAGGACTTGGCCATATACAAATGCAAACCTCATGCCTTTTGCATCTAATGCAGAGATGGAGAGTAGGTTGTTCTTGATCCCAAGTATAAATAACACATCTTTCATATTCAAGGAATTTCCAGAGTCCAGGTTGTAGGAGGCTTCACCACTCCCTTTGATAGGATATTGATAATCATCCCCAAGTTTCACCTTATGGGGTGATTCATGTTCAGATAGATTTACAAAAGATTCTTTAAACCTAGTCATGTGTTTAGAAGCCCCACTGTCAATTAACCAATCATTACATCCATGAGAGATAGTACTTGTGAGGGTTGAGATTAGAACATATTCATCTTCACTAGATGAGTCATCACTTTTTGCTCTAGCCTTCTTCTTGGGAGGCTCATCATCCTTAGCAGCATAAGCATGATATCTTTTCTTGTTTCCCTTCTTCTTGTTATTGTTGAAGCCCTTTTTGTTCTTGGGACAATCTGTAGCAAAGTATCCCTTTTCATTACATGTGAAACATCTTAGATCCTTCTTATCCTTTTGATGGTTATGAAAAGGTTTCTTGTGATGAGAGTACTCCTTCTTGGGCTTGCTTCTTTTGGTGTGAGCTGTGAGAGCTTGATCTTCATTCCCCATCTTTTCTTCTTGGGCCATAAGCCTTGCTTCTTCTTGAGAGAATTCTTCCCATAGTCTACTGAAGGAGACCAACTTCTTTCTTGCACAGATTCCTTGGATAAAGGAATCCCATGACCTAGGTAGGCCATTCAGTGTGGTCATAACTTCACCATTGTCCACAATTTCATCCACAACTTCGAGTTGTTCCTTGATCTGAGAGACCTTATAAAAATAAGATTGAATGGTCTCTCCATTCTGAAGCTTTACCCCTTTCAATTGGTTCCGCAGGGTCATCTTCCAATTTATGTTCTTCCCTTCAAATAGCATGGTCAGGGAATCAAACATCTCTTTGGGTGTCTTCAGAGATGACACATGTGGGATGATGGTCTTTGATAAAATCAGCAATGATCCTCTTTGCCTTGACCAAGTTTTTCTTATGTAAATCCTTAGCCTCTTCTCCCTCTGGGACAGAGACCTCTTCACTTATATAGGTGTCCAACTCATTTTCTTCCAAGATTAACCCAATCCTATACTTCCATGCTCGGAAGTTATCAACCCCTTCAAGATTATCCTCAAGCTTGGTGTGGTGAGACATCTTTAAAGAGTGCTTCAAATGGAAATAGAAAAGATTTAGGTCTTACCACTTGATTTGCTGAAAATTGGATCTCGTCCCGGATTAGGGTTTGTCAGAGAAACCCTAAAAATTCAAAATATGAATTTCAACTTTTTGAAAGGATAGAAAGATGCGCGTTGATGAGCTGATCAGCCTAGTATATTCAAAATTTGAAATCTGCAAAGCTTCACCCTTCAGAAATGCCTTTTAGTCTTCCTGGATTCACTAGGGAGGACCCATAATTAGGGTTTGAGTTTTCGGGAGCTTCACCCAACCAAAAATCTCGATCCAAAGCTCTAAACTTCGATTTTTCCAAGGAGCTTCCAGCTATGTCTTCAGATTTTAGAAATTCCTATTTTTGTGGAAACCCTAATTTTTAGGGCCAAAACTGAAAGTGCTCAGAATTGAATTCTTATTAGACAGATAGATTCTCCTTGATGAGTAGAGTCAATCTACCTTACTGCTTTTCCAAAATCTGTGGAGAGAAACCCAATAAACAAGAAACCCTAGTTTCCGTCATTGCACAATGTCTTCTTCTCAGGGAAGCTCTGATACCATGTTAGTTTTTGAGCATTAATTCAATATACTCTAGGATCTTTACTGAGAGAATAACATGTATAGCATATCAAGTATAACAATGCATATCAATCACACCAAGCATGAGACAATAGACACACAGAGTTTCATTGGGTAAAACCATAAAGGTGAAAAACCCCACAACTTCCTCAGAGATAGAAAGAGCAATGATACAACCAAAGTACAAGAGATAGTCTTCTCCTAGCAGCTGATCCTCCTCCTCACATGTGCGCCACTTTCCGAGTGATGGAAGAGTGAGTAATGAGATGATCAAATAGAGATCTCTCGATCTCTATTTATATAGACCTTGTCCTGCCAAATAAACCAATAGGGTCGACTTGTCTAACTCAGTCTAATAACCCATGGTTAACTTAATCAGGGCCGACCCCACACATGGTGGTCTAATAACCCATCGGCAAGTTACGACACTTGCGACACTTTTCAATACAAATGACGACACTTCCGTACAGAGGAATAATAACATCTCTATAGGAGTAATATATACATAGATGAAATACATAGGTGAAATACATTCTGAAGTTACATATACATCAACACAACCTCCACTCACATTTCTGATCATATTCATGAGTGGAGAAGGAGACGTTGCATCATTAAAGCTACCATTCCAAACCAACTACTCGTCGATTAGTTGACGAAGTATTTATTACATATCATAGCTAAAGACATTGTTATGGGAGGGGTCATTACAGAAGAACAAGCCATATCGCGTGCTCGATACCTAAACCTAGTCTACGCTCAATCTAGCACATTATATGACATTATTCCTAATGCCCCATGCCCTACACATGACCCAACTAAAGCCCCTACGAGACCACATGCCGATGGCATCATTGGTTCCGTTCATACCTAGCATGCTACTTAATCGAGTGGATCACATAACCATCTTGGTTCAGCTCCATCCTCGACACAGGCTGGAAACAATACCAATTGGTCACCCAACCCTGCTTCCACTTTGTAGGTGAATTTAGTTCAATCTACTTCACCTCAGAAATCCAGTGGTAAAAGGAAGAACAAAGGAAAATCCAAAAAGTATTCTAACCAACAGGATCCCAAAAATAATCCCGACAACATGAAACAAAGACGGAATGAAAAATATCCTTGTTTATTTTGTGGTGATGATCACTTCAGGAAAGAATGTCCACATCGAGATGAAGTGAAAAAATTTCTCAAGGGAAACCCCACACCTATAGTTTTAACAAATCCCTTCCCCACACAATAGTAGCAAATGGTTGCACAACCACCACCTACTTCTCAAGGAGAACCGTCCACTACCGCTCATGTCCTCATGATGCATAGGAAAACGGTAAAATTATCTACCAAGTCACGTACAATAAAAATCTATCCCCGATAAGGAATATAATGAATGTAATACTGAAAAATTCTCCCCATATACATCCAATACTCCTCCACCTCAAGGTCCTATGACCATAGAGAAACCTTTACTAGATGCAATTTCCGTCAACCAAAGAGCACAATTTGAAAATCCATTTTCAACCCTAACGCCTGGGCCACTCAAAACTACAACATTGTAGAAGATCTAGCCCAGGCCCCTTGTGCTATGTCGATGTTAGAAGCCTTACACAATTGTGCCAATCAACGTAATACTCTGCTATTTGCGATAGGAGCCGTAGATCCTGATTCCTACAACACTATTATGTTCAAATTAGAGTATTTCAGGCCGATTCTTTCCCACCAATTAGCGTTTCAAATCATTACCAATGTTTATGGGAAAAATATCCATCATAATTTTCTAGACGAAGGATCCTCTACTTTGGTTATGTCAATATTGTGCTGGTGAGCCATCGGATTTCCCGAGTTGAATCGTTCCCCCACTACATTAAAGGCATTTGACGGATGTGGATTTCAACCCCACAGGCTGTTAATATCCTTAGCCGTAGAGTTGGGAGGAAATACTATTTCCATTAACATGGAAGTAGTGACCTCCTCATTGGATTATAATTTGTTGCTTGGTCGAAATTGGCTCTATGCCATGACCACGGTCGCATCATCTGTCTTCCGCATTGTGCAATTTTCCCATAAAGGGAAAATTGTCACTATTGACCAATTAGATTTATGTACACCAAACACAACTACTCATCCCACGGATAATGTCCCTCTCTTATTACACTCATCACAAATATATGAGAGTGTGGGGGAAGGAATCATAAAAGATTCATCCCTGATGGGAGTCTTTCCAACACCAGATCCCCCATTGCATGTTTCCATGGTGAACATGATCTCATCTATGATCCCATCCTCCTCTGAATCAACAGACCAATGGATTGTTCCTGATATTAATCATATGGATTTGATTGGATACGCAATTCCTCTCAGATCTGTTGAAGCCACTTATGATGCCATCCAATCAACACCCGATTTACTGGATGTCCACTCTTCAGTGGCATCTACCTCAGGTTCTTTGCCGCCCCATCATAACTCATCCCTACCATCACCTGATCATCTACTCTAAAATTTTCACTTTGATGAATCGATCATGGAAATTATGAGCTTGGATGAGCCCCCATGGGAAGACCTTCATCATTGATCGTCCTTCTTTCCACCTCTTCACATTGTAGGGAACACGATTCCTACTATTATTTCACTAGATGTATTTTCTCACCCTCAATCTCCTATTCTTACCCAAGATATGGTAACCAAGGGGAATTTGGAAAAAATCACGCCTACCATTACCTTGGACATCTCGGTAAAACCAGGAATCATGGAACATATTCACATAGGCCAAACTTGTTCTCTAGAAGAAATAATGACTTTTACAACCTTGTTTAAATAGTTCTGCGATGTATTTGAATGGAGATGCGAGGAAATGTCTGGGATTGATCCTGCTATTGTTATGCATGAAATACAAACATATCCCATGCAAAACCTGTTTGGGGAAAAAATTGCCTAGTGCACCCTAGGAATATTGTGGCTATCAAAGAAGATATTGAAAAGTTTTTGAAAGTTGGGTTCATTTATCTTGTTCCCTTAACAGATTGGGTCTCCAATGTCATCCCAGTTACAAAGAAATAGGGAACCATTAACATTTATGTTGATTACAAGGATCTGAATAAGGCTTGTTCTAAGGACACTTACCCTACCCCGTTTATCGACCAAATTATTGACAATTGCACCGAAAGTGTCATCGCTTCCTTCATGGATGGATTTTCTAGCTATAATCAGATTGATCTCCACCCAACCAATCAACATAACACTGATTTCATATGCCCATAGGGTACATTTGCATATCACAAACTACCTTTTGACCTTAAAAATTCTGGCGCCACATTCCAGCGGGCCATGTCATATTGCTTTCACGACATAAATGATTTTGTGGAACCTTATCTCAACGATCTACTTGATCATTCAAATTGTTGTGACTTCCACATCGATCATCCGATAGTTGTGTTTCTCAGATGTCGACGGTACAATATACATTCAGATCACCATAAGTGCATATTCTGTGTGGAGTCCGGATGCCTCCTTAGCTTCATCATTTCCAAAGATGGGATCCGCATTGATCCCCTCAAGGTAGCGGCCATTGTTTCTCTACCCCCACCCACAGATATTATGGAACTTCAAAGTTTGCAGGGGAAGGCAAACTACCTGCGTTGTTTCGTGTGTAATTTTGCAGAGAAAACACAGGGTTACATGCGATTGTTAAAGAAGGACGTCTCGTTGATTTGGGATGACTATTCCCAAAAGGCCTTTAACAATATCAAGTATGTTATTACTCATGCACCCGTGTTAAAAACACCATATTACACCCAGGATTACATCATTTATCTTGCTTCCTCTATTTGAACTATCGGTATGGTTTTAGTACAGGAATATAGCAATTCACAGGAACATTTGATGTACTACCTTAGTAAGGGTCTCATTGAATCTGAAACCCGTTATTCACATGTAGATAAATTAACTCTCGCAACAGTCAATATTGTCCATATTTTCCATCACTATATCTTGCTCTGCACTACTACCATCATTGCTAATTCTAACCCTATGTACCATGTTCTCATGCGTCAAGTATTAGGGGGGAAATATTTGCGTTGGATTGTGATTCTCGAAGAATTAGATCTCTAGTTTGAAAAGGCCAAATCTAAACATTCATTGGTATTCATAGAACTCATTTGTGATATTCCCCATACTGATCAAGAATATGATCCAATTGACTCTCTCCCGGATGAGTCATTGTTTTATATTAGTACTTCTAACCCCTGGTATGGAGATATCACATTGTATCTACAAACCCAACACTTTGGTCCTCACTTATCCCATGATGAATGTCATCGTATCCCTCATCACGTGCAATATTACCTGATAATTGGTGATACACTATACCATCGTGGTATTGATTCCATTCTACGATGTTGTTTAACTCACGAGGAGGCCGAGCATGTCTTAAATGATTGTTAGTCGGGGGCATGTGGTGGTCATCTTTCTGGGATGGCTACAACCCATAAGATCTTATGCGCTAGATACTAATGGCCATACATTTTGAAATATTGTATGGAAGTGGTCAAGAAGTGTGCTCCTTGCCATCTTTTTCATTATAAAAAGCGCTCGCATACAACCCCACTACATCCAATTATCGCCGTTGGTCCCTTTGAAAAATGGGGCATCGAATTCATGCATTGTAAGCCTACCTCGGCCGGGGGGCATGGTTATATCATTATTGCAGTAGACTACTTTACAAAATGGGCCAAGGATATTCCTTATACATACAAGGAAGATGACGAAACTACCACACTCTGTATGTTTAATCACATCATTGCTACATTCGGAGTCCCTCAAGCCATCATCACCGATCACATTTCCAAAACAAGATGGTGGATGAACTAAGTGTCAAGTTGGGTTTTCGGCATGAAAAATCAACCCCCTACTATCCTCAATCGAATGGAAAAGTAGATGCCATTAATAAGGTCTTTAAAACCATGATTCAGCGTATGGTGGGCACACAAAAGTCAAATTGGCATGTGATTATTTTTTTATCCCTTTGGGAATACAAGACTTCTATCAAAACCGCCATTGGTTTAACACCTTTCCAATTGGTGTACGTACTAGAGGTAGTATTTCCTATTGAGTGTGAAATTCCTTCTTTAAGACTAGTTGTTGAACTTTTACCAAACACAACTGTTGAGGAAGAACGATTCTTACACTTGGAAAAAAATCGATGAAACCCATTGTGATGCAACTCTAGCCAACAAAGCACATAAGAAACACATCAAATCCCAGTACGATAAATCCACAAAACCCCGTATGTTCAACGAGGGTGAATTGGTCCTTACTTACGACAAAAAACATGATAGGTTGAGGGCAGGAAAACTTGAGTCCATGTGGCATGGCCCATATGTAGTAAAACATGTTTTGGAAAAGGGTGCTTACGATTTGGTTGATTATGATGGAATATCCCTAGGGGATCCTCGCAATGGGCTCTACCTAAAATGATACTATGCTTAAGTTATCTTGCATTAATACTTTGTATATATTGTACATAACATGTGTTTGTGTTTGTGTTTGGTGTGACACTTTCTTTTAGTGTGTTAGGATATTATCTCGATTTTCGCTTATACCATGTTATGCTTGGATGTGCAGATGGAAAATTGCTATGGATTCGTAGATGGCACTATCTGGCACATCTGCAGCCTCACTTCAGCAACATGTGTACTCTATTCCTCTACCGGTGAACTGATAAGCTCAGGAGGAACTTTCCTAGGTCCTACAAATAATAACGTCGTTGAATATCACGCGATGATTGGATTGTCGACCGACGCTTTTTCCCTTGGTGTGGAACACACTATTATCTATTTCGATTCTCAACTAGTGGTATCTCACTTGAACTGTGTGTATGCTATCCGTGACCCTATATTACTCTGCTTGTTCCAGTGGGTACGTGGTGTCGGCGGAATGACTATAGCCCATCCAACCCGCACCTTCCCAGGACATAGGGTGACTACTGAAATTGAACCCTTGGCCTTAGCTGAAAACCAGCTAGGTCCTTCTCAATGGTGGCCCTTCTCTCCAAACTGTGCTTTCCACAATATTCTGATGGTCAGAATTGACCTTCCGCAACTTTATTGAGGAAACACCTTCTTTCCGCAACTTGAGTGGTCTTCCACAATAATAATTCCACAATCGCCATCCCGCAATGGTCCTTTCACACACGTCTTTCCGCAAGGCGACTTCTGCAACTTCCTTTTCACACACTCTTTTTCGTAGCTTGCGGATTGCAGGTGCACCTTCCGTCTCTTCTCGAAAGAAATTTCTGCAAAATTCTTCCTCAATAGGGTTTTCGCAACTCTTTGTCGTTAAATCCTGCGCTTGTTTCTTTTGTGGAACACCATCTTAGCCGTTGATCCTTTGTGGATCTGATCTCAACCGTTAATCTACGATCAACACGAAATACTTTAACTTAGCTTATGGATATGCTAATTCTCGCACACGTTCACTTGATCAATCCATTCCCCACCGTCGATCTTCCTTTTGGCTTGGATCTAAGCCGTCCAACCTCTGCTTAATCGCTTCGACTGCGCTCTACGCTTTCTTTGTTGAATGATAAGAGAATTGATCAATCCAGCTTGATTCTTTGTTCATATCAAAGGGAAACCAAATACAAACAAGAATTCTACTTAAGCTACTTAACGGTGGTCAGTCTACGAATGATTTGGGTTTCTTACTGCACATGGAAATCACACAGACACGAAACAGAGACTCATTCACATAGAAATCAAGCCAACAATTGCATACTTCTCTACCTGACAGAATCTCAGCTCATTCTTCATTCAAGATGTACAGTAACCCAATCGAATACACAAAACTTCTAATTGCACTAACTAATAGCTATAAATTTACATCTCAACCAAAATGACCAACCCAAAACGACCCCCCTATTCTCATTCAGCTCTACCCTTTTTATCCCTTTAGATCCCCCCAAAAAAGAATGGCCAAACAACCAAAAAAACTAACAACTTCACTCTCCCCATCACTGAAGGAGTCACTATTATCCTATAACAGATTAGCTAACTGGCTTGACCTCCACGTAGGGAGTATCAACTCGCCACTATGCTCTTCCTTCTAAAAAACTGACACATACTAATTCAGTTACACATTTGTAAATATTTCAAATTACTTAACAAAATGAATTCCCTTCATGATAGCTCATCCTCCTGCTAGCCACAATGTTGGAATATTAAATCTTCCTACCTATGTCATTTAATTATATTGGAGCATTAATTAATCTTCTATAGTTAATTACCTATGTAATAGACTAGGAAGTTGCCTTGTGTGGACCACAAGGAAACATTGGGGGGACCACAATACTTCCAAAGTGTGAACCACAAGCTACCTAGGCCACTTAGGTGCATTTTCATTAGATTCTGGATAATATTTGGTAGGAAAAATGCACTTCTGAGTTTTACTACTTTTTACATCTTTTTACCCTGTGGAGAAAAGCTAGTCACCTTAGGAAACTTGTTTTTTGCACCCAACATCCTCTATGATGTTTCTTCTTTCCAAAATTGATATTTGGCATTTTTTTTTTACCATACATTACCTTCAGGTCACTAATTTGGAAATTTGTGAGCCTTTGGAGTGACTTGGGAGACACACTTTCCACCTAGGGGGGTGAGCATATTTTTAGTAAGTCTAATGATGAGATGATCCAAATGGAATCTTTAGCCATTCAAATATTTGTTGTAATGTTATATAACAACATACTATTATTTTCCAAAGGTCGACTGATGTATTTTATTCATGAGAAGTTAATACAAAATTGTATCTTTGTGAGTAATGTTTGTGTCTTTGACTAGTTGTGTGAGATCTTCTGTGAGTGAGTGTAATTTATTGATCATATATTGGCGTGAACTGAATTTCACATGGTATCATATCTATCAAGCATTTCCTTTCTCCTTTTATTGTCTTGCAGGATCCAACCAGTCTCAAGGAGGGCACATTGATCAATCCACCCGGTGGATTCTATTCTCTACAAGGCGCATTTGAGCATCGAGAAGTATACCAAAATCAGTCCATAAGTTATTTCAGAGCAGCCATGGATCATTCACAGTAGATCATCCTCACTCCCTTCAATTACTTTGATTGGAAGGCACAGATGGATATCTTATTGAGGAGCAAAGGGCTCTACAGGGTGACAATGGAAACTGAAGCTGAGCCAACCTCAGCAGTAGAGAAATCTAAATGGCACAATCGAAGAGATGAAGCCTATGGGATGTTGTGTCTCACTACATCTAGGGAACTTCTATTTCATCTTGATGGCCTCACTTCTCCCAATGAAGTATGGCTGCAACTTCAAGAATTGTTCGGGAAAACCGATGAGTTAAGAGGCCACCAATTGGATAACGAGCTAGTCTCACTGAGTCCACAAACTTTTGATAACCTATAGGATTTATTCTCCAAATTCAAGTCACTTGTGTTGCAATTGAAGCAATGTGGAATTGAAAAAAAGGATGAACAATTAGTCTTGGCCATTCTCTCCAAAATTGGCCCCGACTACTCATTTTTTGTCTTGACTTTCCATTCCACCGGGAAAGCAATTAAAAATTGGAAGAGCCCGACACTTTCAGAATTCATGGAGTCTTTGAAACAAGAACAAGACAAATTGGTCTTGATGGGAGCCATTAAAAATCCATCCAAAGACCACTGTCTAAACGTTGGAGATTCAAAGGGATCGAAAGGGAAAAAGAAGGGCAATTTCAAGAAGCCCACCTGTGAGAGGAAAGACAAGTAGAAAATCAATGAGGACTCCTCAAATTTCAAAAGGAATCCAAATAAAAAGAATGAGAGGACAAAGAGAAATTATTGCAGCAAGGGATTTCATCCTGAAAGATCTTGCATGAAGAAGACCACTAACCAAATGGCTCAACTCTTGGAGAAAGTCAACATTCCTCTTCCAGAGAGCACAAGGAGGAAGGATGGAGGACAAAATTCTGATGACAAAGAGAGATTACATGCACTAATGACAAGCACATCCAAGCCTCCTTCATTCATTATTGATTCAGGTGATTCGAGACACATGGTGTCTACAAGTAAGTTTTTCACTTCACTTGACTCTTCCAGTGGTACAAATATTGTATTGGGAGACAATTCTGAAACTTCTAGCAAAGGAAAAGGTAGCATAGATCTCAAGTTTGGTTCATTTAATAATGTTTTATATGCACCTGTACTTGCTGCAAACCTATTTTCAGTCTATCAGATGACCCACACAGGGATTCCCAAGAGAGTAACCTTTACCCCCAATGATGTTGAGATAGCTGAAATTTCAACAGGAAAAATTATTGCATTTGGTACTGTTGATCACTGTTATAGAATCTACAAGTTTTCTCACTTTGTGCCAAATCCCTCACCTTTTTCTCTTTTAACCCATGCCAATGAGGCCATCAAACTATGGCATGAAATATTTGGCCACCTAAATTATAAATACTTTTCCCAACTTCATGAGAAAGAGATGGTTATAGGGATGCCCAATATCAGATTTTCCAAAGGTGTCTATCAATCTTGCATCCTAGGAAAAATCCCTGAGCATAAGTATGGGAGACCTACCACTAAGAGAACCTCTGCACCACTAGACGTTATTCAAACTAACATATTAGGTCCATTCCCTCACAAGTCTTTGAACCATGCCAAGTACATCCTCACATTCATAGATGACTTTAGCAGGCACTGTTGGATTTATTTCGTCAAGCTAAAATCTGAATTTTTTGGTCTATTCAAGCTATTCAAAGCCTCAGTTGAGAACTAGTCTGGTAGGCATATTAAAATTATCAGATCTGATAATGGTGGTGAATATGTGAAATCATAGTTTCAGCAATTGTTTGCCTCTTCAGGCATTCATATGCAACACATAGTTCCATATACACCTTAGCAGAATGGGGTTGTTGAGAGGAAAAATAAGTCTCTAAAGGATATGGGGCTGTTGAGGGAAAATTCATTGTATCCCAAGCTATGGGATGAGGCAATAAATTTTTCCACATACATTCAGAATAGAGTGCCACACAAATCTCTCAAAGGTATCACTCCTTTTTAATCTTGGACAGGGCACAAACCTGGTATCTCTCATTTCAAGATTTTTGGCTCAGAGGCTTGGGCTAGGATTACACTTGAGAAGAGGAGGGCCTTGCAGCCCCAAATCCAACCATGTTTATTTGTTGTATATTCAGAGGACTCTAAAGGGTATAAGTTTCTGAACATGAGCACTCAAAAATCCTTCATAGAAAGGAGTGTTCAGTTTGAGGAGGTGCCCTCACAGAGCGCTGAAATTGGAGAACCATCTTCACATCGACTAAAGAAGAAGTAAGTGATTCCATTGAATTTTTTTATTCTGAAATTTATGATGATGAGGACCTTTTTATTTCAGATGATAAATGACCTACAAATCCTAAATGGGCTACTAATACTTTGCAAGCAGCATGTGAACTAGTGAGCAATCCTCAGGACACAAGGAGGACTAGATCACAATTTGAGACTGCTCTCAATGTGAATGACCCCTACCTTTCTGAGAAGTGTTTTATGATGGTAGATTCTGATCCTCAAACATATGAGGAAGATCCACATGATATTAGATGGCAGGATTCCATGGATGAGTATTTTCACTCATTGCAGAAGAATGAAGCATGGGAGCTAGTCAAGCTCCCTGCAGGCAGAAAATTGGAAAGGTGCAAGTGGATCTACAAAACAAAATGTGCAGTTGATGGTACATAAGTAAAATATAAATATAGGTTGGTAGAAAAGGGATTTTCACAAGTCCAAGGCCTTGACTACAATGAAAATTTTGTCCCTGTTGCATAGAAGGATTCGATAAGACTAGTTTTGGCAATTGCAGCATCCAAGCGATGGGAAGTGCACCACATGGATGTGAAAAGTGCATTTATCCATGGGGATATTGAAGAGGATATATATATGCAGCATCCAGAAGGGTATACATCAGATCCTAATCTTGTGTGCAGGTTGAAGAAGTCCTTATATGGGCTTAAGCAAGCCCCTAGGGCTTGGTATGCCAAAATGGACAATTTCCTCTTGTCACAATCTTATGTTCGGTGCAAATATGATCCTAATGTTTATATGAAGCTGATTGATGGTTCAATAATGATCATAGTGCTTTATGTTGATGATTTTCTAATCACAGGTAGCTCTATTGATCAAATAGCTTCATTGAAGACCGATTTGCACCAATCATTCTCCATGAGTGACTTGGGAATTCTTAAGCAGTATTTGGGGCTTGAGATTTCTCTAATAGAGAATGGAACCACGGTATCTCAGTCCAAATATGCATCTGATATGTTAAAGAAGTTCAATATGGCTGATTTCAAGCCTTCCAAGACTCCATTCCTTTCAGGAGTTAGAATGGAAGAAGCAGAATCTGCACCCTTGGTTGACAACACCTTGTATAGGCAGCTTGTTGGAAGCTTGTTTTATCTGACTCACACTCGATCTGATATTGCTTATGCTGTGAGTGTGGCATATAGATACATGGAGCATCCACATGAGATCCATTGGAGGGCTGTGAAAAGAATTTTTCACTATGTGCAGGGCACCAAGAGTGATGGGATTCACTATGTTGCAGATTCTGGCCTAGATATTTTGGGATTCACTAATTCAGATTGGACTGGTGATAGCCTTGATAGGAAATCCACATCTGGATTTGTATTCATGCTTGGAGCAGGTCCAATTTTATATTCTAGCAAGAAACAAAGTTCTATAGCACTATATTCAGCAGAGGCCGAGTACATAGGAACAGTGAATGTTGCTAGCCAGTGTGTATGGTTGCAGGGGATACTTTCAGAGTTTGAGATTGCTTTTAGTACACCTACTATCATCTTTTGTGACAACCAGAGTGCTATAAGAGTCTCAAGTGATCCAGTACAGAGACAGAGGACCAAGCATATTGAGATACATATACACTACATCAAAGGACTAGTGCATGACCAGATCATAGATTTGCAGTATTTCCCAACAAGTGATCGAATTGCAGACATCTTCACCAAATATTTTACTGAGAAGACTTTCAACTATCTTAGATCACTGCTTGGGATGGCTGAAAATGTGGTGGAGTGAAGGATTGAGCAACAATCTTTCAATTTTGATATGTCCATTTTATGAGGGAAGGTTTTTCCCATGAGGTTTTCCTTCTATCCTTGTTTTGTGGACCGACAGTATTGTACAGGGTGACCAAGTCTTGTTACTGGGCCCTTAGCATTTCTATTTTCTGATATTTAAAACATAAATCCAGATTTATGAGGGGGTGTTGGAATATTAAATCTTCCTACCTATGTCATTTAATTATATTGGAGCATTAATTAATCTTCTATAGTTAATTACCTATGTAATAGACTAGGAAATTGCCTTGTGTGGACCACAAGGCAACATTGGTGGGACCGCAATACTTCCAAAGTGTGAACCAAAAGATACCTAGGCCACTTGGGTGCATTTCCATTAGATTCTGGATAAGATTTGGTAGGAAAGGAGCACTTCTGAGTTTTACTTCTTTTTACATCTTTTTACCCTGTGGGGAAAAGCTAGTCACCTTAGGAAACTTGCTTTTTGCACCCCACATCCACTATGATGTTTCTTCTTTCCAAAATTGAGATTTGGCATTGTGTTTTACCATACATCACCTTCAGGTCACTAATTTGGAAATTTGTGAGTCTTTGGAGTGACTTGGGAGACACACTTGCCACCTAAGGGGGATGAGCATATTTTTAGTAAGTCTGATGATGAGATGATCCAAATGGAATCTTTAGCCATTCCAATATTTGCTGTAATGTTATATAACAACAACCTATTATTTTTCAAAGGTTGGATGATGTATTTTATTCATGAGAAGTTAATACATAATTGTATCTTTGTGAGTATTTTTTGTGTCTTTGACTAGTTGTGTGAGATATTCTATGAGTGAGTGTAATTTATTGATCAGATATTGGCATGAACTAAATTTCACACACAACATGTGAACATGCAATCACATTAATGACTTAGCATTGATGCTCTTGCATCAGACTCCCAAGGTTAAAAATTCTGAACCCCTGTTCAGTAAATCAGCTATTGAGAAACCCTTTGTCTCCAATTCTTCAAAACTCATCCAAGTAGAATATTATACAGGATTTCCTTCCCATTTGATCAAATACTACAGTTAGTCTCTCTTTCTGGCACTCTTTGTCACTCTAGTATCTAAGATTGACTCAGCTTCTGATGGTTGGGTCATAGGCATCTGCTTTAGCCACTCAAGATCTTCCACTTCTAGCACTTGTCCTATATCATCTGTCACATAGGTATATAGGTCGGAAACATTAAAAATAGGTGATATACCAATCCCCGTTGGCATCTCCAGTTCATAGGAATTGGCTGAAAACTTTTTGAGTATTTTACAGGGTTCAATCTTTTTCATTTTCAACTTGTTATACCCTCCTTTTGGAAATCTCTCCTTTCTCAGATGTGCTAAAACCAAATCTCCTACTGCATAGTTCTTCTCTCTTCTCTTGGAATTTGCTCTTGCTTTGTAACTACTGTTACTCTGCTTTAACCTTGCTTTAACTTGCTCTTGTAGTTCACTGATCATTGTTGCAAACTCTTCTCCATATGACCAAAATCATGAAGTTCACACACTCCTCTTGGATGCATTCCATACATAATTTGGAATGGAATCATTCCTGTACTTCGGTTTGGTGAGTCATTATATGAAAATTTTTCTTGAGCTAGTACTTTGTCCCATTGCTTTGGATTTTTTCCAATCAGACTTCTCAACATGTTACCCAGACTCCTATTTACCACCTCAGTCTGGCCATTAGACTGTGGATGATATGCTGAGTTGAAGTTCAACTTGGTTCCCAAATTCTTTCACAAGGTCCTCCAGAAATGACCTGTGAACTTTACATGTCTATCAGATACAATGCTCTTAGGTAAACCATGTAGCTTCACAACTTCATTGAAAAACAAGTTAGCAATGTCTGTGGCATCACTAGTCTTATAACAGGGAATGAAATGTGCCATATTAGTAAATATATATTACAACTACAAAAATAGAATCATTTCCCTTCTGAGTTTTTTGCGAACCCAAAATGAAATACATACTCACATAATCCTAAGGCCTAGTTGGAATAGGAAATGGTGTGTATAAGCCTATTTTTTGGCTTCTTCCCTTGGCATGCTGGCATATCCTACATCTACTCACAAATTTCTCAACTTCAGATCTCATCTTTGGAAAAAAATATAAATGGCTCAACTATCCAAAGGTTTTATCACTTCCAAAGTGACCTACCATCCCTCCATTATGTTTCTCTTGTATCAAATTATCTCTCATGGAACATATGGGAATACAAAGTTTACTGTTTTTAAAGAGTAAATCATATTGCAACATATACTCCATCCATGGCTTGCTGTCCACTTCCACAGGATTCCTGCAAACTCTATATGCATCCTGAAAATCAATGTCAGTCTCATACAAACCTCTAAAGTGCTCAAATCCCAAGACTTGGATCTGACTTTCTTGCACCATCAATTGTCTCTTGTTGAAGGCATTAGCTACTCGATTTGATTTCCCACTGATGTGATTTATCATGAAGGTAAATTTTTGCATGAACTCAACCCACTTGAGATGTTTTAGATTCAATTTAGGTTGTTGCATGATGTATTTCAATGCATGGTTATCAGAAAACAAAACAAACTCTCTAGGCATGAGATAATGTCTCCAATGCTTTAGTGATTGGACAATAGCATAGAATTCCTTGTCATAAGATGAATACTTCTGTTTGGAATCATTCAATTTCTCGCTGAAATATGTTATAGGTCTGTCTTCCTGACTGAGTATAGATCCAATTGCTACTCCACTGGCATCACATTTTACTTGGAAGGTATGTTTTAAATCTGGTAATTTCAATACTGGTTACTCAGTAATCTTCTTTTTCAAAAACTGAAATCTCCTTTCAGCCTCTGTTGTCCATTTGAATGGATGCTTGTCCTTTCTAATTGTTTCAATGATTGGTGAACACATACCACTGAAATTCTTTATGAACTTTCTATAAAAACTTGCCAATCCATGGAAACTTCTTACCTCAAATATGCTCTGAGGTGAAGGCCAATCAATGATTGCTTGCACCTTTTTTGGATCCATCTTCAGTCCATCCCTTGAGATAAAAAAACCCAAATACACTAGTTCTGATTTCATAAATGTACACTTCTTCACATTCACCAACAAATTTTCCTCTTGTAACTTCTCCAAGACACATCTCAGGTGCTTCAAGTGTTCTTCTTATGTTTTAATGAAAATCAGAATATCATCAAGGTAAACTATCACAAAATTACCTATGAAATCTCTCAAGACTTCATTCATTAATCTCATGAAAGTGCTTGGTGCATTGGATAGTCCGAATGGAACAACCAGTCACTCATACAACCCATCATTGGTCTTAAAGGTTATTTTCCACTCATCTCCTTCTCGAATCCTCATCTGATGGTATCCACTCTTCAGATCTAGTTTTGAAAAACATGTTTCCCCACTCAAGAAAATCCAGCATGTCATCCATCCTGGGTAATGGAAACCTATACCTGATGGTAATATTCTTAATTTCTCTGGAGTCAGTTCACATCTTCCATTCACCATCCTTCTTTGGGATAAGTACTGCTGGTACTGCACATGGACTTAGAATTTTCTGAACCAACCCCTTGTCCAGCAATCCTTGTACCTTCCTTCTAACTTATTCATTATCTTGAGGTGTCAACCTGTATGCTTCCTTGTTTGGTAATATTGATCTAGGAATAAAATCAATATGGTGTCTTATATAACTCTTCAGTGGTAACTCATTGGGAAAATCATCTACCACAATGTCACTAAAATCTCCTAGCATCTCCTGAATCTCCTCAGGAAGATCTATAATATTAGTCTTCATCACTACCACTCTAGGCTTACATACCACAACATAGTTCAGTTCCTTCTCATTAATTTGCTACAAATACTCCTTCCCTGTCAACATCAGTACCTTAGAGTTCTACTACTCTGTCTAACTCTCTCCTTGCAAAGGATGAAGAATATGTTTTATCCCATCTTGCACGAAACTATGACAATTCCTCCTACCATCATGCACTACCCTTTTGTCAAATTGCCATTGCCTCCATAGGAGAATATGGAAAACATCCATGAGCATAACATCACATATAATCTTGTCCTTATATGTGCCTACTTGAAAATCAACTTCACATTGTTCACTTACCAGGATTTGATGTCCTTTATGCAACCATGATACTTTGTATGGAATTAGGTGTTTGGTCCTCTCCAAACTCAATTTCTCCACCATCTATGTGGAAACAAGATTTTCGGTACTCCCAATATCAATCACCATCTTATAACACTTCCCCTTGACTTTACACATGGTTCTGAATAAAGCCTCCTTTTGATCCGGTTCCACTTCCTCCTTTTTAGGTTTCAACAAGAATTTTTTCATCATCAGAGATTCTCCCTTCTCTGGCATGTTCTCAGCCACTGTCATCTTCTCTTGCTGCTTCTCACTCTGAGCTACATAGGCTCCTCTTTGTCCTATGTCTTCTTTCTCTGGAGATTCAAAGGATATGTGCCCCAGTTTGTTACACTTGTAACATATGTAGACAACTTATGTTCCTCTTCCTCTACCTCTACCTCCTTGGTAAGGTCTTCTCCCTCTTGGGTCACCTCCTCTATCATGGTGCTCCTACTGGTGTAAGTTACTGGGTCTTCCTATTTGGGTTGCAAACCTTCCTCTTCCAGCTGCTTTCCCCCTTCCTTGGGCTAAACCTATTCCCCTATTGAAACTATGCTTTCTCAATAACTTTTATTCTGCTCTCAAGGCACATTGGTATGCCTCTTCCATGGTTCTTGGTGATATCATGTTGATCTCATCCTGAATCTCCATCCTGAGACCATTGACATATCTAGCATCCTTCTCTATTGATTCTTCCACATAACCTTCAATTAGTTTTGATTTGTAGAACTCTTCAATATATTCTCTTACAGTCAATAATCTTTGCCTAAGGTTCCGCATTTGTCTATACAATGTCAGCTGGTAATCCTTGGGTAAGAACTTGGTTCTCAACTTAGCTACCATCCTATCCCAGCTCTTTATCAATGATTTTTTCTTCCTTCTCCTTTCAGCCTGCACGTTATCCCACCACAGGGACGCATGTCCTTTCAACCTCGTCACTGCAAACCTGAACTTCTTATACTCTTCAACTTCATCATACTCAAAGTACTTGTCTAACTCGTTGATCCAATCAATAAGGTTTTCAGTAGTGAGACTTCCCTCATAGGTAGGAAAATCGAGTTTTGGTCTTGAAGTGGCTCCAAGAATTGACCGAAAGTATCTTAACTCAGGTGTCTCTCGTATGGGTGCTGCCTCCTCGTCTTGTCCCTCTTCATCAAGTTAACTCACATCCCCTGCTTCTAGGTCTCTTCGTATGCCCATCTCCACAGCTTCCATACGAGCTCGCATTTATCTCATTTCCTCCATGACCTATGTATTCCTTGTTGGTCTTCCTCTGTCACGACCTCTTACTCATCCCATACGTATTGCCATGTCTTTCCTCTGTTTCGCTGAGCAAAGCATGCTCTGATACCAAAACTGGTGCCGGCAGACTGACTACAGCTCGTCCAACCCGCATCTTCCCAAGAAATAGGGTAACTCCTGAAATCCCTAGCCTTAGCTAAAAACCAGCTAGGTCCTTCTCAAGGGTGACCCTTCTCTCCAAACTGAGATTTCCACAATCTTCTGATGGTCAGAATTGACCTTCCGCAACTTTCGTGTGGAAACACCTTCTTTCCGCAACTTGAGTGGTCTTCTGCAATCGCCGTCCTGCAACGCGACTTTTGCAACTTCCTTTCCACACACTCTTTTCCATAGCTTGCGGATTGCGGATTGCGGGTGCACCTTCCATGTTTTCTCGAAATAACTTTTTGCAAAACTCTTTCGCAATAGGGTTTCCACAACTCTTTGTCGTTAACTCCTGTGCTTCTTTATTTTGCGGAACTCCATCTCAGCCGTCGATCCTTTACAGATATGATCTCGACCATTAATCTACGATCAACGTGGAATAATTCAACTTGGCTTGCAGAAATGCTAATTCCCACACACGTTCACTTGATCGATCCTTTCCCCATCATCGATCTTCCTTTCGGCTTGGATCTCATCCGTCCAACCTCTGCTTAATCGCTTCGACTGTGCTCTATGCTTTCTTCGTTGAATGATCAGAGAATTGATCAGTCCAACTCGATTCTTTGTTCAGATCGAAGGGAAACCAAATACAAACAAGAAATATACTTAAGCTACTTAACGGTGGTCAGTCTACGAATGATTTGGGTTTCTTATTGCACATGGAAATCACACAAACATGAAACAGAGACTCATTCACACAGAAATCAGGCCAAAAATTGCACACAGATCTAGCTGACAGAATCTTAGCTCATTCTTCATTCAACATGTACATGAACCCAATCGAATACATAGAACTTCTACTTGCACTAACTGATAGCTATACATTTACATCCCAACCAAAATGACCAACCCAAAATTCCTTGTTATTGTCATTCAGATCTACCCTTTTTATCCCTTCGACTCCCTTTAAAACAGAATGGCCAAAAAACCGAACAAACTAACAACTTCACTCTCCCCATCACTAAATGAGTCACTATCATCCTACAATAGATTAGCTAACTAGCTTGACCTCCACACAGGCAGTATCAACTCGCCACTATGCTCTTCCTTCTAAAAAACTGACACATACTAATTCGGTTACACATTTTTAAATATTTCAAATTACTTAACAAAATGAATTCCCTTGATGACAACTCGTCCTCTTGCTAGCCACAACATGTGAACAAGCAATCACATGGTTGACTTAGCATTGGTGCTCCTGCATCAGTATGTCTCTTCGAAAGGTATTTTGAGTCCATTCAATACCTGCATATTCCAAGAAGTATGAACACGTTTGTTGATTCTTTAGCTAATTTTGTATTAGATTGGTATATTGTACATTCATAAACATTTTTATCAAATATGCATAAACTGACATAAGATGTAAACTATTCATAGTTTATAGGAAAGCACACATAAGATCCAAAATCCATCATAGAAAACACATGTCTAAAACCGCTAGATAATGTCATATATATATATATATATCACGTCTTGCAAAAATGTTGTACAAAAAAGGTACTGATACACAAATCTGAAGCTCATAAGATTTCAGTAGGTCACTTATACAAAATATGAAGCCCGTGGCTTTTAGTACATCATCATATATTTAGACTATCACTGAGTATGTTCATGATAGCATATAATGGCCCTAGCTACTCGACAGAGTAACCGACCAAACCGTCCTGAGACTCCAACTGTCCTACACTGGTAATGTCGAGGAAGATCATGTATGGAAATGTCTGGGATATCATCGATCAATAGCTGGAGGTTCTCCTTCATCTCATCAAGCTCCTCTACTACCTCATGTTGGACTGCTGCCTTCTCCCGACCTACTCCTCGCCTCTCGATCGGTGAGCAACTCGCTAGTCTGGATGGACCAATATCTGCATAATCAATATATGACATATCAGTACTACACAAAAACAACAAAAAATCATAAAATGCATAAAAACAAAAGAGTCTCTTTCTTATCGATCTCTCCACATTGCTCCCCATCTAGAAGAGACAAATCAGGATCTCCTCTGAAATACACACCTACATAAGCATAATCCTCAACCATGAGGAGTTGCCCGTGTAACCACCTAAAGGATGTTGGCCCATATGTGATCATAGTTCCACCACCACCATGGCGGGCCATCACCTCAGAACACCTATACATATGCGGATCTCGCAGATCGGGATCATCAAGCTCAACCCATGGAGGAAGAAGTGGAACCCTTTCCAGGAAGAAAGAGACCACGATGGAACCATACCCAAACTATTTCAACTCCCCTTTACGGCACTTGGGTAGTTGATATTTTAGGTTCGCAAGGAGCCCTTTGCACCAGTTAAACATACTGGGCGCCATACACTCTATGGCATATAGAATATGGGCCTTGGTGGCCTGATGAGAGGCTCTACTGCCTGCAACCCACTCGATGGTAAATAGTACTGTCCTCAAAGTACGGTCCCGTACATTTTTTATGGGGATTTTCCCACCTAACATTTGATTGCCCGGAGTACAGAACTGTGCGATAAGGTACTCAGTGGACCGATCACTGCCCCTGGGTTCAAATAGTGATATCGGAGCCCCATGCCTGGACTATTCTATCAAGAAATAGATGTCCTCAACATCCAAAGTAAGGATATGAGCCCCTAATCTGAAATATTGTTGATCCGGGTCCCATAACCGAATCAGATAGTTTAGTCATAGTAGTCCACACCCACTCAAAGCATTGACAGAGTGAGGATCATTTGCGGCTTGTGCATATTCTAATTCATGCTCATGCTCCTTCCACTATACCATTTTGATGGCTAAGACCTATATAAACATCAATATAATGAGCATTAGGTCCTTTCCAATACTTTAAGTTTTTTTTTTTGGGGACCTATTCTCAATTTTGTGGGTCGAATTGCGCCGACGTACCCCGCCTTTGTAGACAAGGCATTAGAGACACGCTTTTCCCATAGCAAAGGCTCGCTGGACCCTTAGAGACACACTTCCCGAAAGGGGAAATCACATTGCCTGGGGCGCGCAATTTCCCCTTCAAAATGAGCTTAAAAACCCAAAAAAATTGTATTAAGAAAAATTTAAACCATCAAAAGTAAGAGGATCAGATCAAGGATTACCTGGGGTTGACCAGAGGATGAATGACTGACCAAGTCTCCCACAATCGTTGCCGAGAGATCAAGCTCCAATGAATTTTTTCTTCACTATTCAACTTGGTAAAAATGAAATGGTAAATAATTTTTACTATTCACCCTTTTTATATAAAAATGAAAGATTCCTTTATTTAATTTTCGTCATTTCATGGGTTTTTTACTATAGTTGATTTCATTTTTATGTTTTAAAACAATATGATGGATCCTCACTTAGTTCCTGGAGCTTGCAGATAGAGGAAAGTGGTGTTTTGACTATGTTGGTAACCATTGTTGACTTTTCATACTCCTTGTGTGAAAATGTCTTTGAGCATTTTTTATACCATTATCACACTCATTAAAACTAAGCATTAAATGTATCGACCCGAGTCTTTGTTATTTTTAGTGCTCATATATACATGAGAATAAGTCATTGAGTTATCTTTGATCTCTTTTTCAGGCTCATAAAACTCCTACGAAAAAGAAACTCCCCGGAGTTCTTCTTTAAGATCTTTTTAGACTCCCTAAATAAGAAATATTGCCAAGTGAACTTGATTCTTTCATGCTTGTAAAAGTATTTGAAAGGCCATATTTCTGGTGATAGTTTACCCCTTTTTCAGACTAGCGAGACTATTTATGAAAAATGAGCACTCTAGTTGATCATGCATAGAAGAGTTCTCTCTCATATTGTTTTATCCTTTTTCGGGTGAGGAGACTAAAATTTACAAAAAGGTACTCATTGGATTCTTCTTTAGTCCTTCCAGACTCTCTAAATATGAAATGATGTCGAGTTTATCTTCTTTGGACCCGTTAAAATATGACATTGAAGGGCCCTTTTATGGAGTAACCCATCCTATCTCAGGTTCGCAAAACATGTGAGATTGGACTCATCCTAAGGATGAGCTATACCAAGCATATGTTACCCTCCTTAATATTGTTAATAAAGAAAGAGGTACTCATCAATCATGATGGGGAATAATGAAAGAGTTTGCATTTACTTGTAGTAATGGAAGTATCTAGTCACCCTTGAACATGGAAATCATTTGCATTTCATTCAAACCGTATTTCAGTCAAACTTACATGGCTAAGAGGGCATTTGGAAATTCCCACAAGGAGGTGTCCTTGTGCTGATAAAATGAATGAGATGGCATAGGCTTGTTCCTTGATGAACTAGCTATCTATCCATAGGCTCATATTTTCCTATGGAGTTCACATGTGTGAAAGACAAGACCTAGGGTTTTGCTCAGTGCAAGCCATGCCAATCTTGCTCAAGGGGGTCATTTCTCATCCGAAGGCTTTCGAGCGTGCGTGGCCATCGTGAACACTTCCACAATGGCCACATGCACGTGCGGGAGCTAACAAAACCCAAGTCTGCTCGTCGGTTTGGGTTCCATTTTTAGGTCCATGATTTGGATTCGTTTATAACTCCATTCCATTTCATCATCCCCAAAATATTCTTGTTCATCATCTCTGTTACTGATCAGCTCGATACTGATCAGCTCAATCCATCCATGTCACTATCATCAACTTCAATTTCTACTCATGCCCAATGTATGCTCATCATCCTGTAACTGTATAAGTGTTTTCAAAGTTTAAATGAATTTTTCAAAGTGTATTTATATAGGTCAAAAACTAACTTCAAACTGAGCTGACTTACAATAACTATTTTAAATTAATCTTTTATAATTTCACAAAAATGGGAGCCGACTTGCTTGGGTTTTTTTATATTATTTTGAATTATGTTTGCAATAGGTTATCCACTCCATCATAATTATTTTAGCAAGGGATTCTTTGTTGGGAATGTTATATCTCTTCACATGGTGGCTGCGTGTACAACACGATCCCCTCCCCACTAGTACTCTATCTAATCCCGGTAAAAGGGATTAGGGTTGTAACCTAATTTCGGGTAAACGAATTAGGGTTTTAGATGCTGCAGAATGCCATATATTGTATTGTAAATGGTTGAATAAACATATAATGAAAAGGAGCAGTGTGGCTCTAAGTTTTGTTGGTTTTTTCCCGGTTAAGGGTTTCCAGGTGAAAATCTCTGTGTTATGTGTGTGCCATTGTGTATTTTCTGTTAATGCTTAAGAATCAATATAAGTTTGTACTTCACTGTTAAGGTTTAAAACTTACATTCTTCATGTGTTTCATTACCAACCAAAAGCATTAAGTCACAATGCCAGAATCAAACTTCAACTCCAACCAAAAGAATTAAGTATGGGTCATATGTCCAAATCATTTACCAAGTGCACCATCAATGATCTTCAAGATATTATCCATACCATCATGTCCTTGGTTCCTACCTATCATGTCATGCTTTCCATGTCAATATTTTATTTGTTCAAGAGCTCCAAGTCACCATTGTACATCCATGATAAACTAAGGGCTCTTTCATTTCATCAAGGGTTCCATACATCATTGTCTTCATGCTCAACAAGGTGGACATGAAATTTATCTAAAACCAATTTTTTTTTCTCAAAATATCACATGTTTTCAGTTCCTACACAAATATCAAAGTCTAAGCATTCTCTACAACACTATACCCAAAGTTATGGGGAGAATGGAAAAAATGTATGAATTTATTTTATAAATGTTGCATTAACATCGCCGGTTTTGCTAGTAAAATATTGCAGAAAAGTGTCCATCTATTTATTTCTCAACGCCTATGGTATTTTTTGAATTTACACATATATCAAAGGGCATTGATATTCCAAAATAATATGTCCAAAGAACAACTCTCTCATCTACATTGAAATATTCATGATCAACTTGATGAGGAAATGGTTTGGGTGCCCAACCAAGATTCCCGCAGCAGCAAAACCGTGGCTCCGATCGCAAATCTGTCGATTCTAGTGGATCAAAGATGTCGAATTTCAGCTAGGGGACCCCCCACACCATGCCTCAAACTCTAGAAAATGGTGTTATTGTGCCATCTCCGGAGCTAGGTTTTTGCTCAATGAAGGCCATTTGAATATTGCTCAAGGGGGTCATTTCTCGTCCGAAGGCTCCCGGGCATGCGTGGCCACCGTGGACATGTCCACAATGGTTATACGCATGTGTGAGAGATGACAGAACCTAGGTCCGCTCTCCATTTTGGGTTCCATGACCCCGGAGCAAATCCTCAAAGTGTCCCTGAATGGCCCCGGGGTGACGGACCAAAATGCTCACAGCACCCAAACCGTGGCTCCGATCGCCAATCTATCGATTCCAATGGATCCAGGATGCCATTTTTCAACTAGGAGACCCTCCACAACATGCCTCCAACCCCCGGAAATAGTGTCATTGTGCCATCTACAGAGCTAGGGTTTTTCTCAGTGAAGGCCATTTGAATATTGCTCAAGGGGGTCATTTCTTGCCTGAAGGCTCCCGGGAGTGCGTGGCCATCGTGGAAACGTCCATAATGGCCATACACATGTGTGGGAGATGATGGAACCCAGGCCCACTCGTCGGTTTGGGTTCCGTGCCATTGGAGCAATTCCTCAAAGTGTCCCTGAATGGCCCAAGGTGCTCGACGAAAATTTTTGCAACACCCAAATCGTGGCTTTGATCGCAAATCCATTGATTCCGATGGATTTGGGACACCGGGTTTCAGCTATGGCCCCCCCCAGAGCATGCCTCCAACCCCCAGAAATGATGTTATTGTTCCATCTCCGGAGCAAGGGTTTTCCTCAATGAAGGCCATTGGAATATTGCTCAAGGGGGTCATTTCTTGTCCGAAAGGATCCCAGGCATGCGTGGCCGCCGTGGAAACTTCTGCAATGGCCATATGCACGTGTGGGAGATGATGAAACCCAGGTTCACTCATTGTTTTGGGTTCCGTGACCCCGAAGAAAATCCTCAAAGTGTCCTTGAATGGCCCCAGGGTGCTGGACCAAAATGCTCGTAGCACCCAAATCGTGGCTCCAATTGCAAATATGTCGATTCTGATGGATCCGGGGTGCCGAGTTTCAGCTAGCCCCCCCCATAGCGTTCCTCCAATCCTAAAAAATGATGTTATTGTGCCATCTCCAGAGCTAGGGTTTTGTTAAGTGAAGGCCATTTGAATGTTGCTCAAGGGGGTCATTTCTTGTCTGAAGGCTCCCGGGCGTGCATGGCCACCGTGGATAAGTAAAAAATGGCCATACGCACATGTGGGAGATGATGGAACCCAGGTCTGCTCAATGGTTTGGGTTCCGTAACCCCAGAGCAAATCCTCTAAGTGTCCGTGAATGGGCCCGGGGTGTCGGACCAAAATGCCCGCAACACCCTAACCGTGGCTCCGATCGCTAATACGTCGATTTCGATGAATCTAGGACATCGTTTTTAAGCTAGGGGACCCCCCACAACATGCCTCCAACCCCCATAAACGGTGTTATTGTGCCATCTTTGGAGTTAGGGTTTTTCTTAGTGAAGGCCATTTGAATATTGCTCAAGGGGGTCATTTCTTGTCCATATGCACATGTGGGAGATGACCGAACCCAGGTCTGCTTTCCGGTTTGGGTTCCGTTCCCCTAGAGAAATTTCTCAAAGTGTCCCTGAATGGCCACAGGGTGGCTGACAAAGATGCGCGCAGCACCCAAACCTTGGCTCTGATCGCAAATCCATCAATTCTGATGGATATGGGGGGCTAGTTTTCAGCTATCCCCCCCCACAGCATACCTCCAACCCCTGGAAACGGTGTTATTGTTCCATCTCCGCAGCTAGGGTTTTGCTCAGTGAAGGTCATTCGAATATTGCTCAAAGGGGTCATTTCTCGTCCGAAGGATCCCAGGCGTGCGTGACCACCGTGGACATGTCTGCAATGGCCATATGCACATGTGGGAGATGACAGAACCCAAGGTAGCTCGTCAGTTTGGGTTTCGTGCCCCTGGAGAAAATCCTCAAAGTGTCCCTGAATGGCCCTGGGGTGTTAGACCAAAATGCCCACAACACCCAAACCATGGCTCCGATCGCAAATCCGTCAATTCTGATGGATCCGAGATGTCGGGTCCCAGTTAGGGGACCCCTAACAACATTCCTCCTACCCTCAAAAATGGTGTTATTGTTCCATCTCTGGAGCTAGGGTTTGGCTCAGTGAAGTCCTTCACAGAGAAAAACCCTAGCTCCATAGATGATGCAATAACACCCTTTCGGAGACTTCAAGGCATGGTGTGGGGGGTCCCCTAGCTAAAATTCGGTGTCTTGGATCCATCAAAATAAATGGATTTGCGATCAGAGTCATGGTTTTGCTGCTACAGGAATTTTTGTCCGGCACCCTAGGGCCATTCAGGGACACTTTGAGCAATTACTCCAGGGGCATGGAACCCAAACCGACAAGCGGAATGGGGTTCCCTCAGCTCCCACACTTTCATGTGGCCATTGTGGATGTGTTCACAATGGCCACGCACACCCCGGAGCCTTCGGATCGTAAATGACCCCCTAGAGAAATATTGGAATGGCCTTCACTGAGCAAAACCCTAGCTCTGGAGATGGAACAATAGTACCATTTCCGAGACTTCAAGGCAAGGTGTGGGGGGGGGCCTAGTTGAAAACTGGTGTCCTGGATCCATCGGAATCGACGGATTCACGATCGGAGTAATGGTTTTGTTGCTACGGGAATTTTGGTTCTCCACCCTCGGGCCATTCAGTGACACTTTGAGGAATTGCTTCGGGGGCACGGAACCCAAACCAACGAGCGGAATTGGGTTCCCTCAGCTCCTGCGTGTGCATGTGGCCATTGTGGACGTGTTCATGATGGTCATGCATGCATGGGAGCCTTCAGATCATAAATGACCCCTCTAGCAATATTGGAATGGCCTTCACTAAGCAAACACCTAGCTCCAGAGATGGCACAATAGCATAGTTTCCATGACTTCGAGGCAAGGCGTGGGGGCTCCCTAGCTGGAACCCGGTGTCCCAGATCCATCGGAATTGACAGATTTGTGATCGAAGTAACAGTTTGTTGCTGTAGGAATTTTGGTTCGGCACCTCGGGCCATTTCGGGACACTTTGAGGAATTGCTCTGGGGCACAAAACCCAAACCGGTGAGTGGACTTGGGTTCCCTCACCTCCCGCATGTGCATGTGGCCATTGTGGATGTGTTCATAAGTGCCACACATGCTTGGGATCCTTCAGATTGTAAATGACCCCCTTGAGCAATATTGGAATGGCCTTCACTGAGCAAAACCCTAGCTCCGGAGATGGCACAATAGCTCCTTCTCCAAGACTTTGAGGTAAGGTGTGGGGGGGAGGGCTTAGCATAAACCCAGTGTCTCAGATCCATCGGAATCAACGGATTCATGATCGGATTCAGGATTTTGTTGCTGCGGGAAGTTTGGTCTGGCACCTCGGGGCCATTCAAGGACACTTTGAGGAATTGCTCCGGGGACACGGAACCCAAACCAGTGAGCGGACCTGGGTTTTGTCATCTCCCACACATGCGTATGTCCATTGTGGATGTGTCCACGGTGACCATGCATGCTCGGGATCCTTCGGATGAGAAATGAACCCCTTGAGCAATATTCAAATGGCCTTCACTGAGCAAAACCCTAGCTCTGGAGATGGCACAATAAAATTGTTTTTGGGGGTTGGAGGCACACTGTGGGGGGTCCCCTAGCTAAAAAATGGCATCCCAGATCCATTAGAATCGACGGATTTGCGATCGGAGCCATGATTTCAGTGCTGCGGGAATTTTGGTCCAGCACCCCGGGGCCATTCAGGGACACTTTGAGGATTTTCTTCGAGGTCACAGAACCCAAACCGGCGAGCAGACCTGGGTTCTGTCATCTCCCACATGTGCGTATGGCCATTGTGGACATGTACACGATGGCCACGCACCCCCGAGAGCCTTCAAACGAGAAATGAGCACCTTGAGCAATATTCGAATTGCCTTCATTAAGAAAACCCTAGCTTCAGAGATGGCAGAATAACATCATTTCCGGGGGTTGGAGGCACACTGTGGGGGGTTCCCTAGTTGAAACCCGACATCTAGGATCCATCGGAATTGACGAATTTGCGATCGGATCCGCGATTTTGTTGCTGCAGGCATTTTTGTCCGGCACCCTGGAGTCATTCAGGGACACTTTGAATATTTGTTCCGGGGTCACGGAACCCAAACTGGCGAGCAGACCTGGGTTACGCCATCTCCCACACGTGCGTGAAGGAGCTTTCAAACTACTATATAGGACATTTTTTAGGGTTGTTTGTCTCCGAAGTTTTGATACGTATGAAAAATGGCTAGTTAAATGTTGCTAATGAGATTAAATGTGGGTTGTGCTTGCTCAAATCCATAAAGGAACACCTCACACAAGAGGTAATACACTTATAACCACATCTTGATGCTCCCTAAGCTATTGATACAATATTGAGAATATGTAGCCATTATAGAGTAACACCTTTGACCTCTTAATGTTATGTAAACACATAAGAAAGTGTTTTTTACCATAAGTCAATTACAGAGGATATGCCATAACACTGGTACCAACTAGATGTCCCCATTTTTATATGGCATATGGAAAGGTAGGCTAAGTAGATTGAAGGTAGACTAGGGGTATCTTTGAGCTGGTTGAAAGTGTCTCTATCAAGTGTTTCGAGCCATTGATAATGCCTTAAAGAATAATAGTTGGTCTCAGAAGGGTATCATTTTCCTTTAATTGTTGACCTCGATGCAATAAGTAGGTTGTCGACATTAGGTATGGGTCTTGGGACCATGAACATGTTCAATGGAGGAAATATATGCCTTATGCCCTAAGCAAGGCTTCTATTCCTTTAGGACCAAGAATGATGTGTCAAATCAAAACACATCTAGGATCGAGGGATATTTGGTCTCCATATGAGCATATTCAATCATTATTAGGAGGTTATGAACACCAAGTGTTGGTGTTGAAGGCCTAGATATGACAGTGAATATTTATCTTACTGGTGAGGATATGGACACTTTTCGGAGGTTTTGAACAAGATCAAGAAGGGAGCTTTCAAAAAAACAAATAGGACATGTCTTAGGGTTCTTTGGATTCCAAGTGTTGATACATACTTCATTAGGATATTTTGAGAACCATTTAAGGATATGAGAGCCTTGTACATGTTTGGGAGGAGGACTGCAAACCTTAATAAAAAAAAAGCTTCTAAGGGAAGGGAAACTTGAGGTTTCAAACTTACAGGTGTATTAATTACATAGGTTCACAACAATGAAATAGGCCTCAAATGACAAGGATATGTTTATCCCCCAATAAATGATATGGGTGCAACTACGAGTATTTTAGCACTCAGTATGGGTTTTATGGCACTAAACATGGTCAAATGATGAAACCTTGACCTTGGGACCAATGATCAATTTGATGGGTCATTTGTAATGCTTCAGGGCATATTTCATGAACCTTGGTCCCTAGAAGGTGCCTTTAGAGCCTAATGCATCATTCAAAATTCAAAATAGTTGAAAGTGATATTTAGGTTTGTAATTGTGTTTGAAAAGATGATGTTGTGTGTTATTTTATACTAATATTTGTATGGTTTTCTTTGTGCAAGTGTGCATGTAAATATTTTCCTATGTGAAGTTTTCCTAAACGGATGGAAACTTGAATTGGAGTGGTTGGTGTAAAACATCAATGTATTGCAATAGTAACTTAATCATAACTCAAACATCAAATAAACGATATAAGATAACGATATCAAATAAAATATCTAACATGAATAAAATTATACATGCATGAATAAACAATCACATGGCTATATTATGTAACTCAATCAATTAGGCTTTCTGGATCCTCTTGGTTTTTTATTGTCTCAAACAATCTCTCATGCTTTGTATGAGGTAGTAAGTAGCGTACCTTGTTTGATGTCTTTGTTGACATTATTTTTAGTTGGATGTTTGTACCAATGATCAAGTGCGTAAAGTGATACACCCGTGAACCTGGTTTATAATCCGTGTATGTGTAGCCATTGATATTTGGTCCCTTTCCATCTACTGTAAGATATTCCACTGAACCACCATCGAGCCAGTCAGAAAGGTAATGCCTTCACTATCGGTTAATGACGCGAGGAGAGTTTGCTTCCCATGGATGCATCGTGCCAACCAATAATTTGTCCCAATTGCACTGTCTATCGAGGAGACAACTACGTAGATGTGTCTTGCACAAATGCATTTTACGGTCATATTCCAACAAGTAGTGGTTTGATAACTTGGATAATTACAAAAACAAGGAGGGAACCAGGATATGCATGCATAAATGTTTACTTAGCTGTACAAGATCAGATATATGATCATATTCATTCGAAATAGAGGACTGGCCTTCCTCTAACTGGATTGTTTCAACAACTGCATGTGGGTCCACTACAAGTGATACATGATCCCATTCATCAACCCAATCCATTTATTCACACTCATCCCACTCACAACTGCTACAAGGCCCACAAAAGAAAGCAATTTTCCGTGTCCATATTTCAAATAAGGGGTTGTTTGAGATTCGAACTGAATGAAATCCACGAGTTCCTTTCATAGTACTACAACTATAAGAATCTGATCGATCTATATCAACCACATGCCAGAAACTTATGACAACATGTCCTCTACCTATTGGTTTGTGCTGCTTTGTGGTTCGACCTGAAATTTTTGCAAAGCACCATTGAACTATGGATTCTGCATCCCGAATATGAGGGTTTGTCATGCACCTCATATACTCCCTTCGTAGGGAAGTTTTGAGACATGCTCCAGCCCCATCATGCTCTCCCTTTCCATGCATAGTATCAAAATAGTTCCATATATGCAGCACATCATAAGTCTTGTGCAAAATACTCAACCACTGGAATACATGTGCATTTTTGAACTGGCCTGCACAACCATCTGACCATATCCAATGTTGATCCATCTATATACCTCTCTCCTTCAACTGATCATAGAAAATTATGAAGCAATGTTGCACATAATGCAGGTCGTGGCACCTGTCGTGACTGATGTAGAAGTTGGTCTCTTTCAATATGATCCTCATGTCATTTATGCTCTCTGGCGCATGCCTATATGTGATATGGAACATTATGATAACTTGGTATGAATGGTAGTATTGACTTTGAATCTCATTCTGTGGCTGCAGGGTGTAGTTTTCAACAAAGTCCACAACCGACAATATTGTTCCATTGGGAAAGGTGTCCCTACACTGTCTGTACTATTCATCCTTCCATCGTGCTACATGGACATGTTGTACATACTGCTTAGTCTTTTGGTAGAATTCCTTCATGAAATCGCAAATTTGTACATGGTGCCACAAAACCAAGGGCATTAATACAACATGACATTTTCAATCTAAAAATATATGTACAAATTCAACATGTACAGTATGAAAGTATGCAAACTTAGATTACTTGTGACCACGGGCGGTTCACTCAATGAACTTGTTACCTAGCACGATCGTTCACATGATATTAAAGAAACCCCTAATTTCACTAAATATTGAAAAATGCATCCTAAAATTGTATTGTTGAACTCCCCTCCCAATATTTCTTTCCAATTAAGGAAACCCCTCAGGTTTCACTAGATATTGTAGGTATCCATTTTTATCAACCCATTTTTACCCCCCAATTATATCATATTATCAAGTTGTAACAAACAAGATCCCTAACACATCTTAGTATAATCAAACAAGATGCTAAATAAAATAATAGTATAATGCTAATAATGATCCCACTAGGATTGCAAGGGTGACTGATCAATTTGTAGCATTGGATAATGGAACACCCAACGAAATAGTATTGGGGAAGGAAAAATGCGTAAAATTCAACCTACTCAAGAGATCAACATAACAAAGAATGTAAAAGACCGATAGTCCAATTGTTAGTGCGGTGATTAGAAAAGATGAGAATTCCAGATGTTTCACACCACACCCTACCAATCTACCAATTTTATATCATGTAAATACTAATTTAGCCATAGTGAACTCATGTTTTATATAATATTAATAAATTAAACTCCATAACAATGAAAAATTGAAACCCTTTTGTGGATGGACGCCCCTACCTTCCTATCAAAACAAGCGTCATTGATGTTTGAACCCAAATGAACATAGAAAAATTCCTTTTACATTTCAATAACACCATATGATCATGTGCATAGCTTGGATTTGGGTCATTCACAAGATCCAATGAATTTCCTCCACTTCATCTACATTTATTCTTGCAATCAAGCGAATTAACAACATTTACTTACCTTTTCTTGGGTTATATCTAGTTTTTTTAATCTTTAAAGGATAGGGAAAAATCTCCATTGTTAGGTTTCAAGCATGCAATAGTTATAAAGATACATAGATGATGAAACTTATATGATACCATTTCATGGTAACGATAACACATAGGGTATGTAAATAAGGATTTATATTTTCACTTATGTTCATGTTAATTCCAATACAATATTAAGACATATACCTTACATATAAGAATTGAAATTACAATTATGAATGTACCAAATATAACTCAATATAACAACTAATCCTAACTGGCAATGTGGAAATATTAAAGAAGAATACAAAAAGTTGAAGGAAATAATTAGTCAAGAAACATTGATCTAACTTTTCTTGGTTCCAGTGAGCCAAGAAAGATTGATCTCACTTTTCTTGGTTGTCGTAGAGCAAGGTTTAATTGAATCTCAATGCCCACCTAAACCCCAACCTAAAAAAATGAAGAGTTAAATCTTTTACTTGAATGCCTACAAAAAATACAATACAATTGTTCAAGTTCAGAACTCTCGATTAACTAACTTAAAAATGGAAAAAAATATAACATCAATTCAAACCAAGCCTAAATAAGCTATTAAATGAGGATTGCTTAAGGCCAATAATCCAAAGAGACTTCCATCGATATTATCATTGGTACACTATTATCAGATTTATGCAAAACTTAGGATCATAAGCAATATCAAATAAAAATTGAAGGTCCTTAAGTTTTAGGTGGGTATGAATTGAGCCCATGATTTGGAGGTATGAATCCATCCCACGATTTGTAGGTTATTCCTCAGCACACCCAAATAAAATAACCCCTAATTATTCTATTACTATGTCAAATTAAAAACCCCCCTTGACCCCTTAATACAGGGAAATATATTTTTGAGGTTTTTAAGAGTATTCAACACCCCAATATGAATGGACGTGATATGATATTGCCTCACGAGCGAACCCCCCATGCCTATGAATTCACCAATGCATTTTTTTTGCTTTCCTTTGCACTATCTATTTGATATGTTATGTACTTGAAGTTCTTTATTTCTACTAACATCCTCCCAAATTCGTGCTCCTCGATTTCGTGGATGCAACGGCTCAATAATGCAAATCTACTGCACCTGGAACATGTCCCATATAAACATGATCTTTTATAATATTTTTTTCCTTCAGGTCTTGGACACATTATGCTATGTATAAATTCTATGGATGCATTCAGTGGTTGTAATGATGGGCAGTCATGCACAATGTTAGTATGCAAATCACACAATACATGTCTATATGTATCATAATAGTACTCAAATTCTACATGGTATCTACAACAACATGTGTGTTAGGAACCCATGTCAACCCTTCTCTTTACTTTGTTAGTATATTGTTGTTGGATGCATATGCTTTGTAAGTCGTTCTGTAGTATTTGTTGATCCATAGTTTGTATTAGCCCATGGTATTGACCCATAGTATTGGACGCATATGCTTTGTAAGTCGTCCCGTAGTATTATATGTCCCATGGTATTGACCCATAGTATTGGGCATAGACTTAGTATATAAGTGTGTGTTGAGGCCAATGAAGGTACCGTGAAGTTATTTTGTATTGAGTTTGTTGAAAGGAGGTTTCCCCCTTGAAGTGGCCTGCGATCCATAAAAGTATTATGTGATCGGATATATCATGTATTCATCAATTAGTTGTTGCAGGTTCTTCTCATATGGTATCAGAGCACTTTCATGGGCTCATTGGGTGAAATTTCTGCCAATTTTTTTTCGCATTTGTTGCAGGTTTGGATCTGGGAATAATACTTATGAGCCGCTTAACTGTGGGAAGTACTTGGGAATAATCCCTAAAACTCATTGTGAGGAGTACCACAAGAACCTCGAAGTAGCTGGCCCATTGAGAGGACCTGCTATCAAAAAGCGAAATGACCCCTACCTTATTGACTAGTTACCACCTATGAGGTAAACCAAGAGTTGTCATTTGTGGCAAAGCGGTTATTCGTTTTACCTGAGCTGTGGAGTGAGGGGTACTGCCCCAATACGCAAGTCATTAAACAACATTGGTGGTTGAGTGAATCCATTGAACCGTTAGGAAGCCGAGCATACCTGGGGTCCATATCTATTTCCGGCTGATAAATCACAGATTTCCTCTACCCAGAACTGTTGTCGATCACTTCTGCACCGTTGCAAATCCATCTATTGCCGAAAACTTCTGCGTCGTTGTAGATCCATCTGTTGTCATTCCCTTCTATGCCGTTGCAGATCCATTTCTGTTTTTCCACCATATCTCCCTTTTTTTAACTCTATTTCCCTTGAAACTTCCCTAACACCCCTACAATCCCATTCTGCATATTTCATTCCTGAGGACCCTATCCCAAATTCCACTTCCCCATGCCAGAAATTTCACATTTGTCTATTTTTAGGGTTTGCCATGACTTCTTTTATTTTCACCCAATTGCCTTCAAACTTTACCACAGTGTTCATTTCATATTTCTGCTTCTTTGTCTCTCTTTGCCAAATCCCCGCTTCTAAAATCCCCCTTTTATGTTTTCCTTTCCCTTTGAAAGTGTCCAAAACCTAGTCAAACCCAAATTACCCATCAAATTTTTTTCCCAAATCCAGATTTTCCTTTACTAAAACAATTTTTGTTTTTGTTTATCTACCCACTCAAAAAAAAAACTCCTGGTTATGGTTGTCACCCACGCAGGAGCAAAAACCATGGAGGAAGAATTTGCAGCCCTCAAAACCAAACTCCAGGATCTGGATGAAAAAATTCTCGGCCTCCATCTTGAGCATTCAGCCATGAACAATAAATGACAGTCAGAGTCTTCTTCAGATAATGGGTTCTCTTCTTCCAGTAATTTTCGTGGTCCGAAACTTGATTTTCCTCGCTTGAATGGTATTGATCCGACTGGATGGATATATCGGGCATAACAATATTTCAGTATGCATAATACTTTTGATGTCAACAAAGTTCCACTTGCATCCTTTCATTTGGAAGAGGAAGCTCTTCAATGGTACCGATGGTACATC
This sequence comes from Larix kaempferi, assembly GCA_027924585.1. Lineage (NCBI taxonomy): Eukaryota > Viridiplantae > Streptophyta > Pinopsida > Pinales > Pinaceae > Larix > Larix kaempferi. Next base: position 6,069,326 of record BSBM01000770.1, read on the forward strand.
AAGGCTCATGACGAGCCAAAATGGACATATTTTTGCCAACTCGTTTTGCAACGATTTGGTCCTAGTGCTTTTGATGACTTCACAGGAGCACTCAATAAACTTCACCAATTTGGCATTGCGAGAGAGTATCAGACATAATTTGACAAACTAGCCAATCACACAGAAGGATTGTCTGATGAATTCTATAGGAGTTGTTTTATCAGTGGTCTTAAGGATGAAATCCGCTTAGAGGTCAAAATGTTTTGTCGCAACACAATGATGGAAGCCCTTGGGTTGGCTAAGTTGGAAGAAGACAATATTGGAGCCCAAAAGCACTCCAAACCCACTTTTGTTCCCTTCAGAAATATGGGTTCTCAATGACCTCCCATCCCACCAGCTCCTCGACCAACTCCTATCAAGCATTTGTCTGAAACAAAGATGCAGGCATGCATAGAAAAGGGGATTTGTTATAATTGTGATGAGAAATTCACTCGAGGACATGGATGTGTTGAGCAAAAGATCTATCTCTTGGATGTGGATTCTCCACCTTCCTCTGAAATTGGTGAGGATGCTCCAAATACAATAGATGCTCAATTTGACATTCAGAAGCCGCCTATTAACCCTCCGTCTTCGGATGACCAGCCAGAGATATCTCTCCATGCTTTAGCCGGAATCACCACCCCCCAAACAATGCGGGTTAGGGGTTAATTCAAGAATATCCCTCTTATAATACTCATTGATTCTGGTAACACTCATAATTTCATTGACCATCGGATCGCCAATCATGATGATTGTTTTTTCCATACTTGCTCCAACTTTGAAGTCATGATTTCCAATGGGGGCACCTTACCTTACAAAGGGAAGTGTCACAATGTGCGTATCTCTCTGGAATATTATACCCTGCGCTTTGACATGTTTGTCTTGTACTTAGGCAGATGTGATGTAGTTTTGGGAGTTCAATGGTTACGCACACTTGGCCCCATCTTATGGGATTTTGCTGCACTTTGGATGTAGTTTTCAGTCAATGGGAAACAACACAAATTTACGGGCTTACAACACGGTCTTTCCGCATCATCAGTTCACATCGCCTGGAAAATCTCCTTAAGAAGAATTCACATGGTGTCATTGGTCAGCTCCATTCCATCTAGATGCACCCATCAACGGTCTCCACTACTTCCTTGGATAGATATGCAGGTGTCTGCTGAACCAGTGGGATTGCCACCTTCACGAGACCTTTCTGGTAAGAATTTAGCCGCATCTACATCTCAGAAGGACATGATGGCTATTTTTCATGCAGTACAGAAGTGGTAGCCATACCTATTAGGGAATTATTTATGCATCAAGACTGATTTCCAGAGTTTGGAAAATTTCCTGGAACGACGGGTCTTTTCCCTAGCACACCTGAAATGGGTTATCCAACTCATGGGTTATTCCTATGTGATCACTTCCAAGAAGGGTAAGGACAATCTGGTGGCAGATGCTCCTTCTCACACATTTGATGAACTAGTTTCTCTTACAACTATTTCTCTGCTTGTTCCAAATTGGTTGAAATCTGTTCAACAAGGATATCTCTTCTTTGAACTCCATGCTTCTCCATCGGCATGGAACTCTAGGTTCCTCAAAATGTATGATCAGGAACAGTGTAACTTCTTTTCGCAGGGATTGAAAATGACAATTCAACAGATGGTGGCTGACTTTGATACTTGCCAGGTCAACAAGGGTGAAACGACACTCCTTTCGGGACTGCTCGAACTCTTTCCCATCACTACACAGATTTGGACATCTGTTTCTATGGATTTCCTTGAAGCCCTCTGGTGGTACAATACCACATCTAAAATTACACCATATGAAGCAGTCTATGGATAGGCACCACCAATTATTCTTCCATACACCCTCAGCAGTTCCCTAGTTTAGGAAATTGACCCAGTTCTTCGAAACTGCGATTAGATTCTTCTCATTCTTCAGGACAATCTTCACATGGAAAGATTTCGACTGAAACAACAAGCCGATCAACATCGTTCTGAGTGCACTTTTCACGCAGTTGATATGGTTCTTCTTCGTCTACAGCCTTCCAAGCAATCCTCCTTGAAACTCCAAATGCGTCAGCTTCTCTCTCAATCTATCACACAGAATGCAACCCAAGGATTCTATAGGGGAACCACTCCTTCGGATTCCGCATCAATTTCCACATCTAAATATTTGAGGACAAAGCTTTTTCTAAGGGAGAGGGGATGTTAGGAACCCGTGTCAACCCTTCTCTTTACTTTGTTAGTATATTGTTGTTGGATGCATGTGCTTTGTAAGTTGTCCGGCAGTATTTGTTGATCCAGAGTTTGTATTAGCCCATGGTATTGACCCATAGTATTAGACGCATATGCTTTGTAAGTCGTCCCGTAGTATTATATGTCCCATGGCATTGACCCATAGTATTGGGCATAGACTTAGTATATAAGTGTGTGTTGAGGCCAATGAAGGTACCGTGAAGTTATTTTGTATTGAGCTTGCTCAAAGGAGGTTGCCCCCTCGAAGCGGCCTTTGATCAATAAAAGTATTATGTGATCTGATATATCGTGTATTCATCAATTAATTGTTGCAGGTTCTTCTCAATGTGTTGCGATCAATGCAAATTCTAACATACCAGGGTTTGCATTTTTCAAAGGACCTTTGGCCCAAGTTCAATTATGTGTGCTCATTCTTGAACCTCTCATAGAGTTCCGTTTGTGTTGTGTCAAGGAAGTGCTTGACATGGGGTTCACACCCCTTAACACCTTTTCTCAACTTTAATGCATCTCTTTTATTCGATGATGGTCTAGTGTTATCGTGCCAAAACTTTTGTACTAATTCTTTAACAGCATCAATAAGCTTAATGTCTGAACGAGGTAACCTACCAACAAAGGCCCAACAATATTTTTGGCCTGGGGTCTCAAGTTTCTCTCTAATAATAGAATACTTTTGAAGAGTCTTTCTATCTACTTTAAATATTCTACATGTGTGTGATAGCAGGCGACGTTGCCTTGTGGATTTGTCTACAATCGATTCCGACAGTACACAATGGGATGCATTAAAATATTTTGTATGAGAAGTTTTTCCAATCAAATTAAATGCAGACTGTAGATTTCTAACGACAAGATTGTTGGTGTTTGAACTTCTAAATACCTTTATGCCCAAAATTCTCCTAACATGAGCTAGACAATGT
>BSBM01000770.1:6077500-6095000 GCA_027924585.1 Larix kaempferi
TGATGATGATGAAGACGAGGACGATGATGATGATGATGATCAAGATGATGATGATGAATATGATGACGATGAAGATGATGATGATGATGAATATGATGATGATGATGATGACGATTATGATGATGATGATGATGATGATGAAGGCCATGAAGACGATGGTGGAGACCAAGAATATGATGGTGAATACCATGAATATTATAATCTTTATCATCATTGTTTTCGTCATCACCACTATCATCTTGATGGTCTTCATCATCATCATCATCATCTTCATCATCATCATCGGCATCATCATCATCATCATCACCATCTTCATCATCATCATCATCATCATCATCATCATCATCATCACCATCTTCATTATCATCATCATCATCATCTTCATTATCATCATCATCATCATCGTTGTCATCATCTTCATAATCATCATCATTGTCATCATCATCTTCATATTCACCATCATCATCATATTTGTCATCATCATCATCATCATCATCTTCATCATCATTGATGCAGGAGCATCAAGGCTAAGCCAACAATGTGATTGCATGTTCACATGTTGTGGCTAGCAAGAGGACAAGCTGCCCTAAAGTAGGTCGAATAAAATTTGTTCATTAAGTATTTTAGTATTTGCAAAATATGTAACCGACTAGACTATGTTGTTAGTTTTTTTGAGAAAATAGGACATAGGGGCAAGTTGATACTCCCTGCGAGGAGATCAAGCTAGATAGGAAATTTGTTGAATAAGGATGGGGACTCATTCATTGTGGAGGAGAGTTAGTTAGTTTGTTTTTCTCTTCAACCATTCTGTTTTGGGATTTCGACTGGGTGAAAAGGGGGAAGACATGAACTCGATGGGGGAGATTCGGTGGGATATTTTCCTAAATACCAGAGGAAAATGAGACTGGATGTGATTCCTTGCTATCAGTTAATGAAATTAGCAAGTTCTGTGTGTTCAATAGTGTTACTGTGCATTTGAATGAGAGATAAGCTGAGATTATGTCAGGTAGAGCCGTGTGTAAGCATTAGCCTGATGTCTGTGTGAATGAATATATATTTTCATGCTTGTGTGACTTCCATGTATAGTTAAGAACACTCAAATCATTCGTAGGCTGACTGTCATTAAGTAACAAAGGTAAATTCTTATTGTATTCAGTTATAGCTCGTAATTGTGTGGAGTATTTGAAATGTATACAGAGGATCGAAATACAGAGACCCCAATCCATGATCGAACTCATGTTTAGGCTGCAAACTAGAGTTGTTAATTAGATGATACATAGAAAGAGGGCAATGAATGTGAAATCCAATGTTTGGAGGGTTTACGATTTCTCATTTCAACCATAGCACACACATAGGGGAGAGTATTAATGGTTAAGAGAATTTTTCATTAGCCACATCATAGTTCAAAGGATAGAGGTCGAACCCAGTGGTCGTGTGTTCAAACCTACAACCATATTTCATCTAGCTCGTACAATGAACCAAGGCATAGACTCATGTCAAGGGCTCAAGGCTTAAACACTTGGCTATGACTGTTCATAGTGGGTTGAGTAATGACACGTTGGTGAGAAATCCATATTTGGATGCGACTCATTTGGCTGCGACACACTTGGCTACAAATCATTTGGCTACAACTCATTTGGATGCAACTCATTTGGCTGTGACACATTTGGCTGTGACTCCAGTTGGGGGTTTCTAGAACTAGTAAGGCTAGTCCAGTGTGGGCGACGGATATCTCACCATCCTTCCACCAATAATCATCATCCTCATCGTTAGCATTGTCATCATCTTCATCATCATCATCATCATCTTCATCATCAGCATCATCATCATCTTCATCATTTTAATCATCATCATCATCATCATCATTGTCGTCGTCATCACCCTCCTCTTCCTCCCCCTCCTCCTCCTCCTCCTCATCATCTTCATCATTGTCATCACCATCTTCATCATCATCATCATCATCTTCATCATCATCATGACCATCTTCATCATCATCGTTGCCATCGTCATCACCACCATCATCATCATCTTCATCATCATCGTCATCATCATCGCCATCATCATCATATTCATCATCATCATCATCATCTTCATCATCATCATCGACATATTCATCATCATCACCATCATCATCATCATCTTCATCATCATCATCACCATATTCATGATCATGATCATCATCTTCATCATCATCATCATCACCATCTTCATCATCAACATCATCATCGTTTCCGTTGTCATCACCACCATCATCATCATCTTCATCATCATCGTCATCATCATCATCATCATCATGATAAAGATGGTGATGACGATGATGATGATGATGATGATGATGATGATGATGAAAATGATGATGACGATGATGATGAGGATTATGAGGATGATGATGACAATGACGACGACGACGATGATGATGGTGGTGGTGATGATGACAACAACGTTGATGATGATGATGATGAATATGGTGATGACGATGATGATGATGATGATGATGATGGTGATGGTGATGACGATGATGATGATGATGATGATGATGATGATGATGATGATGATGATGAGGAAGAGGGTGATGACGACGACGATGATGATGATGATGATGATGATGATGATGATGATGCTCATGATGATGATGATGATGATGATGATGATGATGACAATGATGACGAATATGATGATGATGATGAAGATGATGATGATGATGATGAAGAACATGAAGATGATGGTGATGATGATGACAATGATGATGGTTAGGATAATGAAGATGATGACAACGATAAGGGAAAGGGGTTAATTTTTATTTGACTAGACACTTTGGAGGTTAGAATTACGTGGTTAGGATTATAGGGGTTAAGAGATATATATCATTATGTGTTAGTATTTAGGAGTCTTAGGAGATATACTAGTTTAGGATTATAGTGGGCCATGAGTTATGGTGGTTAGTTGCACTAGGGACTAGGTATTGCAGTGCCTAGGGACAAATGGTCAAGGGTTTGGGGATTGAGATATAGGGGTCATAGATTTATGGTTACAAGGATGAATATTTATATGTACATGAGGATAGTGCGAGTTAGTGATTTTGTGTAATAGTATATATCCTAACCCTTGTGGTGAAGGAGATAAGAGAGAGGTGAGGGAGGGAGGAGGGATTGGATAGAGTGGAAGAGAGTGGGAGGGATTGGGTGGATACAGAGAGAGGGGGATGGGGCTATAGAGAGGGGGGGTACCAACCTTAGAGGCAATTTCATATTATTCAACAAAAATAGTGAATGAAAATAGTTTGGAACTTTTATGTCTAGGAATGGAAATTATATTTTATAGAGATAGAAGCAACGTTTGTGTGCATAGAAACGAACGCGTGCATAGAAAAACGTGTGCATCTATCCGCGTGTGTGCTTCTGCGCGTGCATGCATTTGCACGCACACGTGTCTGGATTCAAATTGCTTTTGACGCCCTTGTAGGTTTGGAATTAGCTTCAAATTGCCAAACCTTGAAGCTTGGTCTAATTTATGGAAGAACACATCAAATGATGTAACTTCGTGTTTTCACGCTTAGTTTCGCATATGCTCCACTTGTGCACTACAGATGAAATTGCACACACTTGTCGAGCTATGTGTGCAGATTCTAACTATATATTTTTTGAATAGGTTTGATCCATGAAGCTGGTTCACAATTTTTGGCGAGCGAAGTGCCAAAAATTTGTGTTGAGGACCCTCAATCGAGGTCTTTTAAAGCCCTTGACCGAGGTATTAAAACCTTGTTCGAGGGTTTTAAAAGACCTCGATTGAGGGATTTAAAAGACCTCGATCGAGGGTTGAAACAATACCTCGATCAAGCTATCAAAACCTCGATCGAGGGTTAAAACAAGACCTTGATCTAGCTTTTCAAAAGCTCGATCTAGCTTTTGAAAAAAATGAAAAAAATGTGTTTTAGGCCCTCGATCGAGGGCTTGAAAATACCTCAATTAAATTCTACGTAAAACCCTCAATTAAGGTCCTATTTAACCCTCGATGTAAGTATTTTAAATACCTCAATCGAGGGCTTAAAAACAGGCCGAGAGCCCTTTTCACTGCAGAAACAAAGTTTTGTCTTCCTTTTAGAGGCTTGAACCATGTCATTAAATGCATATTAATGGGTAGACTTGATACCATTGGATTTGTCAATGAATCCTCTATCCATATACATAAAATTCACGAATTTTTATCTTCGTATGTATTTTTTTTTTAAATTTCTACTAAAACTTGCCCTAAAAAACCATGCCGACAACTTCGATTGAGCTCAAAGATAAATCAACAACATTCAAAATACACATCCAAAAAATTTGAAAAAATACACAAGTACTAGATAAGCACGCCCTCTTCAAAATGGTATTTTTAGTTTTGCAAATTATGTAAACAATCAAAAGATTTGGTGCACACACACACACATGTGTGTGCAAAATGTGATTGAAATATTCATTGGTCAGTTTTGAAAAGTAATAATAAATATAATTTTTTGAGAAAAAATAAAAGAAAAATATGTAAGCACTAGTGCATTTTGTCTAGATCATGTTCACATATTTCATTTTTTAAAATTATTACTTTAACATTAAATTATTGTGCACACACACAGACTACTTGTTAATTGCTCTTCAAATTTTTAAGTACACACGTTTCATTAAATGAAAATTTGACACGATAAATGACATTGGTATACTTCGAAAAAAAATATCATTGGAAAGCCAACATAATTCTCTACATTTTGTTTTTTAACCGCATGTCAAAATTCATGTGGAAAATATGAGTTTCGAGGGCTTCAATTTAATACATGGGTAAAATTTATGTTTTTCATCGTCATATTTGGCCATAAATATTTATCCATCTTCATGGAATCACCCAATAGATATGTTGTTGTTTTCTATTTTTAATTCATTTTTAACTGCACCCATGTCAAATTTGTAAAACAAATAGGTCGTTTATTTGGCCTATAACTTTTGATTGGCTTACCTATTTCGAGAACGGAAAAGAACCCACACAAGAGTACAAGAATACCTACAAGCTAAAAAAAATAATTTTTTTTATTATGTTCAGATGATGATATGGTGGACCAACACTTGACCATGTCGTTTTAAGGCTTCACTGAATTTCATAATTTAAAAAAATATAAAATTAGCTTCTAAAATTTTGGAAAAATAACCCCACACAAGATTCATCTATTTCCTACGCCTCTACATATTTTTTTTCCTCATAAATTGACAATTTACATAACAAACAAGTGGACCAACAAAAACATGTGCATTATGTTTTAGAGGAAAAATAGCATACCAATCTTAAAATAATGACATGTTGGGGTGGTTATACCACTTTTCCATAAATAAAAGTTATATATTCTAGAAGGTCATCCATTTTTCTACGTTTCATCTGTTTACACCTAATTCAAAAAAGTTTTGTAGGTACCTCCAATAATTCATTTTAATGATAATATTTATGTTTTTCCAGCATGTCATTGCAACTAATGTATCATAATTGGGTATCATTACCTTGCACCATCCCCTAACCAATCCATATTGTGATTTCATCTCCACCTTGTTGCTATTGATATATTGGAATCAAAATCATTGCTATTATCATGTCATTTAACTCAACTAATTATTTGTGCATTGTCATATACCTAATTAAATGTACTTTATATCATGTTCCGTCATATTAGATGTAATTTGGTATTGTCATCTACCTAATTAAATATACTTTTTATATCATGTTTGATCATATTAAATGTAATTTGATCATGTCATATTTTATATTACTTGATGTTATGATCGATGTTATGGAATTCCTAATTTTTGATAAGTAATGAATTTAAATATGTACTATATGTGAGAAGTTGGTGTGAATTTAACTATATGTGAAGTCATATTAAGATTTAGAACTTGTGTTGAAGGGGTTGTTTTCCATCTCACTATAGGAGTTGTGTCATCTCACTATATTATATTAAGAATAAAAATTAAAAAAAAATGATATAAAAAATAATGTGGAAAAATGGATACCTGAAATATCTAATAAAAAAAGTTTTGTTTTCAATTTCAAACCTATATTGAAAAGAGGTTAAGCAAAAGAATTTCTACAAACATTCCTTAATATTTAGTAAAATTAGAGGCATTCTTTAATATCCTATGAAGAGAAATGCTCTATCTCAAATTCACATAAAAGAAACACTTCAGATTTATTGTATTATTTATTAACAATTATTTTTTGGAATTGATTTTTATTTTTTTTTTCAACGGAAATAATCACCTTCCTGCTATTCCGAAGGAATCAAGGAAAGCTAACAACGCATGGGAAATCTCAACAAATGTCCTCACATATCGTGGATGGTAGGTCGAGCAAACCGTGAGCCGGTAATCCAAGCTAGAAGATGTCTCAACAGAATTGAATCGAGGTGGATGGAATGAATCCATCAAACCCCACACAACAATATATAAATAATTACAATAATATAGATATGCTCAGTTACAATCTATATTAAAAATATATATCTTATTACATCCATGAATGGTTGAGTCCAATAATCTTATAGTCTCTGGCCTACCCAAAAGAAAGACATTTCTTATATTTGGAAAATAATGAAAAGTTAATCTCAATTTTTATTTCAGTTTATTTAAATTTTAATCAATTTCATTTGAAATTTATTGAAATTGTAAAATTGTTAAAACTGAATATATACATTGTTGTAATTGCAATAAAAAATAATAATTTTAAATAACTCAATATTAACTATCATATCCATTTAAATTAGGTCATTGTTTAAGTGTCATGAACAAGTTATATGTTACTTGTTTTCTAGGTTTAGTTGTAATCACATATTGACTAGCTACTTGTTATCTTCTTTAGTTAAATGGGTTGTTTGTCACTACATGTTATCCATGCATGAACTACTAGTTTTTTTCCCAACGGAAAAAAGCATACTATTTATATTCAAAATTGAATTAAAACAGTACAATGATAGATCGGTCAATAGATTGACACAGATCACTTCTTCATCCAAAACTTATCATCCCTTGCCAACACATACTGCACGATCAAAAAAGCATAAAACATACATATACACATCCTTCCACTTTTGTCCCTTTCCTAACCAATCCAAAAATAAAAGACAACCCTTTCTAATTCAGGAAATAAAGAGATCCATTGTCCTGAATCTCTTTTTCAAAATATTCTTCCCAAACAAGGTATCCATCTTCTCCTATAAGAGCCTATTTGGACAAACTATCAGCCGCCTGATTGTGTTCCCTGTAAATGTGCTTAGTGACTAAGTTCTCAAATTTCCCCAGCTCAGTCCGTATTCTGTTGCACCAATGTGTTAAGGCAGTGGTATTCAACTTGTAATCACCTAATACCCACTTTATAGTTACTCTGGAATCTCCAAATAACTTAAGTATTGGAAAACCAAATTGATTTGCCATCCTCAGAACTAGTTATCCATACATTAACTACCAAATAAATAATTATATATATATAATTATTTATCTGGAATTTTGAACGAACTTCATAAAATCAATATGGATAGTACACTTGTCCCATCCACTTTCAATCTAGGAAAAGCATAGATGGTATTCCACCTCAAATTCTAAAATATAAACACCTATTAATATAAAAATGGTTATTCCATTAATTAACAACCAATAAAATAGTTATTAACAATGAAAATGGAGAAAAAACATTGTAGTTAGTCTTGGTCTTCAACATTGTAGTTGGTCTTCAACCATGATCATGGAAAGAATATACAGCTTGTCATATCAAGTCTGGCCAAAGACCAAAGAGAAATGTCATATCAACCCTCGCAAAACATACACATGGGAATTGAAAATCAAAATAAATCCTCTAAATCCAGACTACAAAGATATCAGACTACAAAGATATCCCTGTAAATGTGCTTAATAACTAAGTTCTCAAATTTCCCCAGCTCAGTTCGTATTCTGTTGCACCAATGTGTTAAGGAAGTGGTATTCAACTTGTAATCACCTAATACCCACTTTATAGTTACTCTGGAATCTCCAAATAACTTAAGTCTTGGAAAACCAAATTGATTTGCCATCCTCACAGAACTAGTTATCCATACATTAACTACCAAATATATATATATATATATATATATATATATATATTTATTTGGAATTTTGAACGAACTTCATAAAATCAATATGGATAGTACACTTGTCCCATCCTCTTTCAATCTAGGAAAAACATAGATGATATTCCACCTCAAATTCTAAAATATAAACACCTATTAATGTAAAAATGGTTATTCCATTAATTAACAACCAATAAAATAGTTATTAACAATGAAAATTGAGAAAAAACATTGTAGTTAATCTTGGTCTTCAACCATGATCATGAAAAGAATATACAGCTTGCCATATCAAGCATGGCCAAAGACCACAAAGAAATGTCATATCAACCCTCGCAAAACATACACATGGGAATTGAAAATCAAAATAAATCCTCTAAATCGAGACTACAAAGATATCAGAAAACCAACCCATATTACATGAAATAATCAAGAAACGTTCTAACCATGTTAAAACTAGTAAAATCTGACATATTTAAAACTTATACATGAAGGCATCCAGATTTCTTTTTTTCATAGAAAGAACCAAAACGGAAAGGGAGGCCATAATTTGGGTCCTTCAAGGCTATTAGTTTTCATAGTGACTAGGTATTAAGACGCTCCTCATTGAGATATTCCATTGAATTACATTGTGGGTGGCTATTGAAGAATTGTCCATCAAGATGTTCCTCGAAATAAGATGTATATTCTCAGTTGAATCGTCCATTCTTAATCTAGATATTTAAGTGAATTTTGTTTCTATTGTCAATCAATACAAATTACCTAATCCAAAAGTGAAATGAAGTGATAGTGTTATTTAAAGATATTATGAAGAATTTATTGTTTTATTTTATTTTATTTTTATTTAATAAATTCAAAGGTGAGATGATCTTAAAAGGTAATGTTACATCAAGGCATAATTAAGTATTTTATAAAGATAATTGGGTAAAGGTAACGTGTAACACTTTAATAAAATATTAAATAAACAAAATTTTATAATATAGATTTTAATATAAACTTTAAAACCAAAAATATAAATTCCAATTAATTAAAACTAAAATTATTAATGAAGTTGCACTTTGTTTTTATTCACTTTCTTCACAAATGAACATTGTTACTTTGTTTATATTTAGTTAAGTAATTATGCAAATTTATATTTTGTTTTTTTTATTAAAATATAGATTATAGATTCCACGTAGTTAATTTAAAGGATAACATCATGTAAAACATACAACACATACATAATCATGCTCAACTACTTATTTTAATTTAATTTAAGATGCTTTTAGGAATTATAATTTTTTTATAATTCCACAAATTGATTTAGCACACTCCAAACCCTAAATTTGATGAAGTTGTTGATGATGATGATGGTTATGTCTATTGAGACCAATTCTGGTCTATAAGATCTTAAGAATATTACTTGGATTGATGTCCATTGTTTTGAGGAGTTAGAAGGTTAGGAAGGTTTGTATTGTATAAAAGATTGTGAAATTGTGATCTAATGTAAGTGTATGCATGACACTCTAAGAGAAAGTGACCTTCAACTTCAACTCACTTTATTTCAATATGAAGCTCATAAGAGTTAGTTTTTATCTTGGCTATATTAATTTTCCTCCTTGAACTAGTTAAAACATAGAGATAATTTTGATCTTCCAAATTAAGATTAATGATTTCCTTATTCTCTCTTAATTTCCTTTTAACCTCTAATTATTTCTCATCCCACATTTTCTGTTTAAACTTACAAGTTATTTAATATTTTTAATGTTAGTCATCCAAAACATTAGTTTTCAAATATCCAATAAATATGACACATTGATTTTTATTTAATATATACTAGTGTAAATCCATCTTAACAGCATTTGACATAGAAAATATGTCAATTGCATAAATAAGGGCACATTAAACAACCCCTAAATCCATTTTAATTCTAGATCTATCATGCATTGAGAGTGATCAAATCCTTGCAAACCTCTCATCAAATTTTGCACTTTAAAAAGGTTCTACATCTCCAAAGATTTGATCAACATAATATAAATATTTTTGTTATAATTAAACTGATAGGTGTATATATCTTAGAATTTGGGGTGGATTATCATCTATGTTTTTCCTAGATTGATGAAGGATGAGACAATTGTATTGTCCAGATTGAACCCAGCAAGCTTCTGGTTAACCTCAACTCAGTCTACCCAGGTTCTTGAATGTACACTCAAGAGTACGCTAAGAGACAACCAAAAAGCCCAGCTTTTCCTGCGATTTAAATTGTTATTTTAACATTTTTGTACTCCCAGCAATGGGGATTAGCTGTTCTAAGCTAATTGTCCAATTTTAAAACTACCCAAATCACCGAAATTGTGATACAAGCACTCTAAACTGAGATTTTGACAAAATTTGCTCTCCAGGACGTTTTAGTTAGCCCTTATAAAACTCAGTATACTCATCTCTTTTGGTATTTGGTATTTGTAGAAACTAGCAGCAGCTCTATCGTCTGTGCGGGATCAATCAAGTTATCAATCAATCAATCGTGTCGAGTTGGTCTGTCTGACAATCGCACAGTCTGTTCTTCCAACATAGATGAATATATCATTTGTCTGAAGGCAGGGGTCACTTCACTTCTAGATTAATGCATCGAAGGTGGATGATGACATTGAAGATTTACAGGACAAATTGACAAAGGTCAGTTGTTGCAGATCAATCAAATCAAATTGTGCAATTTCTTGTATGATGTGATGACACGGACAGAGATCAGGAGAAATCGTCTCTAGCCAGGTATTTGAATTGTGTATAGATTTTAATGGACGAACAATTGAAACGGGTGTCCGGTATAGTGCGTTTTATATACCGGCGTCCGGCGTCCTCCAAAATCTGTGCTCCTATGTCAAGTGCTGGAGAGGCTCTTGTCTATGTCGATATGATGGAGGTACCTTCAGGTTTATCTGTGAAAGTCTTACCTACAACATTCTTGCAAGGGTTGAGGACACTGAAACTTCCCACTCACAGGAAGCCAACGGGTAATGATGTGATATTCGAGCAGATCTTCACAGCCGTCAGCAAAGCAAAGCAAAGGTACGTTCCCTCAGACCATCAATGTGTTTGATTCAGTACGCCACCAACCAGGCGAAAATGGCAAGAGTCGGAGACTGTTTCATTAAAAATAATGTCAACGTACGTCCAGCAGCGTTTGGAAAGAGAAATTAAACGCTGAAACGACGTTCGGAAAGAGAAATTAAGCTCTCAAACGAAATTTATATTACCGTTCACTGTTCTGTTTTTTAAAACAATGGGTAGCAGTTGAAAAATGGAAACAAACACCAATCATCTTCCATCTTATTACTGTTCACTGTTCTGTTTTTTAAAACAATGGGCAGGTAGTAGTTGAAAAATAGAAACAAACACCAATCGTCTTCTATGCGATGAGGAATCAAATCGATCGCAATAGTGAGGAATCAAGAATCAAATATTTTGATGTGGAAATCTGTTTTTAAACTGTTCAGGATGCATGGATAATGGATAGTTTGTAACTGTTTAAATTGAAAAAGGAGAGAAGTAACATATAACTTATTCATGGCACTTAACTTGTGGCATGGCTTCATGCCACAAGTTAAGTGGCATAAATAAGTAATTATGCAGGGAAATGCTTAACAATATTGAAGAGGTGTCATACAATAAGTGGAGATTGCAATCGGACAGAACATCGTGAATAAGGAGAATAGAGCTCCGCTAGGGTTTGAGAGTCGGCCGCTCTGAACCTGCCGCCTATCCTCTTTCATGCATTTGCTTTCTGTCATCGATGGAGCGTGATGGATTTTTCTGAGTTTGGAGAGAGGGCGGCGCCTTTGCGCGGCGACCCATTGGGTCTGTGAGCACGAGATCCAGTGGCGGCGGCGGCGGTTTCCGGGAGTTCCACGACAGCGGAGATGGTTGGCAGCTGGGGTCAAGCTTGGCAGCGACGGCGCGACAGAGGGCAGATGGCTGTTCCAGGGCGCGTCGGCTGTGAGTAGATCCTGAGTGCGGCGGTAGTGGGGGCATCAAAGCCAGACCCCAGCCTTTCTCGGCGGCATTCACCCTTGACGGCGTGGGGTGGCTTAGCCTATGTTCCTGCTCCTTCGACGGCGGCCACTAGCTCCTTCGACGACGGCTGCTATCCTCGATGATGGCGGCGACTTCTTTCTTGGTTGTTCCTTCGTCGAGCGTCCAGATCTGAAACCGGTGGCCCTATTTTCACCTGTTGTTCAAGATTTATCTGTTCTTCTTCTTGTGGCAACATTTTCTTTTGGTTTCTCCTTTTGGTTCAGCTCTTTACAAGCTGTTTTTTTCTATTGTATCTGAGTCATATTGGCTGACCCGATTTAGGGCTTTGTCATTCATGGCAGGCCTGAATCTAGGTGGTTTCTCTGTTTTTCTTCGGGTGTTTTTGACACTTATTTTAGATCTCAGAGATGGTACTGATTTTGTGCTTTAAACAGCAAAAACACTCTTCTAGAGTGAAGATGATCTATGTAATTTTGTACTCGAAAGATGAAATAAAATTACGCTTTTTTTTCGGGGAAAAAAAAAAAGTGGAGATTGCAATCATATTTGTTAATTTTGATTTTTTGGAACATTTTAATTAAAATGAATATTGAAATATTATTTTCAAGAAAAAAATTAGGTGATTTTGCTATTTTTCTTAATTGACTTTCTTCTAGTTAAAAGGGTTGTCTACTAAGAAACTTTTTATCTATGCATCAACTAAGACTTATCCATGCATCAGCTAGAGTTATCCATGCATCACCTACTCATTATTTTTTATATTCAATTTTCTTTTCTTTTCTATGCTTTCCCTAGATTGGAGGAACGGACAAGTGTATTGACGAGATTGATTTTATGGTTGTTGTTTAAAATTAGAAATAAAGAAATATAAAAAATAAGTGGTATTTTATACATCAATAACTAGTAGCTCATGCATGAATAATTGTAATCACATTATATGTTACTTGTTCTTCATGCTTAGTAGTAATCACATGTTGTGTGAGCCTCAGGTGCTCGTTACTCATTTAAGTAAAGAAGGTTAGATAACTCATTTAAGTAAAGAAGGTTACAACGAGTAGCTGAGGCTCACAAAACATGTGATTACAACTAAGCATGAAGAACAAGTAACATATAATGTGATTACAACTAAGCAACTTGTCCATAACACTTAACTTGTTACCTATAGTGTTCACCCACCAGAAGTTAAGTAGTTGTGCTAGTTTATTTTGAATTTTGAGTGACTACCATAAAATCAATCTAAGCAATACACATGTGCAATCTGGGTAAAGCATAAGTGCTAGTCCACCCTAAATTCTAAGATATACACCTATTAACCATGATGCATCAACTAAAACTTATCCATGCATGAGCTACAAGTTACCTCAAATCCTAAAATACAATTAAAATTTTGCAATGAACATTTTTAAATTTCAACCTATCTACCCAAAACCATTGCTCACTACTCATCAACAAAGTTTGAATAGAAGCTCTAATATTAATACACTAAACGTTACTTTGGAAAAAAGTTTCACTCATTTATTGAATTTTTTATAATGTTTAATATTTATTTTTTTAATAATAACTCTTTCGTCATCATTTGAAATTCTTCCTATTCAAAATGAATAAAAAAATTATTTTGTCAAATATCTTTTTTTCAAAAGAAATCGAAGCTTATCGAATTTTTTTAAATTGATTCAACAATCTCCTCCACGCTTTCTCTTATTTTGAAAGCCGAGCAACCCAACCAGGGGTTAAATTTGACGGGCACCCTTACCCATCATGCAAATTTTTTTTGACGGTTTGGTCCGTAAAACTACCCTTCATATAACGTTTAATAAATATTTTTACCCTTATATACATTTTTTAAAAAGCCTCTATGGAGAACGCTAGAAATGAAAATGGTCTTTAATATCGGCATCTTCGCATTCTCATTTCTTTCATATCAGCATGTTCTTTCATATGCTCTTTAAAAGACCTCGATGCTTCGGTGCTTCATGCGAGAAATGAGAATGCGAGAAATCCTATATGCAGTTTTGCTATTTTATGGGACTCTGCTAACATCTAGAAGGTTAAGCATCTCTACCGTCAATTGCTTTGATGGGCCAGCACTGTTGTTTTAACAATTTTTGAACTAAGCTTTGATTTGGATTTATACAACCAGTTTTGTGCCGTGAAAGTTATTTGCATTTCTAAAACAAAAATATGCACTATCAAAGTCATTTGCATTTCTAAAACAAAAAGATGCAGAAATCTCTGGTCACTGTATACATTCAGTTATCCACTATTCCAGGTCCACTATATATTATTTGCCTAATCCATAGAACCAATAACCATAATAAGACATGGAAAAAGTAAATAGAGCACCAGCACACACACAAATGTTTTCAAAGGAAAAGAAATTAAACGACTTAATTAACATTTTGTATTACACAGAGCAACCATGGAAAAACAGAGCTAAATTGACACAAGGAAAAGAGAGTACCATGAAAAGATAGGCCACCAAAATCCAACCCACATTTTGCTGGCGGAAGATAAATTGCAATACGAAGCCAATAACAGAGCGCTGAAGAAAACCCCTTGCTATGGAGCAACTATGGAGTATGGCATTTCCCATTCCAGCCCTAGTTTCTGCTGAAATGAGAGAAAGATGGCAACTGTTGGCACTGCCAAAGCAGCCAATGGCTTCACCTTTCCTCTCAAAAATTCAACCCACTCAGAGCCCATTGCGGACAGCTGCCTTGGCCCCAGTCTACCACAGGAGGAGGAGAAACCAGCAGAATAAGGCCCAAATAAGTGAAACTGATGGAATCATATTATTTACATCAGTTCGCACCACTCAGTATTTCCATTTGAGTTGCCTGGCGTTGGTAATAGGAAAAACTGTCGGAGAATGCGAGACTGTACTATGAGTCAATTCTGTTGCATAAAACCAAGGCAAATCCGACTGGAATCAGTTAACTCGAGGCAGTTTTATCCTTCCTGAATAATCAAACTGTTATTGGACTTTTCTTTGTTCTTCACATATATGTCCAGCTTTAATTTTGAAAACCCACTTATTGTTTCGTCTGGCATTATCGAAAGCCTTTCTGATTGATTGAAGAGCACTAAATAAAATTCAGGCACACCCGCACATGTATGGCTGAACCTTCAAGATTTATTGTATTCTTAAGAGCTTCCAAAGCCGCCTCCTTTTTCATTCCTTGCCTGTAATCTTTCCAGGCCCGGAGTGATAGCCTCAGATAGCCTTAGACGAAGCAGCAGGGGAAGGGGGCAATTGGCATTTGAAATTTTGAATGGTGACGCCTGAGAGGTTAAGTGGTACTGCCAACTTGCCAAAGGCCGGCCGGAAAACAATGACAAGAAAGTGACTCCATCATGCAGAGTGGTAGACCACGTTATATACTTCCATACACGAAAGCCACATGCGATTAGATGTTTGGATAGTCAATGGAGATTTCGGAAATCTGTTGTGGGTAGAATGTTTCAATGCTCATTAATGTTCATTTAACTAGCTCAGCAGCCAAAGATCACCCCTTCATGGAAATCCAAACAACTTTCCATCCCCGACAAAATAAAAATATTAAATACGATTAAATTTTAAGTTTGCCCGTCAAATTGACGATTTTCTAAATTACTTGACCTTCACCGCTGACGTGTTTATTTTACTTCCACCTGTATTTTACGGGTAAAATAGCGAAAAACGTCCATACGGGCGTCAATTTTAACCCCTGAACCCAACAACATGTCTTTCTCCACAATCTCAAACAAATTAGCCATCTTCACTATGCTACACGTGATAAGAATTTCCATTTTTAAAACTTTTATATAATATTGAGAATATGTCCATTTTTTTAATTAATAGATTTTTTTTAATAAAAGTTATTTATTTATATATTTATTTTACTCACTTGTTAAAGTTTAGTATTCATAGATTAACTCAAGAAATTTAAGCTTCTTAGAAAATAACAATGATTTCCTCATATAGCTTATAACTCAAGCTTCACATTTTACTAGAAAATAGCTTCACAGGTTAGTAGAAAATAGCAATGATTTCGAAAACAACTTCTAATATCTCTAGGACGAGAGTTTATGTGTTTAAATTCTATGCGACGAGAATTTCCTTATTTTTATGCCATATTTAGTATATGTTATATTTTTTAATATTTTGTTTAAATCATATATATATAATTTTGGTTGAAATTAAAAAAATTTCTTATAAAAGAAAAAAGAAAAATGATGCATAGTCTTATGTGGCTCCTCTATTAGTGGAAAAACTATACTCGCTTCAAAAACAAAGTTTATCATCAATTATTTTGAAAGATCTAAAGTGAGAGATCTTATACCTATACCTTTCTATATGAGTAGAACTATTAGACCAACTACTAAGGCAAGCCTATTTAACATGATTATTGCTCGAACCAGTAGTTTTTGTATAAACAAAAAACCAGATAGACATATAGAGACTAAAATTAAACATTTCATAGATGATAATAGTAGAAGGAACCTCTCGTGCCACTGTAGTTAGGTTGGGTTATCCCAGAGGAACCCATTCCCTTTCCACCATTCATGTAGTTGCTTTAGCCAAGATGTTAAGCTTGGATCCCAATTCAACTTGCGCCTTGGAGATAAGTTTCAAAGTATCCTCCATCTCGTGAATCCAACCTTGAGTTTCCTCCAAATGGAGGAGGATTTCCTTCTTTTCTTCATTGTTGTCCATGATGTCCTTGCCCAAAAGGGTTTTTGCCTTCCAGTAAATTGTCACCATCTTCATTAGCTTAGTGTCATGCATTCAAGATGTCCCTACGTCCTCAACCAACTAACCAACATCGGCTTGAATTGCCCCCAAGTCGATTTCAACTTGCTCCTGTTTGACCCATTCTTCCATATTGTCAATCAATTTCAAGGTAGGTGTTGAAAAAACCTTTCTGAAAACATCCTTGGCTTCCTTGGACTTCTAGATCACATGCAAAATATGGGTGTTACCTTGGTCTCTTTGTCCTCCTTGCGTTTTCCTTCCCTTCACCATGTTAATCCTCTGTGGGTGAAACCTTTCCTAACTTTGAGCACCAATCTAGTAAACTTCATCTTTCTCTTCCTGAACTACCAACAAACACCGAGGACACAAGCTATCATAGGGGGGAGGCTTCTCAAGGACAAATGTCCATCAATGTAGATTTGTTGGACTACCTAGGACCTCTTGTGATTCATCTGTATGAGCAGCCAAGCACACCAAGAGTTCATACTAGACTGGAGGAAAAAATAACCATGACAACTTCTCCTTGAATCTTATCAGTACCAACCATTAAAATCTCGAAGCTCATGTGTAAAAATTCCATTATGATTGCACGTGGAGGAAACTAACTCATAATTGTAGCTTGGTTTAACAACATTCTAAACCCATGT
>BSBM01000770.1:6700000-6915000 GCA_027924585.1 Larix kaempferi
GGATCCATTAAAATTAAAACAATTGATGATTCTCAAACTTCCTTTGTTGTAAATGTCCATAGACTTAGACTTTATCACCAGCCTATATCTAAACAAGACTCTGTACAGAATGTCTTACAACAGTAGGAGATAGAGCTGGTAGAAGAGGAAGTCAGTCCTCCTCCTCCTAGTCCCTGAAATTTCTAAAGGATTGTCTTTATTTGTACATATGTAAATATATTGTGTTTTTGTTTTAATTATAATAATGAAGAGTTATTTCTGACAAGCTGATTGTATCTATACAGGGAATTCATGTGTATGATCAGCTCATGAAATTTTTTCCATTAAAAATAGGAAAACTTTTGTCTTTTTTAGATTTCTTATGACTTTTTGTACATATGTTTTGTTTTGAATAAATCAAAATCATCTAACAATGGTTTTCCAGCTCCAGCTTAATTACAAGGACCTTATCCGCTCATGCAATATTATTGAAAGAGAAACACTTAAAAAAAAAATCAATATATCCTAATCCCTTTTTTTTCAATTATTGTTGAAATTGACATTTTTAGCAAAAGATAAAGTGTTCTTTATATTATCTTGCAACCATTTCATTCATGATTTTGAATATGGTATTTGATTCAGGCATGCACATTTTTTATTATCATTTAGAACTGTTGCTTAAAAGACCTATCTTAATTGCTATGATCTTAACAAAAAAATATACTATCTTACACCTATGGATCATTGGCTTATCCGAGACCCATTATCAAAACTTTGTTTTAAAAGCATCTTTTAAAGGTAACTTAGAAGTGAATGTTATTTTTATTCTTGTGGGGAATATTACTGAATTCTTATGAAAGAGATAGATATAGATCAAAGAACAGCTTTAGGTTATTATTTTTTGACATGATCTTTAACTTTGGCTATTATAAGTAAAAGTTGCTCATAAAGGTTCGTTCTAATATTTTGAATTATGTGTTTATAAGGCTTAGCACACTCTAGTGCCAACTGGCTTCCTTACAAAAAAATATATATACACATATACATCATTATACGAAGCAAACCCGCTGGGGCACTGAACAGGCCTGCTGACAGCAGGTCCATGCTAAGTAAAATCTTAAACA
The DNA here is from genome assembly GCA_027924585.1 of Larix kaempferi. NCBI lineage: Eukaryota > Viridiplantae > Streptophyta > Pinopsida > Pinales > Pinaceae > Larix > Larix kaempferi. The sequence continues at coordinate 6,701,104 of BSBM01000770.1, forward strand.
AGGAAGCTAGGTAAATGCAAGTAAACCCGTCGGGGTACTAAACAGGCTCACTGCTAGTGGGACTATGCTTGCATGGTACCAAGATAAACCCGCCGGGGTACTGAATAGGCCTGCTAGCAGCGGGTCAATATTGGGTAAAAGAGATTGGTTAATGCATTTCTATGCACATGATTCATATATAAAAAACCTGAGTATACAAACACATGTTTTGGCCAATCATCTATACTGTCATTAGAGAATAACTGTAAGTTGAACTTGGACCTTGTCATCTAATTCAAACAATATCTAGGATGTTATTATCCTAGAAATGGGACCCATAATTATGAAAATCTCACAAGCTTTACGGTACACCTTATCTATATCTTGCGATGACAAGAAATCTTTAAAATGAGTCATGGATGGCTAGTTTTCCTGTGGCATCTTTCATATCAAATTATACTATCATTCTTCATATGGTTCTTTTAAGCATTGTTCTATTCTTTATGGTAAATGTACATATCTGAATCATCTACATGTTTAGTTAATATTTCATTTTCTTGAGAAAAGTATTACAACATTTTTTCAGCTATTGATAAAATAATTGAATATCTAATGCTCTTTTTGTTGGCTTGAGGACAAGCCATATCTTTGGTTTGGGGGAGGATTGGAAATGTTTTAAACTATTTTTTAAAAATAAAGAAAAAAGTTTATTTATCTCTGAAAGTGATAGATGTTTGCAAGTTAATGCAAAAGCAGAACGCGAATTGTTTTAATTAAAGACAAACAAAAGGGGACATGACTTAAAAGTTCTAGAAAGCAAAGTTTACAGCATTTTCTGTGCACTAACAGCCTTGAAAATTCCTTGCAAAAAATAGTTCCAGTTGGCTTCAGCAATAAAAGTTTGTGTAGACAAAAGTCTGTATGAAAGGCTGAATGACGGATCGAATTCCGATCCAAATGCAGTGACGAATACAACAAATAAGCAACGTTTTGAATAAAAGTGCTGAAGAAATTTTAGCTTGAATATTTCAAATAGCATGCTAGATATTTTTGAAAATTATGACTAACCAATGATGATAGGGATCAATCAAACGTCAAATCTCGCACTTGATTTTATTTCCTTATTCATCTCATCTTGTTAAATGAACGAATCTTGTGTCATTATGAATCATTGTATGACCATTATGGCCTTACCTGTCATATAGATTGCTAGCATATGGGTCAGATCCTTGTGATATTCCACGTATAGAATATCCCATTACATGAATCTCGTTCAACCTGTCCAAAGCTTGGATTTGGACATGGTTGAATATGCTATACCAAACACGCGTCTACAGAATTTACACACTTCAATACTGGCACTTAACTCAAGATCTTCAAAGTACGAGTGTGATCTTTCAAAACATGCTTTACCTATGACCATCCAACCATCCAAACAGACCTCAGTTTAACTGATGGCTGCATGAACTTCTGCTTCACTATGTTCACCCTTCATTTCTCTCTCTGCGAGCTGCGTCCTTTGAAAATTTCTTGTATCCCCTGCATTTATTTGTTGTTTCCCTCGTCCTTTATCAGCAATGCCTAACCGTTGCGAGCCAGGTAGCTACCAAGATCTTCTTCATATCCCTGAGTTTAAAATATGCCATGAGTTATTATCTCAAGAAGGTTGGAATCCGTTTCTCCACCGCCTTGATGGTCACAACCATGAGATTTCGTTGTTGTTTGCCAAAGGTTTCGATGGAAAAATGGCCAAGGTTGGCCATCTTGTTTTCTTCGTGATAGAAGAGTCAATAGCATTAGCTATGAAGCTCCCTAGAGAAGGTGCCCGATGGCACAAGCATTTGTTTCTTCCATGAGAAGCTCACCAGTTCACTCTCAAGCTCGATTTCCAACACATTACTAGAACTAAAGGTTTTCATAGAGAATGGAGCAAGCCAGAGTACTTGGATCTTTTAACCATTATCATTCACTTAGTCACCTTCGAAGGTAAGTTTACTATTTTTAAAGCTTGCCATATTAGACTGTTGGCTCATTTTGCCAATAATCAGACCTTAAATTTCTGATTCTACTTTCTAAAGAGCTTGGAAAAGATGTCGAGTCAAGTTAGAAAGAATACCATTAACCCTTTTGGAAGCTTATATCACTATTGTCTCATTAAGCTTTTAATCATTCATCAACTAGAGGAGAGACGTCAGACTTGGGACCATTTTTTTTTTGAGATATTAAACCCTCATTTATCTACTGTCAAATCTTCCCCTTCTCAAGAACACCTTCATGCCCAAGAAAAACCAAACACTAAACGTATACGATTTGATGAGAGTTCCTTAGATGATATGTGAGATGTACCTGCAATAATTAATTAATGCAAATAAACGAGATATCAGAAATAATAGAACAGAATCGCTTTTATATTGATCACGGGCCACTTCGAGGGGGCAACCTCCTTTGAGAAAGCTCAATAAAATTAACTTCACGGTGCCTTCAATGACCTCAACACACACCTATATACTAAGTCTATGCCCAATACTATGAGTCAAAACCATGGGACATATAATACTACGGGATGACTTACAAAGCATATGCGTCCAATACTATGGGTCAATACTATGGGCTAATATAAACTACGGATCAACAAATACTACGGGACGACTTACAAAGCATATGCGTCCAACAAAAATATACTAACATAGTAAAGAGAAGGGTTGACATAGGTTCCTAACATCCCCTCTCCCTTAAAAAAAGCTTTGTCCTCAAAGCTTCAGTTGGAGAAATTGCTGCAGAATCTGAAGGAGTGGTTCCCCGGTAGCATCCTCAGTTTTCATTTCGGGCCACTGACGCCTTTGGAGTGTCAAGGAGGATTGCTTGGAAGGCTGTAGATGAAGAACAACCCTATCGGCTGCGTGGAAAATGCACTCAGAACGGTGCTGATCGGCTTGTTGTTTTAGGCGAATTCTGGCCATGTGAAGATTGTCCTGCAGAATGAGAAGAATCTGATCGCGGTTTCGAAGAACCGAGTCAATTTCCTGAACTGGAGAGCTGCTAAGGGTGTATGGAAGAAGAACAGGCGGTGTTTTTCCATAGACTGCTTCATATATTGTCCTTTGAGATGTGTTATTGTACCACCAGAGCGCTGCTAGGAAATCCATAGAAATAGTTGGCCAAAGCTGTGTAGGGATGGGCAAGGGTTTGAGCAATCCCGGAAGGAGTGTCGTTTCCCCCTTGTTGACTTGGAAAGTATCATCGCCAGCCACCATCTGTTGAATTGTCATTTTTAGTCCCGACCAAAAGAAGTTACATTGTTCCCCGGTCATACATTTTGCAGAACCCAGAGTGCCCTGTTGATGAAGAAGCATGGAGTTCATAGAAGAGATAGCCCTGTTGAACATATTGCAACCAATTTGGAACAAGCAGAGAAAGAGCTATAAGAGAAACTGGGTCATCAATTGTGCGAGAAGGAGCATCTTCCACCATATTGTCCTTACCCTTCTTGTAAGTGATCACATAGGGAGAACCCATGAGTTGGATAACCCATTGCAGGTGTGGTGGGGAGGAGACCCATTGGTCCAAAAAAAATTCCAGACTCGGGAGATCAGTCTTGATGCCGAAATAATTCCCTAATAGGTATGGCTGCCACTTCTGTACTACATGCAAAATAGCCATCATTTCCTGCTGAGAGGTAGATGTGGCTACATTCTTACCGAAAAGGTCTCTTGAAGGAAGCAAGCGCATTGGTTCAGCAAGGATACCTGCATATCTATCCAAGGAAGTAGTGGAGACTATTGATGGGTGCATCTGAATGGAATTGAGTTGAGCGATGACACCATGTGAATTCTTCTTAAGGATTTTTTCCAGGTGATGTGAACTGATGATGCAGAGAGACCCTGGTTGTAAGCCCATAAATTTATGTTGTACCCCATTGACTTTAAACTGCATCCAAAGTTCAGCAAAATCCCATAAGATGGGGCCAAGTGTGTGTAACCATTGAACGCCCAAAACCACATCACATCCGCCTAAGGGCAAGGCAAACATGTCAGAGCGTAGGTTATAATCTTCCATAGAGATATGCACATTGTGACACCTCCCCTTGCAAGGTAAGGTGCCCCCATTAGCAACCATGACTTCAAAGCTAGAGCAAGGATGGACAAAACAATCAGTCTATTTGGCAATCCGAGGGTCAATGAAGTTATGAGTGCTACCAGAATCAATGAGTATGGTAAGAGGGAGCTTCTTAAAGTATCCCCTGACCTGCATTGTTTGTGGGGTGGTGACGCCGGCTACAGCATGGAGAGAGATCTCATGTGGGTCGTCCTGAAATGGGGTGTCAACAGGTGGGTGTTGAATGTCGATCTGATCATCCACTGTATCTGTAGCTACTTCACCAAGTTCTAAGGCAGGCGGAGAATCCACATTCAAGAGATAGAGCTTTTGTTGAACACATCTATGTCCCCGAGTAAATTTCTCATCACAATTATAGCAAAGCCCTTTTTCTCGGCGTGCCTGCATTTCTATTTCAGACAAATGCTTGATAGGAGTTGGTTGAGAAGAAGGTGTGATGGGAGGTCGTTGGGAACCCATATTTCTGAAGGGAACAAGGGTGGGTTTGGAGCGTTGTTGAGCTGCAATCTTGTCCTCAGCTAGCTTAGCCAACCCTAGGACTTTCATCATTGTGTTGGGACAAAACATTTTGACCTCTAAGCGAATTTCATCCTTGAGACCACTTATAAAACAACTCCTGTAGAATTCATCAGACAATCCTTCTGTGTGATTGGCCAATTTCTCAAATTCTGTCTGATACTCTCTCACTGTGTCAATTTGGTGAAGTTTAGTGAGTGCTCCTGTGAAATCATCAAAAGCACTAGGGCCAAATCATGGCAAAATGAGTTGGCAAAAATCTATCCAGTTTGGCTCGGGATGAGCTTTGATGTACCAACAGTACCATTGAAGGGCTTCCTGTTCCAAATGAAAGGATGCAAGTGGAACTTTCTGGACATCAAAAGTATTATGCAGACTGAAATATTGTTATGCTCGGTATATCCATCCAGTCAGATCAGTGCCATTGAAGTGAGGAAAATCAAGCTTCGGCCCACGAAAATTGTTGGAAGAAGAGAACCTGGTGGCTACAAAAGATTCTGGCTGTCGATTATTGTTCATGGCTGAATGCTGAAGATGGAGGCTGAGAAATTTTCCATCCAGATCTTGGAGTTTGGTTTGGATGGCTGCAAGTTTTTTTTTTTTTTTTTTTTCTAGACTGGAGTGGCTACGGCTCGAAAGGGATTTGGAACAACGCCAAATGGATTGAAAACAGCTGAATCTGGAACGGCTTGCAAATGGATCTGAAACGGCGTAGCAGTGATCAACAATAGTTCAACTGAAAGTAGATATGGACCCCAGGTATGTGCGGCTTCCTAACAGTTCAGGGGTTTCACTCGGCCACCAATGTTGTCTGATGGCTTGCGTATTGGGGCAGTACCCCTCACTCCACGGCTCAGGTAAAACTGATAACCGCTTTGCCACAAACGACAGCTCTTGGTTTACCTCACGGGTGGGAACTAGTCAATCAGGTAGGGGTCGTTGCCCTTTTCGCTGGCAGGTCCTCTCAATGGGCCAGCTACTTTGGGGTTCCTGTGGTACTCCTCACAATGAGTTTTAGGGCTTATGCCCAAGTACTTCCCACAGTTAAGCGGATAGGGATGATTCCCAAATCCGAACCTGCAACAGAAAAAATTTGGGTAGAAATTCCACCCAATGTTCAAAAAATGGATCTATATTGCTCAGAATCACTATTATAGCATGTTTCCGGAACTAGAACAACCACTCTGCTTCTACCCATGAAAGCGGAATAGAAATCTAGACACTCAGTCAAAAGATTTTCTCGCCGCAATTTCCGCGGCCGTCACCGAAATTCTGAAAAATTGCTGATTTTAAATCCGCGATATCTCCACTTTTAGAACTCCAAATGAGATGATTTTTTTTTTGAAACTGCATATTTTTGAAAGATAAATTCAGATATGCAATCAGTTGCTTTTGATTTTGTGCATAAAGTTTCAGAAATTGATCTAAAAGTTGCCGCCCAAAAAAAACAAATTCCCACTTGTGCCAAGGAAAGTGCTCTGATACCAGATGAGATGTACCTGCAATAATTAATTAATGCAAATACATGAGATATCAGAAATAACAGAACAGAATCGCTTTTATATTGATCACGGGCCACTTCGAGGGGGCAACCTCCTTTGAGCAAGCTCAATACAATTAACTTCACGGTGCCTTCAATGACCTCAACACACACTTATATACTAAGTCTATGCCCAATACTATGAGTCAAAACCATGGGACATATAATACTACGGGACGACTTACAAAGCATATGCATCCAATACTATGGGTCAATACTATGGGCTAATATAAACTACGGATCAACAAATACTACGGGACGACTTACAAAGCATATGCGTCCAACAAAAATATACTAACATAGTAAAGAGAAGGGTTGACATAGGTTCCTAACAATATGCACTCTATCCATTCAATACATTCTCCTACTGAACCTAGAGAGACAAATCATGACCAGTCCATTGATCAACCTGACATTCAGACTATCATTCAACCCTCATGCTCAAATATGCATTTGGACAATCATACCTTTGAGTCATCACTCCTCACACTAGTTAATGCATCCATTCAGATGAGTGAAGCCTGTGCTACTAGAAGATCTCCTAAATGTAACGAAGACAAAATATTTGAAGAAAAGACTATTAATGTTGAGACATCTCCAAAAGAGAAGAGTCCTCAAATAGACTTGGAGCATGGTATAGAACAACCTATTTTGAGTCAGCAAAAGTGGGATCAGTTAACTCAAGAGATAGCACAATTAGCAGAACAAAGTGAAAGCTATGTGGAGACAATCTCCGAGCTCCTTAAAGAAAATAAGATGTTGCGTACACAATTGAAAAGCACTGAATGCTCGGTTAATGCCAAAATAACATCCAATGTTGTCCTTAGAGTAAAGTATAATTCCTTAAGGGGTCATTTCAAGAAGCTCCAGGCCAAGCATGCATCTCCATCATTCGGGTTGAAGACCGCTGCTACTGCAGCTCAGCCTTCTTCCTAATTACTTTTTGTTTTTCTCAGTGGGACCTGGCATGACTCCGGTTTGGGGGAATTTTGGTGTCCAATATTGTCACCATTTTTTATCATTCAATTTACTCGAAGTGGCGTTAGTTATATCATTTTTGCTATAGTAAGTTGTTTTCTTATCCATTTAGCTCATCAAACAGTCCAGGTATGCACAAATTTACTTACCATGCAAATCTTATTATGTTTCGTATATTATGGTTTATTTATGATTAAAATGTTGTTTTTGGGCATAATTAACACTTATGATTTTAATTGACAGGCTATGATTTGCAAATTACCCATCATTCAGGCCATGCGATATGTACTCAACCTAAAATGCGTTCAGCTCATCGTTCAACCCTCTGTTCATCCCGTGAAATCCGTGGTTGATACATCTTGGACCATTGAATGAAGAGAAGGACACATGGGTTCTATTTGACACGCAATGGACTTGGTTAACGAGCTATTGCTCTAGAAGATCCATTCTTATGCTCGCCAAGCCTCACAACACATCTCACATCCACGTGAACGCTCCAAGCCTTGATTCATCTACGCATTCATCCTGGAGTCATGCATGTTGGCCAAGCTCTCGCTCATGCCATTATTCTGGAAGGAGTCTAGCCATCCACATTTAGCCTACCAACATAACTTCCATGCCCACATCAACACTCTAGTGCTTTGACTCTTTTATTCGTTTGGCCGGGAGTTACACACGCCTGCTCATGTTCATTCATGCCGTCGTTGTGGAAGGAGTCTGCCTACCCACAATTCAGTTCGCCAGCACACTGCTCGTCCACGTCTGAGTTAGATCGACGTTGCAGCTGCTCTGAGAAGGAACTAACCCCATCAAAGTCTGAAGAACGCACCCTGTGTTGGCATGTATCAATTTAATCAGCTGTTACAATCATTTAAACACTGCTATTATTAGAGAGGTCAACTCTGTCGACCCTCTCACCCATTGTAACTTATAAATAGTCACCTTTGTGATTGAGACAAATTAGGTTCTAAATTCGTGATGGTTTTCCAGTCTTAGTCCAAGCATTTGCAGTCGTAGATAGTGTGAAGATATAGTCTGTAATTTTTCTCAAGTTAATGGAAGTAGCAGCTTGTTGATGTTCTGCTGGTAGTCGTTTAAGTTGAGCTAGTTCACCCTCCGATTGCTAGGAAGGGCCGCTCATCAACTGGAGGTTTTATTTACATTTTCTGCATTTCTTTTCTTGCAATTAACTAGTTTATTTCCTATGTGTGTAATCTAATTCGTTTTCGTGTGTGTATTATCTTCATTCCTCTGTAATTAATATTCTATTGTCAATACAACCTTCCTTCTTCTGAGTTAGAATGGTCGATCAATAGTTCAGTAGTTTAATAATTTGTAGTTTGTTTTCAGTCCTTCTTCCACCATCATAGATAGATATTGCTTCCAAATTCTTCCATAGTTAGCATTCCTGTCCTTCTTTTCTCCTCTGTTAGTTTTTCTTCCTGTTTGTTGTACGTTAATTCTTCCTTCTTCTATTCCAACCTTCTCCCTTCTTCTATTCCAACCCTCTTCCTACTTCTTATAAAATCATTCTTTCTCTTAGGTAATGATTTGCATAGATAATTTCTTAGCCTCTAATCATCTCTCTACTGCTTCCTGTGCACTGTAGGATCATTTGCATAAATCCAAATGGTAATTAAATCATTCAAAAACTCTTCTTTCCCTCCCTTTAAAATGTTTTTCTCCATTCGGATCGCCATTCAGACCGACGTTCGGATCGTCATTTGGACCAATGTATTTTCTGTATTATTTTAGGCCTTTTTCCAAATCTAATTTCTTCCGCCTCTTAATCATCATTCTTCCTGTTCCTCCTTAATAGTTTGAGATGTAATTTAATCTTGTTTTATGTTATTTGGAGTTTTTAATTCAATTGTCATCAGTGTTTCCTCCTTTCTTACTTCTTCCTTATCCTATTCTTATCTTTCTTCCAAACTTTAGTTCTTTAACCTATTTTGTTACTTGGTTACTATTTAGAATATATGAATGTTGTTCCTAAATAGTTTATTTCCAAGTCATAGTTGATAATTCTATTCGTTGAGTTGTTTTAGTTAAGACTAGTTTCTATTTAATGAAGATGTTCATGTTGCAAGATCTGGATTAATAATAAAATATCTTTACAAAGTTTTCTACTTGCTTCCAAATTCAATATAGTTCAGTTTAACATTTTTGTTAAGTTTTTTGTTTGCTTTTAACTTATATTAGTTTCATGTTGTTCATATATGGATAGACAGTAGTTCCTAATGTTTAAAGTTAGTAGTAGTTTGTTGATTTTTAGTTTACATTTGTTTGTAGAAGTTAAGTTAGATTTACTTCCATTTAGCTTCCTTATTACATTTGAAAGTCATTACGATACATTTACTCTAGTTCCTATTACATTTGATGTACGTAATCAACAAGAATGGAATTAGATGGTTTAGTCTAAATTAATTTACATTTACAAGTTGTCCCTATTAAACATCTAATATCCGTAGCTCTGATTTTGTTCATAGTTGTTATCTAGAAGTTTAATTTAGTAGTTTCTTATTTTTCTAGAAGTAATTTGTGTTTCAGTATTTGTTTCCATATTTCTCATTAATTAACCATAGAGGTAGAGTAGTATGATCTAGTATTATTCTGATCTGTGATTTAAATGTATTCTTAAATATTTAACTCGTTTTTCTTTTTGAAAGATCTTTCGATCTTTTTCCTTACAAAACATTTTCTAGGTCTGACAAACCTGAAACTTTACAACCTTTTCTACCTTGGCATATATTTTGCTTCAACTCTAAGTTTACTGATCCTGGTTGATAATTAATATTAGGTTTTGTTTTTATTTGAGATAGCTCACACACCCAACAGGTGTTGTGGATGCAAGATCCATGGAGAAAGAAGGTCTTCCAACAACATAAATTGAAAATGAGAATTTGGTGGAAGGCCAAACCACCAACATACCATCACAAGGAGGGGAAAATATAACACATGGGGATTTTGTAAATTCTGAACTTTATGTTCCTATGTGTCATTCTGATGGGGAATCCACTTCTGAGGAGGATATGGCCTTGGTTGAGCCCCCAGGGGTCGAGACTCCTAAATTGGGGAGAGCTGAAAATTGGAGAGAAATCCTTATTGGTGCACCAGAGATGAATGAGAACCCTAGTTGCAGACAAATATATGATATTCATGATATGAAATATGGATATCTTGCATCCCCAAAATATGTATCAGCTTTCATAACTTCAACAAAAGTAGCTGAAGTTAATCCTAGGAAGCTAGAAGAGGAGAAGGTTCATCTGCCAAAACCTCATTTCCTTGAAGGGAAAATGAAGATGAATGAATGAAAGATCCAAGAATCCCTTCAAACCCTCAATGACACCAATTCCTTAATGAATAACCTCTATTGGAAAATATGGGAGCAGTCTTCCATGAGAGACATGGAAGAATTTTAGAAATCCATGACAAGCATAAAAGGTAAATTCTTGAACCTGCTTTCTGATAGAGATAGTTTGTTGGAGCTTGTAGAATTGTTTCAAGGTGCATCCTTGAGGGATGGTGAAGAGATCAGAAATCTCAATGATGAATTGATGGCCACACAATATTCTTTGAGAAGCACTCAATGTGCCCTCCAAGAATCCAAGATAGATATATTGCAGCTTCATGAAAAGTCGCAAAGACCCCCCTACCCTCCTACACACCATTCAGTCAAATTAATTTGGATGAAAGCATTATGGATCATATGGAGGAACCTCATGAGATGTTGGATCATGCGGATCATTCATTTTTACAAGTGCTTGAAGAGTGTGCAGAACAGTTTGATGAGAACCAAGCACTTGATTATTTTCCAAGGGAACTTGAGTTGTTCCTTGAAGACATTTACTCTCCCATGGAAGAGTGGGATGATATTACCCCATTTGGACCATCCAATACTGAAAAATATGCAGCCATAAGTCTAGTTACTGAAGGTTGCAAACATACAAAGAAGGTTCACCATTCTTTCCCACATGTCCTAGATTCAACAACAACAATGGGGAATGAACAATGGGTGAAGAAATTTTTTTGGTTGATGCCACATGTACAATAGGAGGAACATGATTTGTCCCCATGGGATATAGGTCCTATTGCAGAAGATATGGATGATTATAGATCATATAAATCAGCAAGCAAGATCTCCGATTCATCCACTGGATGGATGGATAGAGGCATCACTGAAAAGGAAAATATGGAAGGTAAAAGTCTTATATCTTGTTGCAAGAAAATTGTTTTTAATATTGCTGATTTTTCTATTATTTGCAAGCAACAAAAAATGCATAATTTGCATCCATTAGACACTTCCAATAGAAATTCACAGAAGACTCAGGTGTACAAGTACATAACAGAAATTTTCATGAGCATGGAAAGTGGAGTGATTTCCACTTGGTATTGGAATTTTCATGTGTTTGAGAAGATCCATGCTTGGTGGGGAAGTCTCACAGATATCCAATTTTGCATTGGAAGTCATCAAATTTCAATGGGGTGGAGTGATTTTGACATCCCACCTGATGATAGATCCCCCAAATGGATTTTTATGTTTGGGAGAATGCAGTTGAGACATTGGGATCTTGGCATCCTTTAGAGTGCCAAATTTTTTGGAAAGATGTTGCACAATCCACAGGATCCTGGCATCCTTCAGAATGCCAAAATTTTTGCAAACATGCTGCACAATCCATGGGATCCTGGAATTCCTTGGGCTATAAGTTTGTTCCTGATTTTATTCGGGCTTGGGAGAGAGCACCATAGGTAGTGGGATCTAGGAGGGAAATCTAACTTTCTTTTCTTAAACATCTACAGTGTTGATTGGTGGACTAGTTCCTTTCATGGGGAACTGCATGATGGACCAGACTCTTGGGGAAAACATGAGTAGCTTATGATTAGAGTTGAGCAGCAGTAGCATGATGGACCCACTCAGATTTAGTTGGGGAGTTTTACAGATATATGGAATATTTGGAGCATGCTTGAGGGAGCATATGTTTCAATTCCATTGAATTAATGGGACCCATGATTCTGATGATTTATGTTGTGGTACAAAGAATGGGTCACTACTATGGTCACCAACAGGAGAAGAGATAGAAAAGTCATAAGTATGCATGGATGGAATTGCAGTATTAGTCCCTGCACGAAATTGCTTGAGGGCAAGCAATCTTGGGAGGGGAGGACTGTCATGTCCCCAAATTTTGCTATGGTCCATGGGGGTGATTTTGGCCTAATTCACCTAGGCATTAATTAATTGATTAATGGGTGAATGTGGAAATTAACTTGTGGAATATGCCTAAGGGTGTATGTGGGTGATTAAATGGATAAGGTGGGCCACCCCTGAAGATATAAACACCCAAACTAAGTGTTAAGGTGAATTATTTAATTAATTGAGAAATTTTGACTAGGCCTCTAATTTAATTAAATAATTAATGATTTTGGATTTTGGAGTGAGCAATTCATTTATTAATATTTTGGCAAGTGGATGATGTGTGCAAGTGGGACAAGAGGGAATTCCCTTGAGGACAATGTTGCTAAATCGGAACTGGAGGTCAGAAAATAGCAAGGGATGAAAAGTGGGAAGGTGTAAGATGTTACCAAAAAGAAAGAAATGGGAAAAAACAATAAAAATATAAAAGAGGTTGAAATTTACAAAAGAGAACTCAAATTACAAAGAAGGAAAATTTCACAGGGGCACAGTTTCTAAAGGAGAGAAAAGGTGTAAGAAGAAAAGTTAGCAAGTATATCAACTCATGGGTGACCCATTCTCACAGGTCACCAAGCCAATTAAATTGCTCAACAGGTCAACATGAATTCTATAAAAGAATTCTTCCAACTCCTATTAACAACTTTTTATCATTTGAATTTTGTCTTGAGAGCTCCAAGTTTCTCTTGTTGAGTGATGTGCCTCAACACATTCTTGGGAGATGTGCCCCAAGGATTCATAGTTTCCATCCAACCAGTATTCGTATCCAAAGAGCAATATTACAGCCATTTAGATCCATATCATTCCACTACTGGAGATCTACAATCATCTAGAGAAGGAGGCCACCATTTCAGTGAATCTGCAGCTAGTTTCGGAGGAGAACCACTAGAAGGAGGAGCTAGTTTTCAGTGAATGCACCCAGGATCTTCAAGGAGGATAGTGTACCATAATTTACAGATATAAGATCTGATTATGTCCATATTTAAGCTTCATATATGATCTACATATTCTCTTCCCACTTCTACACTCATTCTCAGCTAGTTTTGGAGGAGATTCCCCTGCCGGATGAAGAGAGCTCAGTGAATGTTCCCTAGTGACTTCCAGAAGACCAGTGAGCATAAAATATCAGTCATAAGACCTGTTGGTTGTCTGATATAAAATTCAAAACAAATATACAGTGATATTCCCACTTCTTACTTTCATTCTCCCTCAAGGTGTAAGGAATTTCTATCCTGTGAGGCATTGAAATTTTGGAAAGCAATAAAATAATTACAAGATGTGTTATGAATTTTAAATTTTGAATTGTAGATTCTAAATAATATATATCAGAACATTCAATCATCTCAGAACATATTTTAATGAATTATGGAGGCAGTTTGATAATTAAAAATGAAAGACTAGCTCATTGTGTCTTTTTTTATGACTAGTTTTACACATTTGACTGTTATTTCATTTTTGAGAATCAAGTTTGCTTTCCGTCATTTGTATGAGCTTAATAAAATAGTAAACAAGCCATACCAACCCTTTTCATAAGGATTTGGATGTATTGAACCTTGTTGGGAAGAGCCTGGAAATTGACTAGCTTAACAATCCCCATTGTGCATTTGATCTCTAAATCACTCCGAAATTTCCCAAATTCACCAGAGCACCATTCCTATGTATTTTACAATTTTAATTGACTTTTATACCTCTGCCGCAACTTTGAGAAACCCCACCCAATCTAGTATGCATATGTTGGACACCCAGGAAGCCTCGAAGTAGGCAATTGATTTACTCTGTTGTTGAAAAGTGAATGGCTCTAGTACATTGTGCATAGGAATCACTCAGAACTACTTTAGCTTGCTGTTGCACATTATCCCATATAAATTCCAGAACTGAAATTCACCCCTACCATCATCACTCATTGTATCAATCCCCCTCACTTACATCCTGCTCAGATCAAGAAATGGCTTCAAATTTACTAGTAATTTTTTTATAAAATATGAGTTTGGAGATAATATTTTGGCCTAATTTTGGATAGAATACTACATAGTCAAGTGGATTTCATAGTTACCGACGATACATGTTATAGAATAAGCAAGCAAAAGGATAGATATGAACACAAGATATGTAATGGTGGTAGATCCAACAAGTCCTTCTATTCCTCAGAATAAGTACATACGTGCAAAATAATGTCATAGTGCCTCTATGTATCTGGATCTCCAGCCTATATATATGGTTTACAAACAGTTACATAATGACCTGTCGGTTCACTAACCAATGCCACTAACTGACTCGACATGTAGTAACCGACACAACGGTTCGACATGTTCTATGAAGTGGTCAAACGGAGGACCTAGTCGATTGGCCGACCTAGGCTCCTCCAACTTATTCCCCACAATCAAAACCTTTCTTCGTCCCAAAGAGATCAGAAAGTAATTTGATCTAGATGAACATAATCAATTCGTTGCTACTTGTCTTGTGCAAACTGAACTTATATAGATGACTACCATGGTTGGAACTGGGTTGTCAAGTTATGACTAGAAACACACCCATAGAAGAAGCCGATAACATAATATGGTATTGAACAACGTATGATGACTTCTGCAATCATGTGGAAGATCAACAAAAGAGTCGCATGTTGTTTTAGAGAAGAAAGTGTCCAACAAAGCAGTTACTTGGGCCGCTAATATTCCCACTTCTGCTCCATCTTGCAAACCAATCGGCTATGGGAGGGGTAGATATGGGCACGTGATTGGTGGCAAGGAACATAATGATGAATCCTGGTCTTGGGACTTCGAGAGTGCTCGAAATTCCCATATATCATAGAGTGGGGAGGAGTTGCTAGGAGAAATTTTTTGAAATGCTCATATATCATGAAAAGAGCTGGGAAACGACCATAAAAATAAAGCATTTGTGATAAAAAAACAAAGGAAAAGGAACAGAGGTGGTGAAGAATAATCCCATGGATTCCCATAGATTTCTGTGTGATGTTATATGGGGTATGGGCAATTCTTTATAGTGAATGGCCAGTGAAGTGGTGAATTGGTAGGGATGGGATGGATGGGGAAGCGACAATTGTCAAATCATGGTGGGATGTTGGTCATAAATATCACATGTAGGGACTACAGATTCACTAGAGTAATCATACATGTATCAATCTGATCGATGCCTTGGAAGTGGGTTGTATGCGGACATGGCGGTGTTTTAAATGATGATATCTGAAATGTCGATGACTCTGGCTCCATTAATGGTGAATGATGGATTGTGTAGCTCATGTGAAGAAAATATTCTCATCATGCTTTAGGCGACCATATGTATGTGAGCTGTCACGCTCAATCGATCCGGTGATGATGATGAAACAGTCGATGCATTATTTGTAGTGAGTGTTGAATATCCTCCTGTTGCATATGGAGCTTGTCTTCATGTTTCTCGGTCCAAACTATTGCTAGTGTATAGTACTTAGTGTCTGGGATGACAGTTGGTCGAGGATTCACTTGTAGCATAATGACTTATTTTCTCCTTATGTCGATTTTAATGATGTGTCTTTATATTTTTCCATTCGTTGGTGTTGTGTTGTTCGGATTTGTGTCGTCTTGGTCAAACATTTTGTTCGACAATTTCTTGTCATGATGGATTGTCCAATATACTTGTATCAGATGATGGTTTATAATGCTAATGTTTAAAACTAACTTCTTTCTTCTCCCCCCCTTTTTTTTCATGCTCTATAGCACTTTAGTTGAGCGTCATTAACAAGTTTCTGGAACATTGTAACATACCCCTTTACTGAAAAACATTTTATGCTTGAAGAAGACATTATCTTAACTTTTATTGTAAAGTCTTATATTTGGACAAGTGTCCAAGGATGACTGTAATTGCATAATATTATTATTTAAATAAATAAAATAGGAGACACTCACCCAAGGAGAGCTGTTGAAAGAGTGTTTACTGACCCACTAGGTGGAATGGAATCTGGGATAGAAGGAAATGGACAAGTGGCAGCATTATGAGGCAAGTAACTAGCTATTGGTATGGGACAACTCCCTTGAATTGTGGTCATAGTTCCCTGAAAGATGGGACTGGAGCTTGAGGCTCATTTATTGAAAACTGACCACTAAAGACCTAGGCAATATTTTTAAGAGCCATCGAATTTTGAACTGAGGTTCATCACTTTTCTTGATGAGGAAACTTACCTTTTGGTTATGTTGTATGCACACAAGAGATTCGATGAGGGGAAGTCTAGGTTTTTTTATCATGGTGTAAGTCTGCCTTGTTTACTGCTGAGTGCAGAGATTTAGGTTTTTGGCAAGTCTCTATTGATTGCTGGTTAAACAAAGTTGAGTGCCTTGCTTCTACACAGAGTTCATCTACCTAGTGGTTCAGTAAACAGGCTCAGGGGTCCAAAGGAATCAAGTAGATTGCCTGCTTCTTCTGGAGAAGTTTGGGAGGAACATGCCTCCTTGGGTGTTTGTCCACCCTATCTGCAGTTATAGGTTCTACTTAGTATTTTTGCCTCTAAGTAGTTAAATTATTTTATGTAATTGTTGATTTAGTACTCTTTAGCTAACTAATGATAATACAGAAGTATAAGTGTGATTTTCTGATATGTTTAGGGTTTTGTAAACTGTTGAATAAGCATATGAATTGATAAAATGCCTCCACTCTATTTTTCCCCATACTCTTTTCTATATAGTACTCTAGTACGAGGAAAGATTAGAATAGATGAATGATAATTTAGTGGGTATGATGAATGAATAGATTAACTCTATTATGTTCCCTTTCTCTGTTATATTCTGTAAATTTAACTTTATCATACTTTTTTTTAGTCTTAAAATATTGTAGTTACATATTCATTATGCAGACATTAAAAATAGTTTTCCTTTACCATAGAAGAAATAACAGAAATTCAAACAATTCTAGGTTTTGTATAAATCTAGGTTTTAGTTACAGGTTAACTATCTCTTTACTGTAGGTGTTTAATACACAGTACTTTATCAATTATTTAACACATCATAGTTTCCAAACTATACTGTCTTATTTCATCAACATTTATGAATTGTAACGGCTGCAAAATAAACATTACAAATTACACAGAACCTGCTACAAGCACTTACATCTTTAAACAGATTTTTATCAATTGCAAACAACAACATTGTTATTTAGTACTATCTCACTCTCATTATTCATATAATTTATTTTTTACTTAAATATCAAACTGCAGTTATAAACTAAAACACTTCCGTTGCAGATTAAAAACCCTAAGGTTCCAATACTAGCTAGTCAAATGCAAAACCCTAACTTTAACACTTTCCTTTTTGCCGCAAAACAAAGGAAGTATCCAAGATAGGGTTCGACCCTTAGAAGGAAATTGCATACCAAATAGTTACAGGTTCAAAACCCTTATCACTTCTACATATCGTAATTTATTAACACTAGTAAACAAAACCCCTTTCAAAACATAGAATTCACTAAACAGGTTTCAACTAAGGGACTATGCCTCATTTATATTTTATTTTATAAATGCATGCAAACATATCCTGTACAGTCATGACCTAAACACAACAAAGTTTATTTGACGACAGGGCTCGAACTTTAAACATTAAAAAAACCATTCCTTACAAGATGATCCTAGGGTAACAAACCCAACACTAAGCAAAACCATTTAGACATGTCTCAGTAGAAAAAACAACTACATATCGATAAATTCATTGCATACAACAAATTGGAGCTTGAAACTATAGTTTGAAGAACCAAGCCTTTCGGACTTCAACACTGAAAACCTTACTCAATATTTTAGTTATGCATATAACCAAGGAATCGATGCCATTCGCAATTAAACAAATCTTACAGCGAAACGAAGCTTAAACATTAGGGTTTGAAGTTGCAAAACGAGACAGTTTGGCTCTCATCCATTAACATTTACTTCAACATTAAAATAACACAGTGCATCACTTCCAGGTACTATTTTCTTTTACAACATAAAAATCTTAGGTCGAACCCTTCTCATTTATAATTTATTCAAGGGATAAAACATTAGTAAACAAGTGATACATTTTGGCATACAATAACACTGTAGAGTACATAAAAAGGGTAGGTCGAGGATTCAATCCTTCCTACATATGCTTTACAGAGTGTAAGAATTACAACAACGACCACATCTTCTTTGGAAAATCGAAAGCTCCGACCAAACCAAACACAGCTAACAGTTACTAGGAGAAACCACCGAGACTTACCGCTTCAAGCAGTAGTTTCCCACTTAGCGTGAGCGTGGAACCCTGTAGATGACAGAACATGCCATGAACACAGAAGGTGGTTAAATTTTATTCCAAAGCTAAACAAAATAATGACGATTGCAACCATACGAAAATTACAGTAAGACATTACCTTAATATTTAACTGAAGGTCCAAAACGATAGCCTCTGCAACCGGCTTGAATCCTGAGTCACACACAACTTGCTGGATGAATGCAGCTATTACTTCCACACTAGAGGTCGGCTCTTAAACTATTAACTTGTAATAGTAATCACTCTCAAGTCACAATTTCAAATTGTGGGAGGATCTCTCAAAACTTGAAAACAAAACCCTGAGGTTTTGCAGGCCTGTCGGCCACACTACACCCATGCCCTTCCAAAATGAATGCCAAGTTCATCACCATAGCTGAGGTAATCCAAGTGTTGGTAGGGTTACGTTATTACCAAGAACCACCACATGAAGCCAGCCATGGTGGATGCCAACATGCATTCCACCATCATCACATAAATGCACTTTAATGATCCAGTCTACCATCAGTACGACATCTTACCAACGAACCTTGCAACCAACATATCATACAGGTAACCTTTGGGCTTTACAGTATAGTATGAGTTACCAATTATAAAACCATCATATCATTGTGCCTAAGCGTGATGTCTTTGCATGACAACCTATTCCATAGTCTCGACCATACCCTTGGAGACATGCAGCATGGTCATAGGGTTACATATTATATTTAATACATGATATTTCGTAAGTAAAGTTATCAACGATGGTCTAGGATTTACGTTGTTTATTGTCGAAAACCCTATGTATTGTATAAAGACCCTATCAATAATATAAATTAGTATGATGATAAAACTTATCCAAACTCTAGAATATTATATGGTACAAACAATGAAGATAGCCTAATATAGTAACTATTTTTATAATGGTAGTGGCTATTGTCCATACCCTTGTACTTAGGACATTACATAGGTTAATGTATCAAGACCATTCAAGTACAAGTAATAGCCATGGATTATAATATGTTAATTATGGATATTATCTAAAGTAACACCTTAGGAGAAGCGTGAAGATTAATAGTATTAAGGTAAGATGCTAATACCGGTTAGCCATAGTATGATTCTTAGAACACTTAAAATGTTTATTTCACATCAAAACGAGGATCAATCGTAAAATGTACAGGATCAAAAGTTATACAAGGATCTATTGTAAGGTTATTCAAACTTAGGATATGATCCTATAAATATTCAAAATACTCAATATAAATACATAGACAAACGACCAAAGTAGATCTTACCCTGAATTGTATTGCAAGCTATTCTATTTATCTTTTAAAACTTGAAAGCTATTTGACAATAATGTAGATCTCTATACTTTCACTTTCAAAATTACTATTACTCTCTTACCTGTAATCTATGAAAAGGAAGGTTCAAATGCTTTAGCATAAATGCTAAGTAAGCCTCAGGGTACCCATAGGACCCCTTCTTCATCAACAAACAAAAGAATAGAGTTAGCACATGTAAACAATAACTATAGAAAAGGGAACCTTTGAAGCATTGACATCGTTGCAAAACAATACAGTTCTATAATCATTACAAACATTTATTTCAGCATGTCAACATAGAAGCATTTAATATGATTCCACGCAGCAAAGTAAAGCATTTAATGCTACATTGAAAAATTTTAAATTTTGTGAAATTTCGGGATGTTACAAACATGCTCCCTTGTAGTTTTTTTAGTTGAACAACCCTGTTAGCATGGATTTCTCCAATGACATAGGGCCCCAGCCATGCACTGTGTATCTTTTTAGTTTCCTCTTTGATTTGGTTGTCATAAAGCAGGGATAGATTACCAACTAATATATTTTTTTCCTTTATGTTTCGGTTGTTCCAAGCTTTATGTTGCTGCTTTTGGATTTCTTGATGATGGATTTCTATTTGTTGATTTTCTTCAAGTTTTGAAAGTTGGGAGAATATTTATTTTCTTGCATGCTCGATATCAATATGTATTATTTCTGCAATCGTTGGTGCTTGTTGTCGAAAATGTAGGGGAGCAACTGGTTCTTTTCCATATACAAGTTTAAATGGAGTCTGACATGTCGATATTTTGTATCCTATTCTAAACGCTCGTAGTACTGCAGGTATCTTGCCATCCCAGTCATCCTTGTTGATATTGCACATTTTATTCAATCTTGTAGCTAGCGTTTTATTGAATGCTTCTATTGCACCATTAGATTGAGGGTGATATGTTGCACTCCCTCTATGCTCAATAAAAAAAATTGTCGTTAATATGGAAATTTTTTTGTTGACTAAGTGGTTCCTTTGGTCACCAATCAAGGTGAGTGGACATCCAAATCTCGTAATAATGTTCTTGTAGATGAATTTGGCAGCTATTTCACTCGAGCAAGTATCGACAAGTTCTACTTTTTCCCATTTAGTAACATACTTGTCCACAGCAATGATATATCTTTCTCTCATTCATCAACCAAGAGTCAGAAATGGACCTATGAATTCGACTGCCAAGATTTCAAAAGTTAGCGTGGGATTTACTGATATTAGCGGCATTTCAGTACTTGGTAATGGTCGGACAAGTCGTTGACATATATCACATTTATTCACAAATTCTTGACAATCCTTGTGGATTGTCAGCCACCATAATCCTGACTGCTGAATTTTTCTGGTTGTCGTGTCGGATTGAAAATGTCCACCTATTGGTCCATTATGTGCTTCATTAATTATACTTTGTAGTTTGTGGTCAAGAACAGATCATCGTAGTACATCATCCGATCCCAGTTTATAGAGAAATCCATTTATTATAGTATATGATGCAACTTTCATTGCTAAAATTTTCTTTTTATTATCATGCATTCCTTCTAGAGCTTGTCCTTCTTCTAGGAACTAAGCAATCTCTGCTAAATATGGTGGAACAACTTCAATTCTAAATAAGTGAGCATCAGGTAAATCATCCTCAATTCCAGTTGGTTCTTCTCCCGTGTCTATTCTCGACAAGTGGTTGAGTCCGACATTTTCTTTACCTGGTCGAACTATAACTTCAAACTCGAATTCTTGGAATAATAGTAACCATCGAAAAATTATTCTGTGGTGTAGGGGTTTGTTGACCATGTATTTAAGTTCTTGATGATCTATATAGAACACAAAGGATTAGCGAGTAGATAATGTAGGTATTTCTGGAGTGCAAATACCATTCCAAGTGATTCTCTCTCAGTTGTCGAATAGTTCCTCTCTGCCTTATTTAATTTTATGCTACTGTAGGAATTACGGTAATCCATTCCATCATCCTTGGGTTGATTCAGGATTGCACCAATTTCTATTCCAGAAGCATCAATATGTACATGAAATTTGATTGACCAGTTTGGAAATCTTAGGATGGGAGCTTTGACTAGTTTTCTTTTTAAAATGTCGAACAATTTAGCACATTCATCTATCCATTGATAGGCTTCATATTCTTTCAGCAACTCTTCTAACAGATATGTCATGTAGGAGTAATGACGGATAAAATTTATGTAATATCCTATATGCCCTAGCAACACTCTGATTTGTTTGGAGTTAACTGGAGGTTTCAAGTCGAGAATTACTTTAATTTTTGCAAAGTCAACTTTTATACCTTCTTTACATACGACATGTCCAAGTAGGATTCCTATTGGAGTGGCGAATATGCATTTCTTGATATTGAGTGACAGTTGGATCTGTCGACATATTTATAACATAAGTCTTAACCATTTGCAAGGGTCTCTCAACATAGAATAGATCATCCAATCATCAAAATATACAAACATGGTTTTGTAGATATATTCTTGGAAAGCTTTGACAACTATTCTGGAGAACACGGCTAGTGCATTCTTCAATCCAAATGGCATTACTTTATATGAAAATTTAAATGATCCAAATTTGCATACAAATGTGGTCTTCTTTTGATCTTCTTTGGAAATAGGTACTTAATTATACCCAGAAAAGGCATTCGTGAATGAATAACATCCATGTCCTACAACTTCATTAATAATTTCATCAGTGAAAGGTGTCGGCCGAAATGGATCTGTAATCATTACCTTGTTGAGTTCCCTGAAGTCAACAAAAATGCGCAGTCATGTTGGGTTGTGCTTGTTAGGCTGGATGACCATTGGGATTTCCCACTTTGATGGATCAATGGTATAGATAATTCCGGCGGCAAGCATGTTGTCTGTTTCTTTATTGACTATTTCTTTGTATTTATGTGTGGGCTTGTATGGTCTCTTCTTGAATGGTTTTGCGTCATGTTTGATGTCGATCTTCATTTCTCCCATTTCCTAGGTAAGTCCTTTCAGATCTTTATAATATCGTGGAAAGACATCTTGAAATTATTTTAATAAGTTTGTAATCTCCGTTGTTTGTTCTTCATTCCAATAATATTCTATCTTAGCCATTTTGGGTATGTCATTGTTAGATATGTCTACTTCTTTGATCTTAATATGTGCGTCTATCAATTCAATTGTGTTGGTTTCATTGATCTGTTGCTCACCTTCTTTGAATTGTGCAAATTTCGGGGAAAAATTTGCTCCTGTCATCCTTTTGTGTTTTTTTGAAAGATTCAACATTAAAGACTTATCTGATCAACTTTGATGTGTTTGGATGTTCTAGATTCCATTGGAAACTTTTCCCTTCCATTTTGTCCGTTTCCATTTGTACTCTTGTCGAGTGTTGAATTTTGGTTGATTTGATATTGTTACGTGTAACAACTTGTCAATCAAGTTGTTGTTGATTTTTTGATGATATTCTGCTACTTGATGGCTATAGGAAATTTTTCACTTGAATGCTTGCTTCTATTAATAGATCGTCCTACGGAGAAAACGTACAATCTTTGATGAAATTTTCTCTTAATTATTTCCAAATAAATGTTTCTCCTCTTGCTTCTTCCATTTTATACCATTTGTTCGGTAAGTGGTCAAGTGTACTTGGGAAAATGTGTGGCCAAGTTCTTTCGTCTTTGTAGCCTAATTTTTTCCATTCTTTTTCATTGTTGTCGATATGCTGTTTAGGATCTTAGCCTTGTGTGAAAATCAAAATATTTTCTTGTGTCGTGATTTTTCTTCCTCTGAATATTTCAACAAAGTCTGTTGACACTATAGTCCAAGTATGAATTCTCGAATGATGTGTATCCCCACATCTTCCAGCTTGACTTGTGAAGGTTTTGACCAAACTATGAAGTAAAACTTGTTCTCCTATATTCTTTGATACTTCCTTGACATGGGATGTGGGTGATTCTCATTCTTTGCATATTAATGGGAGAACACCCGATGAATCATTTCTCACTGGTGTGAGTGTCAGATATTCTCTGATTTTTCTTTCAAAAATATTCAGAATGATTGAGACAGAAAAACAATTTTGCATTGTCTTTTTGGGGATAACTTCAATTGTCCAACATTCTCATACTTGTAATTCATAATTCTCTATTTTTCAATCGTAAAGTTCCAGCATCAGAATTATATCTGATTGATGAAGGGTTTCTGAGGTGGATTTATCCTTGTGCATTAGGCTCAGTATAGTCTTCATTGTTTTCTACTTGATATAATTGTCGAATTCCAACGTCATCATCAATAGGTTCTATCCACAGTTGTCCTTGCGATAGGTGAAATGGAAAAATCACTTTCTTCCCATTTCCTTTGATTTTTATCCTATCTTTGTCAAGTGATATTGAAGCTTTCATTTTTCTTCCCCACAGTTAGCCACTGAGGGCAGGAAAGGAACTGGAACCTTCTTTTGGTTCGATGATTTCAAAGTCAACTTGTGTTGTTTTGCCCTTGATGGATGTGTCACCAATTTTCCATACCCTAATTGGTTCAATCAATTTTTGGTTGGTTAATTTTATATAGATGTCCGACTCGTGTAGTTTTGGTCAACTAAGATGTTCCCAAGTGTCTCTAGTCATGATATTTTCTTGTGACCCAAAGTCAAGGACAACTTGTTGAACAAAGTATCCTTCAAATTCTAAGTCGACAAGTGGGTCTGCATCATTATTATCTCTCTGACTTAGTCGACTGATATTTTTAGTTTGTTTGCCTTCGATAGTTTTACTTTTAATGTTGTGTATTAGATATATAAAATTTGCAACAAATTCTTCCTTGTTTATTAAATTGAGGAGTTCGTTAATATTTCTTTGTCGAGATTAATCATGTCTTCTTGGGATGATAGTTCTTGAAAGATTTCTGCAGCATTATTATATAAGTTCTTTTGTGAAATTGGATTAGGATAGTCATGATTACTTTTTATTTTGATAATTTGTGGATTATCAACACTAATTTTAGTTCCTTGACAAGTTACAATATGAAGATTCTTAGTTTTAACAATATCAGAATTTGGAACATTAGACAAGATGTTAACATTCTTTTTATTAGTAATATTTTCAAGTATGGTGGGGAAATCCTCCAAGAAGTGATCACCCACCCCACACTTGGTACAGAATTTGAGATTTGTCCAATCTTTGAAGGGACAGTCTGCAAAAATATGTTCTTCACTTAGACACGTAGAGCACTACAGCCGTCGACGTGGTCGGGGGTCTCGATTTCCAGTGTTGCTTCTGTGACCTTGGAATCCTCCACATCGATTTAAGTTTTCATTTCTTTATCGTATCGTCGGCCATTGTTCTTGTCGTTTCTATAATTTATCTGGTCGACAGCATTGGTCTGATAGAATGCGTGATAAGTCTGTTTATTCCTTAAATTTAAGTTGCATTCTGCTGTGGAATGAGATTTTACATCTCATATCGCACACCATCGAACTTGATCATTTTTCATGCCGTAGGGACAATATTTCATTGCATGCGAGTCATGTTCTTAGTATATATCACAGAAACGTTTTGTTTGTACAAAATGGACATCCTTTCGGCGGTCATCTTGTCGACAATAATCTTTCGTATGGATGACTTTCGAGCATTTTGTACACCAAAGATAAGATCCTCGCAGACTTATTTTACGAATGGATTTTTGCATATTTTCCAATTGTTCTTCATCCATTTCTATTTGCAATGCTTTTGTCAAAGCATCTTCATATGTATTAAAATCAGTGAAATAGATGTGCACTCTAATTTTTGTATTATTCCATCCATGAACCATTGGACTAATAAGGATCCTTCAATGTCATGCTCAATATGGCTAAGCAAATCTTTAAATATTTTATCGAAGTCCCTAACAGTCTCTGTCATCTTTTGAGTTGTGGTCTTCAACTTCTTGCAACTAGATATTTTGCGTTTGAGGTCTTGAATAAAGACATCAATTGTTGTTTTATCTGATCCTTTGATGTAGTAGGTATCCTTTCTTTATAAGTGATGTACCATGTGAGAGCTTTTTTCTGAGGGGCACCCACGAATTGCGCCATTTGTCGATCTTCATTAGAAATAGCATTGGATTCACATATTGATTCACAAACAAACCAATGTCTTCTTGGATCTTCATCACGTTCATAGAAGTGAAGGTGTGCCATTATGTGTGCCATATCTGCAGCAACATCAAATTCTAAGCTCGAAGGTGGTGACAGTGGATTATCTCTGGTGGAAGAAATGCTCTTACACTTGTTTTTGACAAGTACTATTTCTTGATGTGCACTGACAATATTTAATGCACGTTCTTCAATTTCGACAACAATATCACTGATTGGTTCTTCGTCAGCCATCGGTTGTCGACTTTATTCAACAGCTTATGTCGATACCTAGGTAAATTTTTGTTCTATATGGGTTGTACTTCTTTTCGAGGATCTCGACTGACTCGACGAATCACTCAATGTTGGAAGTGGCTGGAGGGGTTCTTTGTCACATTCTGAATAGAGTAGATGAAAAATCAGGTTGAAAAGTAACCCAATTCCCTTCTTGCAGTCGATGGATCAATAATCTATCAACCTCATTATCATCATCGTTCCGTGGGCTCCAAATGCCATATTGGCCAGCATGAGGTCCTAAATGTTCTTCGACATTTTTTTGTACTTAGGCACTCTGATTCAGATGTAATGGGGAATGCAGAGTTATAACCTTGGGTATACTCACATGGAGAGAGCTTCCATGCTCCATCCACAGGTCTTCATCCATTGGTGACAATGATTCATCCTCACCCTCTTCTTGTTGAGGTCGACTCGACTCTGGCGGATTTCCTGTTGCATCTATCATTGTACCCAACCTTTTTTTTTCTAGAGCGCACTAGTTTGCTCCCTTACTTCTTCATGTCTCTTCCTCCTCTTTTATAGTTCAATATTTTGGATATATGGTTTGATTTTATGTATCACCATTCTATCTTTGTCGAGTTTTTGATATTTCTCACTGCTGGCCATATCACGTTCTTCTTCTGTCGACTGTTATTCAACTACTCCTCCTAGAACATGGTTGGCTACCCCCCATTGCCAATCCAAAATATCTTTAGAGAAATAGGTTCGAGCAGCAATTCATTTTCTCAGAAAATATTCCCACTCTCGCTCTTTCACAAATTTTTCCCACTTTCTTTGTTTTTCTTCCCAGTTCGTGTTCGGGAGCGGTGGTAGCAACAATGGTTGAGGTTTGACAATATGCGTTTGTGAAATTTCTCTATTAAAAAAAAAAAAAAAAAAAATTTCTTTTTGCTAATGAATAGCATTCAACTTTTCATGATTACAAGGTAACTAATTTAACTACCATTAAAATCTGAAACACATTATAACAAGAACATCAAAACTTAGACCAAGAATCATTTGAGTTTCTTTCAGCATGGGAAAGATCTTAGGGTTGAGTTATTGCTTACTTAACTCCGACTAAATACTTTGACCTATTTTTTTTTTACAGTTGTGATGGACAAGAAGAAAAAGATCCTGAGGAGTTTCTTTTTATTATCATTAGACAAGAAAATTTTCTCCATCGAAGGTTCAAGAAGTCTAAGTTTAAGTGCTCTTCAAGGATGAACAAGGTAACAACCTTAAGTGTTTAGTACCTTCACCAAAAAGATAGACAACAACCCTTTCCCTATGATTAAAGGTCATCCTGGCAAGGATCTACCCATTTCATAAGGTGAGGTTGAAAATACAAAGTCTAAAGACTCAAATTGGGGTTAAACGAACTATATTAAAAATGTACCAACTTTATATAATTTGTTACATGACTTGACTTACCAGGAAACATCCTACATTAGAGATAAAAGAAAGGCTTATGGAACCAACCACCTGTCCCTCGAGGTGACTAGAAGTACGCTGAAGGACGGTACTAGTGGCCTTTGAACACTGCAAAGGGTTCCAACAATTAAAACAACTGTCAGTCAAATAAAGGTACTCCAGAGATGTTAATCTCCTTGAGATGTCCATTCCATCGAAAAGCACAGAGGGTTTTTGGGGGTAGAGATTTGGAGTTCCCTTATGCAAATTTAGAAGGTCTTGAATAGCTCTCGGCTTTCTCTCGGTTTCATGGTAAGTTACAAACTGACAAAAATATTTCTTATCAGTAATTTTATCTTTCCAAAGTTAAACTGATCTACCAGTCTTTAACCCAAACCATAGTAATGCAAGTACTCGGGCACTCGTCAACAACTTAAGCAAGTCTTAGACTATTCTTCGGTAAGCAATACGCCGACCCGAATCCTATCCATTGCTGATAAGGAATTCAGGAGATGAAGTACTTTGTTGAGGTCTGCGAGGGTTGCAGATCATGAATACATAGCTATTCTGGGCTTATTGTAAACCATTCCTAGACCCACGGGTTTAGGGTTTCATTTCCGTCTTTAGGATAGGAAGTTTTATTTTGAGTTTGAAGTGAGTTCATAATTTTTCTGCAAGGACCGTGAAGGATCTGGTCATAATAGTAGCGATCTTGATTTAAGCACTGGTTTCCTTAAAAATTCTAGAAAGTTTTAGGTCAGGTGGATTTTAATTCTTAAGGGGGACATATCCAGGATCACAATTCCCCAGGAAGTCTTTCACACCAAAGAAAACGTTGGCGCGAATCTGAGCACTAAACCCTCTTTTTGTGTGTACTAAGTTCTTGAACATACCCTCCTTTTCGAAAACAATCCACGGGTTCTACACAGGTTTTATCTACAAGTTTTTATTGAAGACTCAACCAATACGCCATTGGATGAGGAAATATTAAAGAAGACTATTATTAAACGGTATTATACCTTTTGGCCATAGGAAAAATCTTGAGGTTACTTTAGTAGTACTTATAGATAGACAAGAAGCTTTAAACATTTAACCCTGTTTTGTTTAAAATTGTTCTATTGTTTTAAACTATGTTCATTCGTTGGGCGCATGAGACAGTGAGGTTTTATTAATCTTGGCCATTTTGTTTACAAAAGCATTCATACATAAAAGTTTTCAAGTAGGAGGAAAAAGTCCCTAATATCTGCCATTACTAGTGAAAGAAATTGTATCCATAGGAAGTCTAGTTATCTAGTAATAAAAGCAGCTCATTATTACATTGTTATATCTTAATATCTTAAGTCATAGAACATAGTCATTCTATTCACTTCACAAAGGGTTTCTTTTAGACATAAGTATTTTCTTTAAAAATTCTAGTATAAGATTGAGTACCAGTAATTTTTATTGAGATGATAGAGAGGAGACACGAGTCCCTCGCAGACCTCAACAAAGTACTTCATCTCCTGAATTCCTTATCAATAATGGATAGGATTCGGGTCGGCGTATTGCTTACCGAAGAATAGTATGAGACTTGCTCAAGCTGTTGACGAGTGCCCGAGTACCTACATTATTGTGGTTTGGGTTAAAGACTGGCAGATCAGTTTAACTTTTGAAAGATAAAATTACTGATAAGAAATATTTTTGTCAGTTTGTAACTTACCCTGAAACCAAGAGAAAGCCAAGAGTTGTTCAAGACCTTCTGAATTTGCGTAAGGGAAGTCCAAATCTCTACCCCCAAAAAATCTCTTTGCTTTTCGATGGAACGGACATCTCGAGGAGATTAACATCTCCGGAGTACCTTTATTTTACTGACAGTTGTTTTAATTGTTGGAACCCTTCACAGTGTTCAAAGGCCACTAGTACCGTCCTCCAGCATACTTCTATTCACCTCGAGGGACAGGTGTTTGGTTCCACAAGCATTTTGTTTATCTCTAATGTAGGATGTTTCCTGGTAAGTCAAGTCATGTAACAAATTATATAAAGTTGGTACATTTTTAATATAGTTCATTTAACCCCAATTTGAGTCTTTAGACTTTGTATTTTCGACCTCACCTTATGAAATGGGTAGATCCTTGCCAGGATGACCTTTAATCATTAGGAAAGGGTTGTTGTCTAGATTTTTGGTGAAGGTACTAAACACTTAAGGTTGTTACCTTGTTCATCCTTGAAGAGCACTTAAACTTAGACTTCTGGAACCTTCGATGGAGAAAATTTTCTTGTCTGATGATAATAAAAAGAAACTCCTCAGAATCTTTTTCTTCTTGTCCATCACAGCTGTAAAAAAAAAATAGGTCAAAGTATTTAACCGGAGTTAAGTAAGCAATAACTCAACCCTAAGATCTTAACCATGCTGAAAGAAACTCAAATGATTCTTGGTTTAAGTTTTGATGTTCTTTTTATAATGTGTTTCAGATCTTAATGGCAGTTAAATTAGTTACCTTGTAATCATGAAAAGTTGAATGCTATTCATTAGCAAAAAGAAAAAGAAAAAGAAAATAAATTATGGAGAAATTTCACATATGGTATCAAAGCTATAGGTTCAAACCTATCCCCTATGGAAACATCTAGTTTCTATTGAAAGATGAAATTACTAAACTGACAATAAATTCTGAATGTTTGTACACATGCTTCAGTTTCTGTTTTCAGGGTATAGTAGCAACAACTTCCCAAGAGGAAAATGAGGGATTACATGGAGAAGAAGAATAGGCCCAACATACCACCGAAAGGGAATGGTCTGAAGCTATTCAAGTACTAGAAACGATGAGGAGTCTGATCGTAGAAATACAAGGTTTCAAGGCTGACAATGATCATCTAAAGAGGGCCCAGATGAAGCAACAAGAAATAAATGAAATACTATTACAGAGTTTGCATGAAAGGAATAACGGTAAGGAACAACGATCAGAGATCAAGAAAGATCAAGATAATGAAGTTAAAGACGAGGGAAAGGACAACTCGTCCAACGAAACTCTGAAGTCAGAGAATCAGGTCAAAACTATCGGAAAGAGAAAATTTGACCACTTGGAGGGGGAATTCAAAAAGATAAAACCCACTCTTTTTGACGGGGAGTCAAAGATCGGAGAGTAAGCAGAGGCTTGGTTGCTGGACATCAAGAAATATTTTCAAATCTACAACTATTCCAGCAACATGAAGGTTCGAATGGAAGTTTATAATCTGAAAGGACAGGCTAGTATTTGGTGGCAGGATGTCAAGATTTCACATGGATTGAAAGAAAAGAATTTGGAATGGTCTGAATTTAAAAAATTGTACAAAAAACAATATCTATCATAAAGTTATTATGAGAGGAAGATGAAAGAGTTCTATGAATTAAGACTTGGGAAAATGACCATGGAGGATCTCATAAACAAATTTCTAGACTTGTTGTGATTTGTTCCCTACATTAAAGAGGAAAAAATTAAAAGTTCAAATATTCTTAAGCTGTTTGCCATAGTCCTATAAAGACCGGATCGAATTTGATAATCCGAAAACTTTGGATGAAGTACTCAGAAAGGAAAGATTATGTTTTGAACATTATAAACTGAGGAATGACATCTCTAAAGTGTGGAAGGACAAAAAACAAGAAAATTTTAACGAACGAAAGAAAGGCTTCCAACCACCGCCTTTCAGGAATATGCGAAGGAATTTCCAAGGAAATTATTTTCCCATTGATGAATAGGTACAGCAGAGAGGTGTGAAACCCACTAACTTGGGAATGAAAGGGGGTGTTGGTAACCCTAAAGAATGCCTGAAGTGTTGCGAATGTGGAGAAGCTCATCTATGAAGGAATTGTCTGTGCTACAATGAAGCAAATAGAACACTACATAACATACAAGAAGCATCCACCGTGGGAGAAATTGGAAGGAATTACCACATAATTAACGCAACCCTGGAAGATCGGTAGGCAGATCATCAATCTGCAATTGTGGAAATTGAAGGTACAATTTCTAATTATACTCTTGCTATTTTAATTGACCCAGGGGCCACCTTGAACTACATCACTCCCAAGATGATGGAGCACTGTCAACTCACCAAGGTAAAACATCCAAAACCCTGGTTAGTTTAGTTAGCCACTAGAGCTAAACAAAAGGTAACTGATTACATTTCTGAATGCGAAATTGAGATACAAGGTCACAAGACCAAAATTAATCTGAATATTTTTCCTTTAGGGTCATATGATATGATAGTGGGTATGGACTGGTTGGAAAAGTATAAAGTAGTGTTAAAATTCTTTACAAAAACTTTTACTTATAATGCGGAAGACCAAGTTTTGAGAATAGTGAATGGCAAACTTAAACCTGTCTCTATAAGGCAGATTTCAGCGATGCAGCTAAAGAAATGTGTCAGAAGGGGTGTAAAATTTATGTAGTAAGGGTTTCTGATTTACTCCTTAACAAAATTAAAAAACCGATAGGAGAAAACCCTGACTTAAGTGAATTCTTAGATGTATTTCCGGAAGAGATACCGGGATTACCCCCTCAGTGGGAGATATACTTCTCCATTGAGCTTATGCCTAGATCCGCACTGATATCTAAAATACATTACAGAATGAGTATTCCAGAACTGACTGAATTAAAATTCAAATACAAGAACTACTAGATAAAGGTTATATAAGGCCGAGTGTTTCGCCTTGGGGTGCACCGGCTCTATTTGTTAAGAAGAAGGACGGGACATTAAGACTTTGTATTGACTATAGGCAGTTGAATAAGGTAACCGTTAAGAATATGTACCCTTTACCAAGAATTAATGATCTATTTGACCAGGTAGGGGGAACCCGAGTCTTTTCAAAACTGGACCTTCGATCTGGATACCACCAGATCCGCATAAAAAATGAGGACATAATCAAAAAGGCGTTTCGAACTCGCTACGGACACTACGAGTTTGTAGTGATTCCTTTCGGTTTAACAAACGCTCCCGCCACTTTCATGTGCCTAATGAACGAAATTTTCAACAAATATCTAGATCAATTTTTACTGATTTTTATTGATGATATCCTAATATATTCCAAGTCAGAAGAAGAGCACAAACAACATTTGATAATTGTTGTACAAACTTTGAGAGAGCATCAGTTGTACGCTAAATTGGAAAAATGTGAATTCTTTAAAAATGAAATTCAGTATTTGGGTCACGTTATCTTTGAGGAAGGAATCGCAGTGGACCCACAGAAGATTAAGGCTATATCTAGTTGGCCAGTGCCTAGGGACGTAACTGATATTCGATCCTTCATGGGACTCACCGGTTACTACCGAATATTTATTGAAGGTTTTTCAAAAATTGCCTACCCGATCACCTCATTACAAAAAAAGGGAATAAAATTTGTGTGGTCTTCAAAATGTCAAGAAAGTTTTGAAAAACACAAAGAATTATTAACTAAGGCACCTATCCTGAAAGTAGCGGATCCTGGAAAAGACTATACAGTCTGTACATATGCAAGAAAGAGGGGATAGGAGGGGTTTTGTCTCAAGACGAACACGTAGTGTGTTACGAGTCCAGAAAACTAAAGGAACATGAGAAAAATTATGTGGTTCATGACATGGAGCTGATGGTAGTAGTACACGCTTTGAAAATGTGGCGTCACTACCTTTTAGGAAGGAAATTCCTCTTGTTAACTGATAACACTTGCGTAAAGAATTTTTAAGGAAACCAATGCTTAAATCAGGATCGCTACTATTATGACCAGATCCTTCACGACCCTTGCAGAAAAATTGCGAACTCACTTCAAACTCAAAATAAAACTTCCTATCCTAAAGAAGGAAATGAAACCCTAAACCTGTGGGTCTAGGAATGGTTTACAATAAGCCGAGAATAGCTATGTATTCACAATCTGCAACCCTCGGATGAAAGATGCTTTAAAAGAGGCCGGTATCAAAACTAGAAAGAAAACCATAGGTTGTTTATAGTGAGAACTTATCAAAACAATACAAAGATTGGTTATAAATTTTAAACCATGACATCGGTCAAGCACCGATACCAAGATATGCAACCCTCGGATGAAAAAGTATTGGTTACTTCTCAACTAAAAAAGGAACGAACGTCTCCTGTCCTGGCTAACCAATAATTTAACAATGAAATATACATATACCAAAATCTTGATATTTATCTTTCCAAACTCAAACTTGTTAATACAAGGCAACTCTGTTATAGTTATTACTATTGCTCCCTCAAGAATATATTTATTGTTGTAACTGCATATCAAAATTTATGTATGCTTGTTAGGTATAGCTACTATTTCTGTAATAGGTTACAGGTCCATACACAAAAATAACATCGATACTAACAAGGAAATTTATACTTAAAGTGAACAACACATTAATCAAAATTACCAATAATTTTTATTGAGTAAGGTAAAAGAAAAGTCAGAGTACTCAAACGATAGATATTCATAAGATATATTAAACAAATACTATGATTAAAACCTGAAATCTGGTAGTTCGAAAGATGTAGGAATAGCCATGTTCCGCCCAACCGTAGATTAGGCACAGCTGAATCTCTGTCCTCAATCACCCTCGAGCTAGATCATGCATGCAAAAGCAAGGTCAGTCAACCTCGGTTCCAATCTCAGTCACACTTTCAGGAGACAACTTGCCTACAACAAAGTGCTCATACAGCCAAAGTTTCTCCCCCTAGGACTTTTTAGGCAGATTTCTCATCTAGCCCTTTTATTGAACAAAAATCAGTTTCGACAATAATTAAAAATAATTAAAATTGGACAAAATGATTCATTTATTTGGGGGATGTCACAGCGTTGCTCCCTTGTTGATCATGAATTTGAACAAAAGTGTCGGTAGAGAACAAATAAATTGTTCAGTAAGTTGGTTATAGAACCTATGCTTCACGTTATCGATATACACTCCTTCCTTGATTGTGCACTCTTCATAGAACTCGTCAGCAATTCTTTCACACCATTCAAATAAATTTGTGCAACCTCCTCTATTTAGTTTTGTTAACAATTGTCGATATTTTTCATCTATTAGTCTTTTCATCCAGAACCTTCTTCAATGCGAACGATACAGACTCAACGAAATTTTCATGTGTTTTAGAAAAGAACTTCTCCCTTGCTTGAGCGATAGTCAACTTGTTTCTTCTAGCATAATTTTGTAGATAGTTTGCTATCTTTCTCTCCCACCATTCTTTTATATTGTGTTATGATATCATTATATCATGATCATTATAATCCTATGCATCTATCACCGGAAACAGAACTCTTGTTGTGGTCAAGTGGATTGCATAGTTAACATGTTATACAACTTGATTAGAACTTTATACTTAAAACGAGAACTCTAGCCATAAAAACCCATATTTTTGCATAAAAAACACCTCGAATCAAAAAGTGGTGCTACCGATAGCACCACTTTTTTTGTAGCTAAAAATATAGACATGGACCAAAATAATCCTCATTGTTGTTTACAAAATCCTTAAAATCAATCCCTAAATTGAAAACTAATGCTACTGGTAGCACATGTTTTCAAAAAAACACATTATTATATCATTGTATCATAATTTAAAATTTTATTTATTAACTATCTTAGTAACACTATGTAAAACTAGCACCTAGTTAAACACAAAATATTCAAGAAATTATTCCACCTCTCTTTTGTTGGGTATGTTATATCTCTTCACAGGGTCGCTGCAGGTACAACACGATCCCTTGCCCAGTAGTGATTCGCCTGCACCAGGCGCGTCCGGAGGGGGGGGGTTTAGAGGGGGGGGTAGCCCGACAAGGCCCACCCCCTTCGTTTCGGACCATTAGGTTCCGAAACGACACAGAGGGGGCCGTTAGGCCCCCAAAGTCCGCACGGAGCACAAAATTGTTTGGGTTGCTTTTTGCTTTTTCTCGATTTTTGACCCATTGTACTCTATCTAATCCTGGTAAAAGGGATTAGGGTTGTAACCTAATTTCGGGTAAATGAATTAGGGTTTTAGATGCTGCGGAATACCATTTATTGTATTGTATATGGTTAAATAAACATAATAATGAAAAGGAGCAGTGCGGCTCTAAGTTTTGCTAGTTTTTTCCCGGTTAAGGGTTTCCAGGTGAAAATCTCTGTATAATGTGTGTGCCATTGTGTATTTTCTGTTAAATGCTTAAGAATTAGATAAGTTTGTACTTCACTGTTAAGGTTTAAAACTTACATCTTTCTATATAAAATAAACGAATTTATGAAATTATTCATAATAAAACCATACATTAAACCATAAGGCATAGAAATTATGATATTTGGGTGCACAAGGGAGGGAACACAATATTTTATAAAACAAAAAATAGAACTCTAGTCATAAAAATTCATATTGTTGCATCTATAACACTAAAAGACAACCCCAAAGACCTCAAAAAGGTAAAACTTAAAAAATGCAAAAGTTATTAAAAAAATTAAAAATTGAAATTAAAAATTATGTCAAAATTATTTACAACCTTATGAAATTATGAACAAAAAATAAAATAAATCCAAAAAATAAAATAAAAAATGAAATGAAATACAAATTTCGGGTCAACCTACAATTAGTGTTCAACATATGCATACTCCAATAGATGGACAATTTTCAACTGGGGGGAAACTTTTAGTCAGTGGACAAAATCTAACTGGGGGCATCATCCAGTTAGAGGACAAAATGTGAGCGGAGGACATTCTTCACACGTGAACTATAGCATGGTGGGTACTTCACTCCCAACCATAGGAAAACCTATGCAGACACATCAAATAGGGGGACTATCTACTTGGACACAACCCCTGTTGGCACGGGATAGATCCACAGGAACTGCGGAAGCTGACAAGTGAGAAAGGGTCATTCCGCGAAAAAAGGACCTTTCGCCACTTTTGTGAAAGCATAAGAGTTGTTAGATTAGTCGAGTCGGTCATGTGGACCATTTTTTAATAATATAAAATCCTATAAATGAAGAAAGATTTTAAGCCTAAGGGCATTGGAGTTTTGGAGATTAATCCTATCTTTTGGGTTCAGTTGTATCCGTGGTATGATGACTTGACTGTTCCTGTGAGAGTTGTTCTGCAGGTTTTGATGAATGAATGGAGATGTTCGGTTATGATATGACTTATGTTGTTGTGCAATGATGCGATGATAAATGATGGGTTATGTGAATTCTTTATGTTGATTAATGCGAATATATGTTGTTATTGATTAGTGCGAATATGTTGTTGAATATGCTCTGAATGTATGTATCATGAATAAGATGCGAATGATTGGTTAATGGAGTGTTATGAATGTTGTGATCTCTGGTTAATGTGCATGTATCGTCTTCACAACTGCGGAAGCTTGGTTCCAGCAGCCCTCTTATCCACCTCGGGTGAGACTGCACTTGCTTTGCAAGTGTTGCTGGGAAGGGTTACACATTTCCGGGCCAGTGTATAAGGGATTTAGGTTGATAGATTGTTGGCGACAATATGGAGTGAAACCATGTCAAAAGACTCTGCGTCAACAAATGGTTCCATTGTCGGGACCCTAAGGAAGAAGAAAAGAGGATATGCTGTGGTACCCGACTAAACCGTAGATCCAAGAGTGGTTCGATAAGAAGGCAGAGGAATTTGCAGAAAGCGAGAAGTGAGATCTGAAGCAAACAACGACCAGTTGGTTAGAAATATACATCTACTTAGATATTCATGAAATCTTTTTCTGTGAATTCTGAGTGCTATTTCCTGAGTGGCTAGCATAGTTGACATTCCGCAAGAACCACTGTCAGAAGATTGAACCAGACTATTGGACTCCAGAGTTGGTGTGACAGTTGAAGCAAGTTGATAATAAGGTATCGCGAGCTGTTGATTTTTGGGTAGACAGTATCCTCGAAGGGTACATAACTGAGTTCTTGGTAGATACTATAAGTCATACAGCGACGCTGAAAGAAATTTCTTTAGGGGACCAAGGGGAAGATTTTTGTCATCGTTAAAACTGTGGATTAAAATGTTGGTCTGCGAAAAAGCAATATTGAGGATGTCTTTTGATGAGTAGAAGAATCGGTGTGCGAAGGTGAATGTATTGCGTAAATGCGAGTTTGACGCAAATATGTGATAGATGGACATGAGCAACGACGAGTTTGAAAGGGAAGCTAACGAAGAGTGTGGTCTCTTGAGGAGTGGAGCTATATTTCGACGTCCTGAAAATAAGAGGAGGACTGAGAGAGAATCTCCTGAGAGGACCGGAACAAAGACTTGCGGAACGAGACCACACAGGAGGAAGAAACCTTATTGTGAAGGAAACTTCGACCAAGCTACCCCAGAGGCAGAGGAAGTTCAGATTGTAAGTTACCGCGTATCTTCGACCCCACACAGTAGTCCGAATTTTATAGGAAGAAATCCAAACTATTCGTGGAGTTGCCCCACGTGAGGTGGAAAAAGTAGTGCTTTAGTAAATAACAATACCAACAACGTTAGGATGGAATATGAGGAAAAGATGCCCACCTTTCATGGGAATAGGAGCGAGGATCCTGAACAGTATTGGTTTGTATGCAAAGCATTCGGGACCGTGAAGCATGTCCAGGACGATGCTATAAAGATAGGAAAGCTGTGATGCACCTGCAACAATTCATTAATAAGAATATGCGAAATAGCAGAAATGACAGAACTCAGAATCACTTTTTTATTGATCACAGGCCACTTTGAGGGGGCAACCTCCTATGAGAAAGCTCAATACAAATAACTTCACCGTGCCTTCATAGGCCTCAACACACACTTATATACTAAGTCTAGGCACCAATACCATGGGTCAATACTATGTGTCAATACAAACCATGGCCTAAGTCTAGGCGCCAATACTATGAGTCAAAACCATGGGACATATAATACTATGGGACGACTTACAAAGCATATGCATCCAATACTATGGGTCAATACTATGGGCTAATATAAACTATGGATCAACAAATACTACGGGACGACTGACAAAGCATATGCGTCCAACAACAATATACTAACAAAATAAAGGCATGGGTTCCTAACATCCCCTCTCCCTTAGAAAAAGCTTTGTCCTCAAAGCTTTAGATGTGGAAATTGATGCAGAATCTGAAGGAGTGGGTCCCCTGTAGCATCCTCGAGTTGCATTCCGAGCCACTGGTGCCTTTGGAGTTTTAGGGAGGATTGCATGGAAGGCTGTAGACGAAGAAGAACCATATCAGTGATGTGAAAAGTGCGCTTAGAACGGTGTTGATCGGCTTGTTGTTTCAGTCGAATTCTTTCCATGTGGAAATTGTCCTGCAGAATGAGAAGAAGCTAATCACGGTTTTGAAGAATTGAGTCAATTTCCTGAACTGGGGAGCTGCTGAAGGTGTATGGAAGAAGAACTGGTGGTGCATGTACAAAGACTGCTTCATATGGTGTCCTTTGAGATGTGGTACTATACCACTGGAGCGCTTCTAGGAAATCCATAGAAATAGTTGTCCAAATCTGTGGAGGGATGGGTAAGGGTTCAAGCAGTCTTGAAAGGAGGGTCGTTTCACCCTTGTTGACCTGGAAAGTATCACAGTCAACCACCATTCGTTGAATTGTCCTTTTGAGTCCCTGCCAAAAGAAGTTACATTGTTCCTGGTCATACGTTTTGAGGAACCCAGAGTGCCCTACTGATGAAGAAGCATGGAGTTCATAGAATAGATAGCCCCATTTAACAGATTGCAACCAATTTGGAACAAGCACAGAAATAAATGTAAGAGAAACTGGGTCATCAAATGTGCGAGGAGGAACATCTTCCACCATATTGTCCTTACCCTTCTGGTAAGTGGTCGCATAGTCATAACCCATGAGTTAGATAACCCATTTTAGGTGTGTTGGGGAGGAGACCCGTTGTTCCAGGAAAGTTTCCAGACTCTGGAGATCAGTCTTGATGTAGAAATAATTCCCCAATAGGGATGGCTGCCACTTCTGGACTGTATGCAAAATAGTCATCATTTCCTGCTGAGAGGTAGATGCGGCTAAATTATTACCGGAAAGGTCTCTTGAAGGCAACAAGCTCATTGGTTCAGCAAAGACACCTGCATATCTATACAAGGAAGTAGTGGAGACTGTTGATGGGTGCATCTGAATGGAATGGAGCTGAGTGATGACACCATGTGAATTCTTCTTAAGTATTTTTTCCACGCGATGTGAACTGATGATGCAGAGAGACCCTGGTTGTAAGCCCATAAATTTGTGTTGTGCTCCATTGATTGAAAATTGCATCCAAAGTTCAACAAAATCCCATAAGATAGGGCCAAGTGTGCGTAACCATTGAACGGCCAAAACCACATCACATCCACCTAAGGATAAGGAAAACATGTCAGAGCGCTGGTTATAATCTTCCATAGAGATACGCACATTACGACACTTCCCCTTGCAAGGTAAGGTGCCCCCATTAGAAACCATGACTTCAAAGTTGGAACAAGGATGGACAAAACAATCAGCCTGTTTGGCAATCCGAGGGTCAATGAAGTTATGAGTGCTACCAGAATCAATGAGTATGGTAAGAGGGAGCTTCTTGAAGTATCCCCTGACCCGCATTGTTTGTGGGGTGGTGACGCCAGTTACAGCATGGAGAGAGATCTCGGGTGGGTCATCTTGAGATGGGGTATCAACAGGTGGGTGCTGAATGTCGACCTGAACATCTACTGTATCTAAAGCTTCTTCACCATGTTCTGAGGCTGGCGGAGAATCCACATCCAAGAGATAGAGCTTTTGTTGAACACATCTATGTCTCCAAGTGAATTTCTCATCACAATTATAGAAAATCCCTTTTTCTCGATGTTCCTACATCTCTGTTTCAGACAATTGCTTGATAGGAGTTGGTTGCAGAGCAGGCATGATGGGAGGTCGTTGGGAACCCGTATTTCTGAAGGGAACAAAGGTGGGTTTGGAGCATTTATCGAGCTGTGATCTTGTCCTCGGCCAACTTAGCCAACCCTAGGACTTCCATTATTGTGTTGGGACAAAACATTTTGACCTCTGAGCGGATTTCATCCTTGATACCACTGATAAAACAACTCCTGTAGAATTCATCAGACAATCCTTCTGTGTGATTGGCTAGTTTCTCAATTTCCATCTGATACTCTCTCACTGTGCCAGTTTGGTGAAGTTTAGTGAGTGCTCCTGTGAAGTCGTCAAAAGCACTAGGACCAAATCGTGGCAAAAGGAGTTGCCACAAGCTTATTTAGTAAGAGGAAATTTGGATTTGGGAAAAACTCGAAGGGGTAATTGGGGTTTGACTAGGTTTTCGACACTTTCTGAGGGATAGGGAAGCAAAAAATGGGAATTTCAAAAGTGAAAACTCTATGGTAAAATTTGAAGGCAATTGGGTGAAAATTGAAGAAGTTATGGCAAACCCTAAAAATAGACAAATGTGGGATTTCTGGTCTTGGGAAGTGGAATTTGGGATAGGGTCTTCAGGAATGAAATATGCAAAATGGGATTGTAGGGATGTCAGTGAAGTTTCAGGGAAAACAGAGTTGAAACAAGGGAGATATGGCCGATTTTTTTTTTTTTTTAATTTTTCCAGAAATGGATCGGCAACAGCGGCGCGGAAGGGATCGAAAACAACTGGATCTGAAATGGCAACTCTATCTGGAACAACTTTCAGAATAGATCTGAAACAGATGGATCTGGAGTGGAAGTGATCGGCAACAGTTCAACTGAAAATAGATATGGACCCCAGGTATGTACGGCTTCCTAACAGTTCAGGTGTTTCACTCGGCCACCAATGTTGTCTGACGGCTTGCGTATTGGGGCAGTACCCCTCACTCCACGGCTCAAGTAAAATTGATAACCACTTTGCCACAAATGACAGCTCTTGGTTTACCTCACGGGTGGGAACTAGTCAATCAGGTAGGGGTCGTTGCCCTTTTCGCTGGAAGGTCCTCTCAATGGGCCAGCTACTTTGGGGTTCCTGTGGTACTCCTCACAATGAGTTTTAGGGATTATGCCCAAGTACTTCCCATAGTTAATTGGATAGGGATTATTCCCAAATCTGAAGCCGCAATAGATGCGAAAAAAAAATTGGCATAAATTCCACCCAACAAGCCCAAGAAAGTGCTCTGATACCAGATGTGATGCACCTGCAACAATTATGTAATAATAATATGCGAAATAGCATAAATGACAGAACTCATAATCACTTTTTTATTGATCACAGGCCACTTCGAGGGGGCAACCTCCTATGAGCAAGCTCAATACAAATAAAGTCACTGTGCCTTCATAGGCCTCAACACACACTTATATACTAAGTCTAGGCACCGATACCATGGGTCAATACTATGTGTCAATACAAACCATGGCCTAAGTCTAGGCACCAATACTATGAGTCAAAACCATGGGACATATAATACTATGGGACGACTTACAAAGCATATGCATCCAATACTATGGGTCAATACTATGGGATAATATAAACTATGGATCAACAAATACTATGGGGCGACTTACAAAGCATATGCGTCCAACAACAATATACTAACAAAGTAAAGACATGGGTTCCTAACAAAAGCTGGCGATGACTCTTCGGGGTATAGCGTTAGACTGGTACATGAAGTTTGTAAAGGTTCCTGTGGGAACAACAGCCAAAACACTAGAGTAGATCAGGACGATGATGATTGATAAATTTAAGAAACCAAAATCTGAGTCACAATATGTCACTGAGCTTAAGGAGATGAAGCAATTCCCGAATGAGTCGATGTGGGAATTTGATCAGCGATATAAGACTC
The DNA here is from genome assembly GCA_027924585.1 of Larix kaempferi. Taxonomy (NCBI): domain Eukaryota; kingdom Viridiplantae; phylum Streptophyta; class Pinopsida; order Pinales; family Pinaceae; genus Larix; species Larix kaempferi. Next base: position 6,743,457 of record BSBM01000770.1, read on the forward strand.
TAATAGCGAAAGTAAGCTTTCTGATAAATGATCTACAACACAAAGAATGGTTCATTGCAGGACTGGTGTCGCATATCCGAGGGTCGTTGATGCAACAAAAAGTTGCAACACAGGTACAAGCATTAGAAATCACAATAAAGTTAGAGGCTTCACCAATTGGCGAAGCAAGAATGGGAATGGATAGAGTTCAGGAACAGTTGGCCAATTTAACATTACAGCTGGAGGGTATTAAGAAGGGCAAGGAAACCCAACGAAATCTATGGTGCACCATATGTAGAACTGAGGGGCACCATAAGGACAATTGCCCAGAATTCTGGGAATACTTGTAGGCGAGTGGACCAAACCCACTTCGCCAGGGAGGCATGCCATGGTGTACTGTCTGTTAGACCAAAGGGCATCGACTGGAGGAGTACATATATTTGCAAAAGATGGTATCGAAGCTAGCAAACTTATACTACAAGTTTTGCCGATCGGTTGGCCATGATGAGAAGGACTGTAGGACCTATGATTTGCTACAAGAGCGGACAACTGACATGTATTTCATGAAGGGAGAAGAACCACTGGTGGTACGACAGCAATCGCAGTATAGTCAATCACAACAATATGACCAGGGGCATTATGGGCACCCACAGTATCCACCACCACTGTATGGCCAACCATAGTATGGGCAACAATAGTATCAGCAGCCACAGTACGGGAAACCGCAGTATCAACAATATGGACCACCACGTGGAGGTCTTGGGGGAGAATACCGCAGCGACCTAGGTATGGGACGTGGAGGCGCTATTGGACGTGGAAGAGGTCCAATTAACTGTTATAATTGTAGGCAACAGGGTCACTACCAGAGAGACTGTCTAAATCCAGCGTAGCAGTGTACATATTGCAGTACTGCAGATCATAGTATAGAATACTTCCCTCAGCTTATTACGAAATGGCAAACCAAGCAGAACCAGAACTCGAATAATCCAAAGACGCCACCTGTAGTACAGATGATTTCGACAGAAGCCAGAGGAAACCAAGCTACAGTGGGGATAGTGAAATAAGGACGAGCGGTGACCAGGGCCGATAAGCCACACATCAATGTCATACCAACACAAACACAAAGAAAGCAGTTTAATGAGGGCGCTGAAGTGGAAAAGGACATTTTCTCAAAGGACTAGGAGGTAATGAGGAATAAGAGATGGATAGCTCTAGAAGAAGAAATCTATGACATGCCACCAATGTTTGACCACACGAAGTCACAAAGGAAGGAAACCACCCTAAAATCCTTCATAGGGAGTTTCCTCGACTCGGCAAAAGATTTAGAGATATTGGAAGAAATATCTAGTCTACTACGATGACGAGGAGGTGCACGACTGGAGAAGAAAGTCAATCGCATACATAAAAGAAAAACAGGCAGGTAGATGCGGATGTCGGTATAGATAAGATAATTTGATGTCGACTCCATCATTCTTGATTCGGGTTCAGACGTGAATATCCTAACTAAATAGACCTGGGAGACGATGGGAAAGTCGCGGATGACCTAGTTGCCAATACGACTGCGACTGGCAAACCAGAGCAAGGTCACCCAGCTCGGTCGGGTATGTCAACTTTCGGTTGAAATTGAAGGACTCGGAATGTATGTGGACTTTGACGTCACTGAAATCGTGGATAACACTAGTCCCTATCTAGTACTATTGGGGATAGACTGGGCTATGGAAAATGAAGCAATTATCAACTTTAAGAAAAGGATAATGTCCTTCGAGAATCAGGAAATGAGAGTCGTCGCACCATTGGATTTGGCAGAAGGGTTGCGCTATATGGAGTCACTCAGAGATGAATTTACGGAAGGATGGGACAATCTGTATAACATCTCTGAAGATTATGTTAACCCCACCATGGATGGAGAATTGGAATAGCGCAGCATTAGTTCAGCATCCTCCGACTCAGACGAGGCCCTTGAGAATTGGCAAAATCGGTTGCATAAAGTGTCCTTTCGAAGGTGCGCATGGCAAACACAGTCCCTGCGAATGGTAGCTAAGGACGAGTATGTGTTCCCTACCTATGAAATATTTCCCAACTTGGACACGTTTCTCACCAAATTTGAGGAGAAGGTGGCAGAGCCACAGCATTTTCTAGCCCTCGAGGAAGCCTTGAAGGCTACTCCTGCGCAATGGTGGGCAGCACATAAACCAAACATCACATCTTGGCCACTATGCCGACGCCTCATGGAGGTTCGGTTCGGAGAAGCCTCGAATGATGACTAGATGTGATACAACGGACAGGGAGACCCGAAGGCACATCTAAATTCCTATAAACACCGATGGGGATCGAGAGCACGACAAGAGTGGGTACACGTGTTCATACACACATTGGATGAGGAAGTGCGGAGATGGTATGTTGGAGTAAAACTGCGACATGGGACAACATCTTGGGAGAATATTATGATTGGATTCATCCAAATGTTCTCATTCGCAGATATAAATCCCTTAATCCACACCGCACTACAGGCTATCCACGGAAAGATATTTGAAGTGGTACCAACTGGACAACCAATGGCACTCCAATGGACGACAACAGCAGAAATGTTGATGGAGTGTTACAATGTCACTAGAGAACCTGAAGATGATGACGACCCCAGGGATACATATGTAACGGATTCGGAGGGTAGTTGCAGTGTGGTGGCACCAGATATACCAACGGACAAGTTTTAGCAACCATTAAATATTAAAAAGGTGAACATTGGATCAGAGGAAAACCCAAAATTCACAAACATTGGGGACTACTGGGACGAGTCGACCATTGTGAAGGTAACTGACCTACTACATGAGTTTCAAGATTTGTTTCCAACAAAGTTCTTAGAGATGAAGGGAATTTCTGGAGACTTAGGAGAGATGAGGATCCCCCTGAAACCCGATGCAAAGTCGGTTAAGTAGCGGTCATATCGATTGAACCCACATTACAAGAAACAAGTGAAAGATGAACTCGAAAGAATGTTGAACGAAGGCATTATAGAACCTGTCGCGGGATCAGAATGGATATGTCCAATGGTTGTCCAGGACAAGAAAACTGGTGAAGTACGAATATGCATCGACTTAAGGAAACTAAATGATGCCTACCTACATGATCCATTCCCAACCACATTCACAGATGAAGTACTCGAAGGCGTAGGAGACCAGGAGATATATTCCTTTATGGACGGATTTTCAGGCTACCACCAAATCAAGATTGCAAAAGAAGATCGACATAAGACCACATTCGTCACTGAGTGGGGATGCTTTCAGTACACGGTGATGCCATTTAAATTAAAGAATGCTCTGGAAATATTTTCCAGAAAAGTGGTCGTAGCTTTCAAAGATTATATTCATAAGTTCCTTGCAGTTTACATGGATGATTGGATGGTATATGGGTTAGTCAAAGATCATGTTGCAAATTTAAGACTCATGCTAAAACGCTGTCGACAGCACTAGATTTCCCTGAACCTCAAGAAATGTATCTTTTGTGCTTCGTTCGGCATACTGTTGGTAGATATGGAAAATATTTCCATCATTGTGGACCTCCCCCCAATGACGACGACTAAACAAATGCGAGCAAAATCGAGACACATAGGTTACTACCGAAAATTCATCTGAGGATATGCAGCCATCACAACACCCATGGAGAAGCTACTAAAGAAGGATGCTAAGTTTGAATGGACCGAGGAATGTCAGAAAAGTTTGGACATATTGAAACAAAAGATGGTCGAAGCCCCAATCCTTGCATTTTTGGATTGGATGAAGGAATTTCACGTACACATTTATGTGTCGTCAGTCGCATTGGGTATTATCCTGGCCCAACCTGGAACCGACGACATCGACCACCCAATAGCGTTCGCCAGTAGAAAACTGTCTACAACAGAGAGGAACTATACAACCACTGAGCGGGAAGGGATAGCAATGGTCTATGCATTGCAGAAATTCAGGCATTACCTCCTAGGGGGCCACTTTAAGATGTTCACCGATCACTCTGCATTAAAATACTTGGTGAACAAGCCTATGTTAGGGGGCAGAATCTGCCGTTGGTTGTTGTTGTTTTAGGAGTTTGATTTCAAGATTATCGTAAAGCCGGGATGATTGAATGCAGAAGTTGATCATCTCTCACGAATAGAATTAGGAGAGGAACCAAGAAGCATTGACAAAGGATGTCAGACGTTCAGTTTTTTAGGATTGGCATGGTTGATAACTACTATGAAGAAATCATTCAATTTTTGGCGACAAGAGAGGCACCGGTCGAGCTCACTACCAGCCAAAGGAAGCAACTAGTTGTCCAAGTTGCAGACTTTCAACTAATCATGGGGGAGTTATATAAAATGGGGCCAGACGAGATTCTGCATCGATGCGTCCTTCCATATGAACAGGAACAGATTCTGTCGGAAGCTCATGATGGAATTGTTGGGGGACACTATGGCGGACGAGCAACTTTCCGGAAGATCCTTCAAGTAGGACTATGGTGGCCAACCTTGCATGGAGATGCTGTGGATTATGCCAGGAGCTACGACATGTGTCAACGAACCGTGAAGCCCTCGCGACGTGACGAAATGTCACTAGTACCACAAGTAACGTTGCAGAATTTTTATAAATGGGCTGTTGATTTTGTGGGACCCATCAACCCACCTGGGAAAAGGATAGGGTCATGTTACATTATCACTGCGACAGATTACCTGATGCATTGGGCAGAAGATGCACCAGTAAAAGACTGCTCCACTGCAACTGCAGCACGGTTCCTATTTCAAATCCAACACAAGAAGAGTACACCTTACCACCCTCAGGAAAATGGGACCATTGAGGCATCTAATAATATCTTGGAGCATGCTCTCACCAAAGTGTGCAATGTGAACTGTGATGACTGGGACCTAAACATTATAGCGGTCCTTTGGGCGTATTGCACCGCATGGAAGCGATTAACTGGCCAGACTCCATTTAAACTTGTATACGTCTAGGAAGTAGTGATGTCGATGGAATACATAGTTCCCAGTTTACGCATCGTCGTAGCAACAGAGATGAGCGACGATAGTGTGCTCGAGGAATGATTGACACAACTAATATAGTTGGACGAAGAACGATTCATCACAGGGTTTCACCAGAAGGTAGAAAAGGACCACCAGAAGGCGTGGCACGACCGCTATGTCAAGACGAAACACCTACGGAAGGGGGATACAGTTTTGTTGTATGATAGCAAATTCGTGAAACACCCTGGCAAGTTGCAAATGCATTGGTTGGGGCCATATGTTATCACTTTTATCAGCAATGGAGGCGTAGTACAATTATAGAGCTTGGATGGGGTACTATTACCTAAACTAGTCAATGGGAGTAGGTTGAATCCCTATCACCATGATTTGATGCAGGGCGGATGAGGACTCAAGAAACTCAAAAAAAATATTTATATATATATGAACCGACAGATGGAACAGGATGTTCACAAGGAGGGGTTATCTCGCATCTTGGAGTGTGGACTGCGACAGTAGTAGGATCGTGACCCTATCAAATCAATACTAAATCACTAGTGGATGGGACTTTTTCGGATGACAGGTCTGATGAACAAGTATGATGATTAGTTGGCAGGGATCGGTGCCGGCACCAGGCACATTTGGCACATAGCATGGCCAGAGGCACCACAGATGATAGTTCACATGAGGATGACACGAAGAGTAGACAGGGGCAGTATCGTCACTCATCACACATGCAGGAATCCCGGTCACCACACGCAGAAGAAATGATGACAGAAGCGGTGCATTAAATGAACGGATCCACAGAGGATTTCTTGAAATAGACGTCCCAGACGATGGAAATGCATAAATACAAGCACCAGAAATTTACCAGAAGCAATAAATCCATGCTACGAGTGATAAAGGTCATTGCATAAGTTAGGAATTCCAAGGATTCTCTGGAAAAAATCCATTTCATTTTGTGCGATAGCACTCCCGGGGTGCTGCGGGCCCGAACGACAAGTGTGCATGAGTGCCTTGAGCAACAGGAAGCCTGGACACTTGGGTGTCACAAAGATGAGGTTTCATCCGAGATATCTAAGTATGTGGTAGTAGTTCGAAGCTTCATGGTCCCAGTGAACACCAGAAGAACAGGGGTAGCAGGCCCCTAGCCCCGGTAGGAAGCAATCCAAGGTGTTAATCAGATGTGCCGGATTAGTCGGCCTGTTTCCCACCTTGACTTCTACAACAACCTTCATCTCAAGTGGGAATGAACATAGAGTGAACCAATAGACTCCAGAGAGGTAGATGATCAAGGTTTCAAGAGACTGGAGGATGAGTGGAAGAAGTACATGACAGCGAACCAGTGATCGACATATGGGGATGAGAAGTACACAACAATGAGTTGCAGACAACAAGAACAGTTTCAGCGATCGAGCACAGTGCAAGGTGGATGCAAACCAGCAACATCCAACTGAGGTGGCTCGGGATGACCCACAAGTTTGTGTTGGGGGCCTATTGGAATGGGATAGATCCGCAGGAAGTGCGGAAGTTGATAGGTGCGAAAGGGTCATTCTGTAGGAAAAGGACTTTTCGCCAGTTTTGCGGAAGCATAAGAGTTGTTAGATTAGTCAAGTCGGTCATGTGGACCATTTTGTAATAAGATAAAAGCATATAAATCAAGCAATATTGTAAGACTAAGGGCATCGAATTTTTGGAGATTAATCCTATCTTTTGGGTTCGGTTGTATCCACAATATGATGACTTGACTGTTCCTGCAAGAGTTGTTCACCAAGTTTTGATGAATGAATGAATATGTTCGGTTATGATATGACTTATGTTGTTGTGCAATGATGCAATGATAAATGATGGGTTATGTGAATGCTTTCTGTTGATTAATGTGAATATATGATGTTATCGATTAGTGAGAATATGTTGTTGAATATGCTCTGAATGTATGTATCATGAATAAGATGCAAATGATTGGTTAATGGACTGTTATGAATGTTGTAACCTCTGGTTAATGTGCACATATCCTCTTCACAACTACGGAAGCTTGGTTCCAGTAGCCCTCTTATCCACCTCGGGTGAGGCTAATATGCTATGAATATATGTATCATGAATAAGATGCAAATTATTGGTTAATGGACTGTTATGAATGTTGTAATCTTTGGTTAATGTGCATGTATCCTCTTCACAACTGTGGAAGCTTGGTTCCAGCATCCCTCTTATCCACCTCGGGTGAGACTGCACTTGCTTTGCAAGTGTTTCTAGGAAGGGTTACACCTTTTTGGGCCAATGTATAAGGGAGTTAGGTTGATAGTTTGTTGGCGACAGTACAGAGTGAACCCCTATCGATAGACTCTGCATCAACAACCCCTATGGGGACATACATTCTCGGGCAATCATAACATTGCTATAGGTCAAAACTATCTAGGAAATATTTTCCCTGGATTACCCTATCCCAAAAACATGAACAACCCATGGGGATATCATAATGTTCCACCTACTGGACCTCCATCTGGTGGAATACCCCCTCACAACCACCTGTCTCACCTCCACATGAAGGACCCTCATACTCTGGAGGCGGACCTCCTTATTCTGGAAGAGGACCCTCTTTTGGTCCACCTCCCAAATCGAGAGGTCCACCTCCTAATCAAGGAGGCCCAACTCCATATGGAAAAAAATACATGGGAGGACCTTATTATTATTCCATCAAAGATCCTATTAGTGACCAGATTCCTTATTAATATTACTAGTATCCACAGCCGAACTGATAGTTACCATTTATGGATAAACTTGATCTGTCAGACCTACCTAGTTTGACTAATGATCCCATTCAACATGGTATAAATTGGACAACTATTCCTGTGAAGTTACCATCTGACATCCCGAAGTTTAACGAAAAATACGGTGAGCATCCTAAGAACCATGTAATGACTTATCATTTATGGTGCTCCTCTAATTCCTTGATGGATGATTCCATCTGCTTGAGGTTAATTCAACGAACCCTTACTGGCATTGCCGCAAAGTGGTACATAGATCTACCACCACACTCTTTTCCACATTTCCGATATTTAGCCATGGCCTTTTTGACACATTTTCAACTACCGATCCATTATGAAACGCATCTCATATGTTGACTACAAACTAGAGGATAGCTTCCGCTCAAACTTTGATATGGATGCATTGGTCCAGTTATGAATTTAGTAGTAGCTGAAGGTTTCCCTTCAGTTATTAGGGTCAAGTAAGGTGTAGAACCGGTCAAATGAATTTGAGGTGTACTAGACGGGAAATAGGGTTGACCTGCTTCACAAGTGTACATGTTAGGTTTGGATATTCCTGGTGAAGAAAAGGATAAAGAATGTATAGGGGAATGTTATTCAGGAATTGGTACTTCTGTATTTGACCTAGGAGGAAAACTCTGACGCCTAATCTGGTCACCGAATGTTCATAAATTTTCGATAGTATCATAAACAAGTGCAAGGAATACGTCATTAGGAATCCAAGGAGGAAACCAGAGTGGTGGAGTTTCTACCATCGAAAGTGAACCAAAATCAGAAACATGATGTCCTAAAGAGGTGTCCCAGAATGAAGTTGTTGGACCAAAAGCAGTTGTTATTGGGTCATCCCGGGGTTGAGTGAAAAATCCAATCAGTGGCTCTAGGATGACCTTCAAGTGAATGATGAAATTTTGTGTCATGTTGAGGAGGTTGTGCAACCAACAAAGGTCCCGTAGGATCAATGATGGGTGGATTTATAGGAGGAGAGTAGTTCACTCCCGATTCTAGGTTAGAAGTCCCTTCTTCATGTGACACAGATGTTGTTGGTTAATCCATGGTTTCTCCTGAGTTCTCTTCCCAATTAAGGGGATATTCAGGTGGAAAATTTAATATTCTACAGGACCTTCTTAAAGGTCACGCAGCTAGAGTGGATGGTATAGAACTTCATCTAAAAAATTCTTCCTAAAAAATAAAAAACACACTTCAAGATATACTCAATAGTAAATATGAAAGAAAACTTATGTGGTAGGTGGGATTCAAAAGTTCGAAACCTCACAGAATTGTCAAGGCGTTGCAACTCGCGATATACCACAGGGTCCAATAGTTATACTCAGCCCAATATTTAAGAGCACTAACCAGGAAGGATTAGGACCATACCCCTGACTGTATAACACGACTACCAGGTAGTACATGTGTAGTAGCTCACCGAGTTTTGTTCTCGGTGTATTGCCACACCAAGACGGCCAATTGGTTAACTCGGATGGTCTCAGGAATCCTAGTGGGATCTCTTGATATACTCAAGGTATGTGGGAGCTCTAATCTGTAGTGGTGATGTCTAATGCACAACCATATGATAGGAGGCTTCCAGTATATTGTCGAGTATGTGAAGTACCTTTCTATATAGCCGAATGTACGTGAAAGTCCATTTGATATACTGACTGGTACGTGGAAGAACTACAAGTCTCTGGGATGAATTGCATGCAAATAACAACAGCTACCACTCTTTAATATGCCGGAACATGTCTCTAACCTAACACATGAGTTTCTATACAATTTTAACCTAAGCTACCAATAAATTTTATCTTGAGCTGTTAGGTGAATGCATGAGGTGTAGACTTGGAATTTAAACAAGATGCATAATTAATCTATATGAAATTCAAGTCTTTATTTTTCTTTTTCGATGAACAGTAGTTATGGTAAGGAGAAGTATTTTTCTTTTCCAAAAGGAAAATGAACACTAAGTACCCCTAATAACTTTTCCAACTTGACCAAAAGACTAAAAGCACTCTTTTATGCAATCCAACAAAAACTGAAATAACACACTAATCAAAAAATAATTATTATTTTTCTTTTCAACTTTAAGCAAATCTATAAGCGAAAAATGAAAAGATTAATTTCCGTTTTGATTGCAATTACTCTAAATCTTAAATGAGAACTAAAAAGTGGAGAGAAAATAAAAAATACAAGAGCTTTCGATATCTTATCTAATACTTTGAGAAGGCATTGATCCACTTAATGTTTTCAAGGGAATGAAGAATGTACTTTCAAGGCCAAGAGAACATAAGCAAATATAACAATTTTTCTTTTCAAAGCTCTTTTAAACAATTATTGCAAAGTGTGAAAAAATATTTACAGCAAGTATTTGAAATGGAGATAATAATTTTATTTTTATTTTCTGACTAATTCACTCAATGAATCTGAGAATTATGCCACTTTTTCAAAATTAATTCAAATACTTAGAGATTTGTTAGTTTTTCAACATTTAATTCAATCTGATCTAGGATCTTAACTGAAAGAACAACATGTATATCATATCAAGCCTAAGAGACAAGAGACACAAAACATTTCACCGAGGAAAACCAAGGAGGTGAAAAACCCCGCAACTTCCTTAGACATATAATAGGCACCAATACAAAGAGATAAATGACTACAGTAGCTACTCCTCCTCCACTTGTGCGCACTCCTCCTCTCTCTCACTAATGTGAATTGAGTGAATGAGAGAATGTGTCAAATGTGAGAGTCACACTCTCTACTTATACTTTTACTTTCACTTGACCTTTACTCAACTAGGTCAGCCCCAACTTAACCACTTAACATAATGTTGACTGGGCCGACCCCACTAGGGTGGTCTAATAACCCTTTAACCCACATGAATTATATAGGGCTGACCCCATCAACGTGGTCTAATAACCCATCACGTATAAGTTACGACACTTATAATATAACTCATGACACTTTCAAGTACAACTGACGACACTTCCAATCAGAGGAATAATACATCTCCATTGGGGATACAATAAAGTGCAAATGCAATACACAAGTGAATATATTCCAAAGTTACAAATACATCAACACTCCCTCTTAACTAGGAAGGTATTATCTTGACACAAGTAATCAATACATATAGGCACAAGTCTTCAATTCTGGAGTTGGATCATCGTCACTGGATCTTGGAGAATCATTGTCACTGTTGTTGTACTCGTCATCTCGATCACTAGGCTGTCTATCAATTCTTCTCGTCATAGGAATTTTTACAGAGCCTACCCTTTTTCATGTTGGATGTAGGCCTAGCCTCCTGTAGGTCTTAATCATCTCTACAAGAACTCTAAAGAACTCTAAAGAGAATCCCAGGATCATTTATGTGCCTAACCACGACCGGCAAGATCTCCAGGACTGATTACATCTGGTCTAGAAAAGCCTTGAAAGAGAATCCCAAGACTGATTACGAGTGTACTGCTCAACCTATCGGATCTCCAAGGGAAACATTATATTCCACAGGACAAAACCTTGAAAGAGTATCCCAGGATGCTTTATGTGCCTAAGCATGACCAACAACATCTCCCAGGGAAAGATTATATGTCCTCCCAAGCAAAACCTTGAAAGAGCATTTTCCAGATCTCCTAGGGAGCTATTATATGCCATAGGAAAAACCTCGCAAGATTATCTGCAAATATCCTAGGGAAAGATTACATGCTTATCGCACAACCTATCCACGGACATGGAGTATCATCCTGATACTCATGATCCACCCGATCATCCTCGCACGGAGAATCATCCTGATGCTCATGATCATACTGATCATCATCGTACAGTACATTATACTGATGCACGTCATCATCACATGATCATCATCATCATCACATGATCATCCTGATCATTGTCATAGCATCATCCTGATGCATATCATCATCGCATGATCATCCTGATCATCTTCACAACATCGCCCTGATGCAATTACATGTACCACCATGTGAAAAATGGCTCAGCAATTACATCACAACCATGGGAGAACACATCTACAACCATGTTGGAAAAGCTCCGCAATTACATCACGACCATGGGAGAACACATCTACAACCATGTCAGAAAATCCCATGTGCATCTGCATCTTTTGGAGTCATCACTTCCACTTGGAAGGAACCTCAATCTAAAGTACACCAAGCCTCTCTTGGAAGTACTCGAACATCACTCTGGCTAGTGGTTTGGTCAACACATCTGCAATCTGGTCGTCTGTCGCAACATACTAGAGATTTATTGCTCCTCTTTGCACCATATCCCTGATACAGTGATATTTGATCTCGATGTTCTTTGACTTGTCATGGAACACCGGGTTCTTTGACAACTTCACACAGCTCTAGTTGTCACAATAGGTACAAGTAGCATCCAACTGGATATCAAATAAATCAGACAGTAGCTTCCTTAGCCATACTGCCTCACAACTAGCCGAATAAGTTGCTACATACTCTACTTTGTTTGTACTCAGTGCTACACAAGAATGCTTCCTGCTAAACCAAGAGATCACACCTAATCCCATACTGAAGCAGCACCTCGAAGTGTTATTCCTATCTGCAGCACTTCCTTCCCAATCTAAATCAACATAACCCTCCAAGTTAAACTTTTGATTCATGTCATACTTGAGCCCATAATCAACCATACCCTTCAGGTACCTAAAAATATGTTTTACAACAATCAGGTGAACATGTCTAGGATCTGTTAGGAACTGGCTCAAGGTGTCTACCACAAAGAAAATATCAGGTCTCATGATCTTCAGGTACATCAAGGACCCAATCATCTGATGATACATCATGGCATCAACCGAATCTGATGAAGCATCACCCAATAGCTTCAAGTTCAATGCCATAGGTGTGGCCATGGCTTTTCAGTCCATCATCCCGAACATCTTCAGGATCTCTACTGCATACTTCCCTTGTCCAAGGAAGATTCCATCTGCACTCTGCCACACCTCCATACCTAGAAATTAATGCATCATACCCAAGTCCTTCATCTTGAACTCAGAATCAAGATTCCTCTTCATGTCGGCAATCAATCTGTCCTCACCTGTCACAAACCGGTCATCCACATACAATAGGAGTATCACTGGATTTCCTTCCTCAACCTTGTAGTAAAGGTTAGAATCCGCTTTACTCTTGGTAAAAGCCCAAACTAGACAGGAAGTTGTCTATCTTGCCATACCATGTCCTGGGTGCTTGCTTCAAGCCATACAAGGCTTTCTTCAATTTGCACACATGTGACTCCTTGTCATGTGTCTCAAATCTGAGTGGCCGATCCACTTCCTATTCGACTACATCATTCAAGAAAGCTGCCTTGACATCCATCTGGTGTATCTTCCACTTCATCACTTGCCTTGTATTTCTCTATGCTACTATCTGCAGCATGCTTGATCTTGTAAATCTACTTGGAAGTCACAACAAACTTCCCTTTTGGTCTTGGGACCACATCCCAAACATCATTCTTCATGATCGATTGGTATTCCTCGATCATGGCATCCTTCCATTACTGCATCCCGGATCCTAGGAAATTCAGATTCTTCAATATCTTCAATAGATAGTGAACTTTGTTGCTAGAACAAATATTGTTGTCCTTCTTTTGTATGTGATTGTACACGATCTTTCTTACAAGTCAAATTCAGTTACATGATTAGAAACTTCTAATAGTTTTTCAAAACAAATTCTTATCCATAAAGACATATGTCATACAATCATGCAATTATCTTAGCCAATGCTTCAATACAACATTTATCCATATCCCGTATTCACACGGTAACTTTCTAGATGCCTTCCATCTCTACCAGAACATTTATTAAGAGTGTGCACAACTCCCAACATGTTAGCAAAGAGGTTTTATTCTAGATAAGTAGCAATGGAATGTTGTACACTACCATAGGCCACTTACCCATTACTTGCATATTAGTAGTATCTTGTTCATTAATGCAACTTTTCTAATATGCATAATATACATCCGAAATCTAGGAACATAAGTATGTACATGACTGGACAACATTATTTAGCTAATCATATGACAATTCAAATATTTATCTTTGTTTAGTTGTGGGTGGACTCCTTCTCAATCTTTGCTTCCTTGCAGGAACTACTGGAGTGTGCTCCCTCTTGATCTTTGCTTCTTGGATTATCTATCCTTGAACTTATATCCATCCTAGACCACTATGCATGCTTAAGTGTGCACTAGTGTCATCATTGTGTCATCCTCAATATCTCATACATAATCATACATCTATTAGTATAATCTCAATACTATCAAAACATTATGATTCTAAATAATATTAAACATGTATGGTCATGATCATTTCATACACAATTAATTTATCACAAGCGTTAGTATTCAAGGTTTCAGGGAGTACTTCTTTAACTCATGCATATTCTTATTTGACCATAGGACTCTTCTGGTTTTCCATATCATCAATCAAAGTAATAAGTATAATATGCATAAACCCATGATTACTCAAACTTATAACTTCATGAATAACCATTATCAATCATACAAAAGTACACTTTTCTAATATCCTAACACAAAGTAGGATTCTAACTCGATATAGGAAAACATACCTGGATTATCATGTTTGTCTAGCATACCCAAACAATGTCTTATTTGTTCTCTTAGAGACCTTGTGCTAGCAACCTGCATATCTCATAAGTTAATAATTGTAGAACCAAGTTATACATACCTCGTAAGTAGAGCTTCTATGTGATCCATGACTATGGATGAGTCTTTGTCTTCATGTCACCATGGTCATATGTTCTTGATCTAGAACTTGATTTGTCTTTCTTGATGCACCCTTCATGTTAGTGGACAACATCATCCTCATACAACAACATGGTGTGTTAGTACAATCATAAGTGTCATACCCCTAATCAATGAATGTATTCACATGCATTCGTACTTTTACTAGGGTGATAAGACAAGTCTAAAATTAATCAAGATTGTACTAACCTCAAATGAAGACAAACATATCATAAACTTAATCATGAACATATTTCAAAACATACCTGTATCTCTTCAAGTCATACATGTCAGGATTTTTCGTAATATTCTTATGTAATGCCTTAGCCTCATCTCCCTCTGAAACTAGAACTTCTTCACTTATGTAGGTGTCCAATTCATTCTCTTCTAGGATTAACCCAATCCAGTTTGATTTGCTGAAACTGGATCTGGACCTGGATTAGGGTTTGTTAGAGAAACCCTAAAAATTCAAACTTTGAATTTCAAACTTCTGATTGGATGAAAAAATGCGCCTTGCTGAGTTGATCAAGTTGGTATACTTTAATTTTGAAATATCCAAAATTTGACCCCTCAAAATTGCCTTTGAAATTTTCGGATCTTCTAGTCAAAATCCCGAACTAGGGTTTGATAATGCTCGGGGTTATGCCTAGCCAAAAGGTTCGATATTGTGCTCTAAACTTTGATTTTTCTGAGGAGCATCCAGCCGTAGTCACAGATTCCAAAAATTTCAACTTTTGCAAAAACCCTAATTTTCCACCTTTCCGATCAAGATCCCGAACTAGGGTTTGATAATGCTCGGGGTTCTACCCAACCAAAAACTTTGAACTTGGTCTCAAAATTTTGATTTTGCTGAGGAGAGTAATCCTATGCTAATATCACTCCAAAATTCCACTTCTGTCAAAATCCCTAATTTTCTGCAGTAGTGACAAGCCAAAAATGAGAATGCTCAGAATCCAATTCTATTTCACAGAAATATGTGCCTTATTATTTCTGGTGCATCTCTGAAATTTCGGATCCACAGGGTCTGAAACTTCGTCTTGTGGTATCCTGACTTGTCATATTTAGAACCCCATAGTTCTAACCTAAATTGGATTCTCTGAGAGAGAGATATGATGAATGTTGCAACGTGACATGTTTATGGGATTAAACAATATAGTGAACTTGTACGGAGTGCCATGTGTCACTGTTTCAACTTCGGCCTTTGAAACCTGGACCTGTGAAACTACAGTCCATGCTCTTATTGTCACGTTTTAAAGAATTTCATTTGGAGCTTCCTAGCCCAAGTTGTGACCCTTTTTCCTAGGTCACCTGTTTATGACTGAGATCTGGAAGAGTTAGAAACCCTAAATTGTATGGATCATAAAACAGAAAGTACAACGAATTATATGGTGTTCTTTGGACACAAGGTACATGTGGATGTTATATTCAACTTGTACAATTTTCAGAACCTGAACCTTCGCCAAAATATATTTATATCGAAAGTGCCACGATGACTGGGTTTTACTATACCAAGCCCTAGCTTCCAATTTGTCGCAAGTGCAACAAGTGTCATAAATGCCATACCATGCCTTACTTCAGGCTAGATTTGATCTCATGTTAGTTATTCAACATTTAATTCAATCTGATCTAGGATCTTAACTGAAATAACAACATGTACAACATATCAATCCTAAGAGACAAGAGACACAATACATTTCACCGAGGAAAACCAAGAAGGTGAAAAACCCCACAACTTCCTCAGAGATAGAATAAGCACCAATACAAAGATCACAAAGATAAAACCCCAAGAGATAAATGACTGCAGTATCTACTCCTCCTCCACTTGTGCGCACTCCTCCTCTCTCTCACTAATGCGAAGTGAGTGAATGTGTCAAACGAAAGAGTCACACTCTCTATTTATACTTTTACTTTCACTTGACCTTTACTCAACTAGGCCGGCCCCAACTTAACCACTTAACATAATGTTGACTGGGTCGACCCCACTAGGGTGGTCTAATAACCCTTTAAACCACATGACTCATACAGGGCCGACCCCATCAAGGTGGTCTAATAACCCATAAATTACAAGTTACGACACTTACAGTATAACTTGCAACACTTGCAAGTACAACTAACGACACTTCCAATCAGAGGAATAATACATCTCCGTTGGGGATACAATAAAGTACAAATACAATATACAAGTGAATATCTTCTGAAGTTACAAATACATCAACAAGATTCTTTACTGCAATCTTAAATGAATTGGAAACTCTCGAAAAATTTAATCACCCAAGATCTCAAAACAACACATAAAACCACACAAAGCCACAAAAATCACAACAACTAACTATCAAAGGGCTCAGAAGTCAAAGTGAACAGATCAAATAAAATGATGGGGAGTCACAAGACTGAATGTACTCGTGAGGGATACATTCACTTGACTACCTAGGACTCAAATCAAACTTAAACTTCAAAAACAAGACAAAGACAAAACATGTTATGCCTGGGAGCTTCTTGTAACTGTCAAATACAACATACAGAGCTCAATCAAACTAGAACAAAATCAACTTGAGGGATTTTTTAACTTATATACCAAGTTGTGAAGGGCGATGTTCCCTGCAAGGGTTCACTAGAGTGTCAGACGCTGATCAATGTGCTTTATAGACATAGAAAGTGTGTCAGCGAAGCACAGTGTAAATTGACAGACAACGTCAACGATGCAGGGTGCTCTAAGGAAAAGTGCATCAGAGTTACAACGAAGCGGGTTCTATACTGCCTAGCTGCATCACGTGTAATTTAGATTTGAAAAATTAAAAAATCTCAAAGCTCAAAAAGATAAATGGACCAACGAAATTCCCAATCAGAGTCTAGGTTACCCAGAAACTCTCTAATGGCCATATCTAGTGAAGAAGAGGAAACTAAGAGGCTTGGTAAAAGGAAGTCAAGAAATTAAAAAATATCAAAACTAGATCAAATATTATAGGCTATAATGTCCCTAGTAGAGTCGCCATTTTTTTTTATGGACAATCAGTAAATGCGGACATAAACTAATATCCCTAGTCTGAATGGGTCAGATCTAGAACAAAATAGGTATAGAACATAAACAACTTTCCTATATTGATTGAATTGGAAAATGGATTGAGAGATGGCTTACCTTATGAATGCAACTCCTTTCTCCTTGCTTGATCCAACTCTTTGGTCTTCATATATTCAGTTGCAAAACCATATGAAACAAGTAGAAACAAACAAATGGTGAAAGCATGTGATTATGAATCAAACTAGATCAACAGTCAAAGAAGCCAACCCTAAACATAATAAAGACAATATGTTTATGGAAATAGTTTATATTACTGTAATTGAAGGAAATACAAAGAAGGGAAATTACAACCAATGCTTTGACGTCATAACACCTCCAAATGATCCAAGCCTCAAGGATCAACTCTTTGCCTCCTATGGATGAATGGCAATCACTCCTAGCAAAATTCCACCAGCGTGTGGGTACTTTATCCTTCCTCTCTTCACAATGGAGAGGGGGTTCATATTTATAGGCCAAAAGGGATAGGAGAGGTTGAGTATTTAGAGGAGAAGCTTAAGGGATCATCCCATTAGGTAAAGGGACCGAATGCCACCTTCCTAGATATAAAGGGATAAGCCTCCACATATCCCAAGGTTCGATAAGTCGCTCGAAGCTTCTCTTTATCCATTTTAACAAACAACGACACACCTTGCACATTGAAAACTCGTGCCAGTGGGTGACACACCTTATGCAAGGGAAACAAGTTGTTGGTCACCATAATTGCCTATTAATTGAAGTTAATAAACATAGTGCTCAATATAAATTGTCAACCCCGAGAAGTCTGGTTATTTCAAAGGTAATCAAGCAAAATATATGCATAAAAATTTCAGTAATTGATTAACTAAATGGAATTCACCCAATCTATGCAATTGATAATTCTATGCTCTGCTTACTTCTCAATCCAAATTCAATCACTAAATTGTTTGTTAAATATTAAGAGATTTCACACCTCTTTTACGGTATCAATTCTAGGATTAAATGCTTCAAGAATGAATTAGCTAAATTGCTTTTGCAAGAATTTAAATCCTAAAACATCAACATAAATGAGATTCAAACCAAAATTGCAATATTCAACCATAAAGGAAATCATTCCTCCTTCTACTCTGTAAATCTATATGTGATCTACCTGTTTCAGCAATTCATGAAAGGAACTAAACAACAACGATATGCAGCAGCAGAGCATAGCGGTAACAACAGTAATAAATAACACACTTGTAGAAAGAAACTATGCACTACTCAGTCCACTTTTTTAGCAAATCAAGAGAAAGCTATGAAGGGGGAATACTACAATTTATACTTGAAACCAAGTGGAATTGTGATTAAAGAATCCTACGCTTAATAACAAAAATGTTCCAGCAAACCAAAAGTAATTCTAATTGTAATTCCAAACCAAACAAAGAAAAGGAAATAAACAACTACTTAACTCGCAACTCTGTGAGAAGGTGGGTCTGTGCCTTCTAACAGAGATGTCGCTAAAGGATACCAAAACTCGGTACACAATGAATCAAGAAAATTCTACTTCTTTCATTGATATGATGAAATTCAATTATAAGGTTCTTCCACTCCTATTACAAATTCTCTTCAAAATAATCCTAAGCTCTTGAACGATCTCGTCTTCCTACAAATACTTAGACAATATAGTTTGGTTCCTCTTAATTCAGGAATCCATGAAGATTGAAGATATTCAGACTGTCGAATCTACAATCCATAAATAGAAACAGTTACAATAATTATTACATGGAGATGCAATTTGTCTCATAATCATTATGCTCTCACAGCTCGAACTGATCCAACGCCAAATGAGTTTCAGTTGGCCGTGTGGGAGGATAACTTGAGTTGTTTCAGCAACAACCTAAATCAAGCCCTAAATATGTGCAATTGTCTCCAAGTACTTCTTCGTCCATGTGTATCATCAAGCTGATATACCTGAATTCCTTGTGGTCTCAAATCACTTCTCATTAATCCATCACAAGTCAACACAATTAGGAATAAAATCCATAAACATAGGAAATATTAAGCATTAATATAACAAAGAAATAATGAATTATACCTATTTGAATCCATGATTTTCCTTGGGAAAGATAATGACTTGGTTACAATAATAGGGAAAACAGGGAAAAGGGGTCTCTATAGAAGTGAGAAAAAAGGGCCATTTCTGGCACCCAACACAAGTGTCATTGACGCACTCTGCTAATGTGCAGAGCGGGTCACCTTAAGTCTGACGCACCTTGCTAGAGAATAGGGCACGTGGGGGTGACAACAAAAATTTAAAGGGATAAACAAAAACTCTTCTTTTAGTCTTTAAGACCGAGTACTTTATGGATTAAGGCATATAAAGGACACATAACTCTGGATGACGAGATTTTTGTGTAACAAGCTCATCATGAGTTTTTAGTGATGCTTTTTTAACTTTGCAATGCTCCATCTTGTTTTTAGAGCCTCATGAATAAGATATTCCAATCTTTCATTTGAAATTTTGTGTTGGTCTTCATTGATGATATCTTGACCTACAACACAACATGGGAATTCCACCTAGAGAATATTGATCATGCCTTGAAATTATTGATGGACCACCAATTATTTGTGAAGCATTCTAAGTGTGCTTTTGTAGTTTTTGATGTTGAAAAATTGGGTCACATTATGATTCAGGAAGTAGTACATGTGGACCCAAATAGAGTGGCATATATGCAATATTAGCCATGCCCCAAGACCTTAACTATTTCTTGTATGGGTTCCTAGGACTTATAGGTTACTACAGAAAGTTTCTAAAAAGTATATGGCACAATTGTAACCCCTTAAATTCCTTTATATCAAACAATGCCTTTTCCTGGAGTGAAAAGGTTGAGTAGGACTTATCAACCTTAAAGGATGCCATGTGCACTACTCTAGTATTAGCAATGCTTGATTTTCACTAAGACTTTTCTCTTACAATTTGATACCACCAAAAGAGGTATTGGAGAAGCACTTATGCAAGAAGGATTCCCTTTTTCCTTCACTACTAAGTGGTTATGTGATTAAATCTACATATAAAAAATAGATTAGGATCATATGTCATGCAGTTGAGATATGGAACCTATATCTAATAAGGAGGTGTTTCTATGTCAAGACTAACCATCACAATTTAAAATATTTCCTTAAACAAAGTTTTTCATCACCAAAGAAGCACAAGTGGGTTACTAATATGTGGTGGTATGATAATGAGATTACATATAAGAAGGGTATAACAAATGTTGTGGTTGATACATTGTCTAGGCAATTTGAGGAGGAGGGATTCCTATTTTCATTATCCTTACTAGTTATAGGTTGGCTCGAGGAAGCATGTCAAGAATGGATTGTGAATGATACCATAGTAAAACTCATACAAAGGATTTGGGAGGACCTAAACTCTTGTATAGGGTATACATGGAACCAAGATACATTGCAATACAAAGAGCACATTTTTTGGCACCAAATTTTGCAATAAAACAATGGATCTTAGAGGGGTTATATTCATCACCCACAACAAGTCACTCAAGATTTCACAAAACCTATATAAGGATTAAGAGTTCATTATTTTGGAAAGGCATGAAATAAGGTATCCAGAACTTTTAGAGTGCAAATTTACACAGTTGGACATATTGTGTTGTCTTCATATCAATAGAGAATCCATTGAAATCCAAAAGCATCCCAACAATTTGTTATTGATATGATGGAGTTAAGTTGATCCAGTCTTGGAAACCTATTATCCGTCATCTTTTCTCTAATTCGTCCTCTTTGTCTTGATTCCTCCCTTTTCTCAACCTTTCATCTTCTGTCAATAACCCCCCTTTCTTATCATAATTTTGGGACCTTATTCCCCCCCACAATCTAATACTTATTGTCATTTGATCTCCTATATGTATTCATGTCTTGCTTTCCTAACCTCTTAACATTATCTCATGTATCTACCTCCTTCTATTTACCATTATCTCACTTAGGTTCTAGCCTTTATTCTCTGGTTATCTTTGATTATCCTAATTCTTATTTAACCAACTCAACCTCCTATCCTCAACTCTTTTGATTCCCGTAATTCTTATTTTAATATTCCTCCTCAATTGTATTTCCCTCTTATCTTATTTCCAACTCTCATTGACTCCATGATTTCCCCCCTCTCCTTATTATCTTGTCATCATTTATCTCATTATTAATTTATTCATTTCTTTATAATTTCATGCTTATCCTTTATTATTTTAATTTATTGATACTCACCATATTTAACTAATCCTCAATGGTCATTGATCTTATCTTCTATTTATTTTACCTAATATTCATTCTTGTATATATTTTGTGAAGGTTTTAATAGACCCCTAATGATGGGTGGAGTGTTCACTTGAAACATCGAGATAGTTAAACTCTAACACAGATTCATCCAAGAGACAACGCAATCCAAAAACTTGTCGTGGCTTGCTGGTAAAGTAGAAGATCACCAAATTGGTAAAGTAGAAGAGAAACAAACTGGTACAACTTGTTCAAATTTATATTAACTTCTTGGATAATTTTTTATCATTCAATAGTGGAATGAACCATTTTAGAAAATGACTTACTTTATGTTTGAGTTTTCTTTCCTGTTTCCTACTTGTATGTGTTTCTTTTGTCATCATTAGTGAGAAATATAGAGTTTTCGTTGCATCGCACAAGAATTGCTTTTGTCTTGCTGACACTTAGCAATGATACACGGGTGAGACAATGAAGTTGCTAGGGCCCTTGAATCCACTTTTGATCCCAACCCACATATGGATTGGTATTTTTATGGATTTTATAGTGGAGCTTCCTACAACTAGTAATAAATCAGTCATCATGGTGGTTGTTGATTGTCTTTTCAAATATGCTCACTTTTTTCCATGTCATGCCATTTTACACCATCATTAGTTTCCCAAGTATTCATGGATCATATTTTTAAGTTAAATGGCATGCCAAATTCCATTTTATTTGATTGATACCCTACATTCACAAGCAAATTTTGGTAGTATATATTTAAATTTTAGGGCATCCAATTGAAACTAAGCAAGACTTATCACCCCCAAACAAATGTTGAAATAGAAGCAGTCAATGAGTTCTTACAAAACCTATTTAAGGTTCTTAACTTTGAAAAAATTGCATCAATGGGCTCAATGGATTCCTCTTGCAAAATGGTGGTATAATACCACTTATCATGGAACTACCAAAATTGCACCATATGAAGTTGTATATGGCCAAAATCCCTTTCTAGTGGTTTCCTATTTACCAAGCACTTTGAAGGTTTATGCAGGGGATATCACACTTGGCATTAGAGAAGCTATTCTCCACACACTAAAGGAGAATTTGTTTGAGTATGCTCAAAATCGAATGAAATAATAGTCCGATCATCATCACACAAAGTGTTCATTTGCATAAGGGGATTAGGTGTTTCTTCCACTTAAACCTTATAAACAAACATCAGTAAAAAATAACCTCCATCGAAAACTAGCACCAAAGTTCTATGGACCCTATAATGTCATACAATGCATTGGAAAGGTGGCATATAATCTAGCTCTATCAAATCACTCCAAGATTCATTATGTCTTTCATGTGTCTCACCGAAAGAAGGTTGTGGGATCAAATCGTAAAGTGCAAACCAAGTTACCAAAATTTGATGAAGAAGGCTCAATTGGCTCCAATTGGAAGTAGTATTAGATACCAGATAGTATCAATTGTGCAAGTGCATGATCAAATAAGTCTTTATCTAGTGGAAATTTATGTGACCAAAATATGCCACATGGAACCAATATGAATTTTGCAACAATTTCCTTGACTTCAACCATGAGGACAACATGACTCTTGAAGGGGGAAGGAAAGTTAGGGTCCTGCCCACTTTAGGTTACATATGAGTTAGTTAATTAATGTATTCAACCATCTCCTTTAAATAAGCCTGACTACATAGTAGTGGATAATTATTTAATGTAAAAATGGTATCTCTATTAATTAAGGCCCACTAGGTATTTTATACTCATTAACTATGGAACCACAAAGTAGTTACGTTTTTTGTTATTGGAATCCTATTTAAAGAGCTAGGAGGATATGGATTGTTTTGTCGAGTATTGTTGTATTTTGAGATTGGCCCAAGTGAAAGGTTGCCTCAGCTCAAGAGGTAAGACAACATTGTTTTCTATTGGATTATCATAATACAAGACTTTATTCTATAGCATCTTATTTAAATTGTTTTGTGTTTGGTTATTCTGCACTATAAATTTTTGGTTTCTTGCATTATAAATATTTATATACCTGGTTGTGTTCTAATTTAAGGGTTAAAGAACACGAAAATATATTTTCCATCTCATAAGGTTCAACCTTCCACTTAGGATCATAACCAAACATGTTGGTGCATCTTTGAAAAACCATCTCTAGATCAAAATTAGATAAATTTGTATATTTCTCATATGGTAATTGTCTAGGTTTCTACCTTTAGTGTAGAAATGGCCACTATGGAAATACACTATCATATCAAAATATCATTATTATAATCTTATTCTTCTTCCTCCTCTTCTAAGGACGTACTCAAGATTGCATCTCCCATCCTCTATGTAAGCCCTCAATCATTAATGTTTCACACTCTCTATCATGAATTCAATGTTTTACTTAAAATCATAACCAAATCATATGAAAATATTTTTGAAATTCTTTTTTTTTTCATAATTCTATTTTTTCCATAATTTCCCATATTTATTATATAATATATTGTATTAATGAGTAAACATTAGTTATCAAATAAAACCTAATATATAATACAATAAAACCTAATTAATTTTATGTCATAAATTTATGACTCTTTGCTAAGATCCTAAGTCCCATGATTAAATATCATTTTGAATACATTCCTACGAAAACCAAAATAAATCTTGACAAAATACTTGATTTCATTTTTAGTCGCTTCCTCATATATTGGTACTGATGTCTAGCAAAATCAATGAGGACAAAACGATCACATACACACTATGGAAAAAGACATGGGTGGATAGTAGAGATATACAATCTAATTCAATGATGCTTATAGTCAATAAAAAATAATAGGCTCTCGAATGTATAAATTATTATAACTTCATTCACTAAATGACTTCAAGAAAAGGTAAGATTAATAGTTAAAATCGTATTTAAATTGACATGTATAAATTGTTATAACTTCATTCACTAAATGACTTCAAGAAAAGGTAAGATTAATAGTTAAAATCGTATTTAAATTGACGTGTATAGATTGTTATAACTTCATTCACTAAATGACTTCAAGAAAAGGTAAGATTAATAGTTAAAATCGTATTTAAATTGACGTGTATAGATTGTTATAACTTCATTCACTAAATGACTTCAAGAAAAGGTAAGATTAATAGTTAAAATCGTATTTAAATTGACGTGTATAGATTGTTATAACTTCATTCACTAAATGACTTCAAGAAAAGGTAAGATTAATAGTTAAAATCGTATTTAAATTGACATGTATAGATTGTTATAACTTCATTCACTAAATGACTTCAAGAAAAGGTAAGATTAATAGTTAAAATCGTATTTAAATTGACATGTATAGATTGTTATAACTTCATTCACTAAATGACTTCAAGAAAATGTAAGATTAATAGTTAAAATCGTATTTAAATTGACATGTATAGATTGTTATAACTTCATTCACTAAATGACTTCAAGAAAATGTAAGATTAATAGTTAAAATCGTATTTAAATTGACATGTATAAATGGTTATAACTTCATTCACTAAATGACTTCAAGAAAAGGTAAGATTAATAGTTAAAATCGTATTTAAATTGACATGTATGAATTGTTATAACTTCATTCACTAAATGACTTCAAGAAAAGGTAAGATTAATAGTTAAAATCGTATTTAAATTGACGTCCGCTTGTACCTTTATTGCCATATCATTTCGTTGAGATTATACTTGATAATGGTGGGTAATATAAGTCATATGACATGACGATGGATTTAACTTGTCCACTACGTCAAGACTTTGACGAATTTCCAAACATCATCACCATGTGTCTCCTTTTAATTGGTCCACTATTTTTTCTAAAATTCAACCCGATCTGCCTGGCAACATTTGAACCCCAAACATAATTCAATATATCAAATTGTACCATAGACATGAACATCAAAAAATTTCATGAAATTAACCCAAACCCCCTGACTCCATTAAACAAATATTAGTAGTGCCAGGGTTGGCAGGCGCGGGGGGAGTAATCCTAGACTCCTTGGGGAACAAGTAGAAGGACTTCGCCTGGGGCATTGGGAGAAAGACCAACATTGCAGTAGAATGGTTAAGACTCATCAAAGGATTGGAAATTGCAACCAGCTTGGGAATCAAGAAGCTCATTGTTCTTGGTGACTCTCTAATCATAATAAGAGAAGCAAGGCAACTTATAGCAAATCAGAAAGATCCCATCTCTAAAATGCATCTTCTGCTCCAATGCATCAGTGATGAATTCCTTAAGCTCACCTTCCTTCATATTCTCCAAGGATTGAACAAGAAGGCGGAAAAGATGGCGAATATTGGCGTCGAGCTAGATTATGGGACTCTAAGGCTCGATGATGAAAAATTGGAAAACACTTCGATCCCTTAAATCCAGTTCTAGTTCTTATCTATCCCAATGGATACTTTGCATTTAAGAGGCATATCTTTTTTAATTAGCCTCATTATTGAGAATTTTTGGGATTTCTCCCTTGGAGAAATGGCAGCCTTTCCACTCCTCGACAGCGCGCTTCGCATGCACGAAGTTAATGCTGCATAGACCCCGGACATCTAGCTGGCATGCGAGCGCCACAGATTGATTAAATTCCCCTACCGGGCATCTCTCAGATCTCATTCTTCTGTTGTCTGTCATTTCAACGCATTCTTTGGCCATAACTTGTTGTTGGTATTGTGGAACGGATCCTTTGTTGATAAGGAAATGGCTTACCCTGGAACTGAAACTGGAGGGGAGCAATATTGTCATGGTGGGGGGCGTAATTAGGGGAATGTGAAACCTGCATGTGGGAATTGTTGCAATTCGAGACACGACCTTAATGCGGGGTGTGGCAAGGGCGTGCAGCATGGTGAAATGTGGGGGGAGTCTGCGGACCTGGGAAGCCATCCAGGAATTGGACCCTGTCAAAGGCACTCAAGAACTGGAAATGTAGTTGGCCAGGATGGAAATCCCAGTATCTCCAAGTTTGAGGTGGAGTTTTTGGATCGTCTGCAGGATCTGGAGTTGTAGATGAGGATGGTTCGGGGAGACAACATCGAATTAAGAAGGTAATTTCCCGTATGTATAATTTTGCAACTGCTTCTCAAGTTGAGATTTGAGATCAATATTCTCTCATGGCTGCAAATATTGAGCACTTAGAAGAAACCTTGGGTCTGGCCTACCCCCGCAAAGTTCGGAAGCCCAAGGTAACTGATAGTGAGCTTGTGGATATCAACCGAAAGATGGAGAAGCTGAAAAAGTTCATGGCCTTAGCTAGTAACTTTGTAGATCTGAGTAATGAAAAGAACAAGGTTGTGGAAGTTGCTGAAGCGACCATGGATATTGAACCTAACTAGCTCCGAAGTCTCGGGTCAGCTCTATTGTTGTTTTTTTGCATTCTATGTTTTCTAGTATAAAGTACAGACTCTCTGTCTCTCGCAGTTTAGGCTCTAAGTTATATGAAGGCTCCTTGTTGGGCTTAATGGCCAATTTTGTATAAGGTAGACTATCAGTAATGTATTATTTCTGCATACTCATCCTAGGACAGTTTGTTAGATGTTATAGCTTCAGCAGGACTCACAAGTATCATGCTAATTCTCAGCTGGAACTTGATGATTTTGGACTAATGGTTGTTTTCCTCACAGGGGAAGAATCTGATCAATCTTTTTGATGTAACCTTCTTTTTTTATAAATATAATCAGTGCTTATAGCCGTTTGCATTAAAAAAAATAAAACAAATATTAGTAGTGAAAGAAACTCCAATAAATACTAAGGTACTTGGTTGTATTGAAATTATTAAAAAAAAAAGGAAGATATGTGAACATAGACACAAATGACTACATAGCCATTTTCATACCCAATTGCATGCACCTTCAATATCATGGTGCATGATGCTCATGGAAAACATCATACCTCAATTTAACCCTTAAATTATAATGTAATAAGTTATGCATGGTTTTTAAGAATTATGTATGTAAGTTTATTTGTAATGGAAGTCAAGTCAAGTGGGTTGAGCGATGATGATGGTGATAATGATAATGATAATCATTCATGTTGTAATGAGAAATGCATTGTAAATATTTTTATTTTGGATTTTAAGGTCAAGGTTGAAGTAGTAATTGTGTATGAATCTCAGCATTATAATAAGATTATGGTATAGTTGTTATATTTTTTATGGTATATTTATGTTTATGTAAAAGTATGCATAAAGAGGAAATACATAATAATACGATATTTACTCAAAAAGTTATTTGAGGAAGAAGCAAGTGGATTATAATACTTCAAAGCAAGAAAAGGAAAGGGTGTGCATTAGTGATTGTCATTGTTCTTGTGGAAAATAGTATCATTTTAGTTCATGTTTTTTTACAAGCTTTACCATAAGTCTTTGACTTTTTGTCATTGTTCTTGTGGAAAATATTACCATTTTAATTCATGTTTCTTTACAAGCTTTACCATAAGCCTTTGACTTTTTGTGTACAAGTACAATATGTCAAATCCTTGGAAGAGAGTACATCATGTGCAAGAAAATGTTTCTCTTTTTTCCTTTTCTTTTTATTATCATTCATTCATTCATGGGCAAGGGGAGGAGGAATGCTCTCAATCATTTTCCTTCCAATGTTATGTGGATCTTTTACCATGGTTTTTATGGTTGTTATGATTGAATAGCAAGATAATCATAGGTAATTATGGTTGGTAAGAGTTTGTAGAAGTTGGGGAATGTTTTGCTACAAATATGAGAGGGAATGAGATGGTTTTCAGAGATAACCATGGCTATAATGTCCACAATAGCTTAACCAAACACCTTCAAACTTGCAACCCTATTATTGTTACTCATTAATTGTTTTGAGGGAAACTATTTTATATCCGAAGTTATTCCCATAATGCAATCAATAGTTGGACTCTTTATGCATGCATTGAAGAGCACTAGAAGTGAAGAAGACCTATGATGGAATATTGAGCAAGGGAAGGGGAGATCACCCTTATGTTGTATACGATAGTGTAAGAGAGTTCCATGCTTGTTTGATGGCTAGATGGGGGCCTAGAGTGCTTTCTACAGAGCAGATTGATTAAGCATGAGATTAATGGGTTGAGTTGAGATAGATTAGAGTTGTGTAGAATATTATTTTACCCTGGTGGTATCATGGTTTGTATTGGGGGTGGAATCCATCACCGATTTCTACCTTTCAATGGTAAATCACTTATTTTCAACTAGCTTCGTGGATTGCATTCATGCACATATGAGTGTTTTGCATTAACTCCTATAGAATGCTTTTTATTTTGCTAATTCATTGAATTGAATGGGAAATGAATGAATTTTGTTTAATTTCCACTACTATTTTATATATTCATATGAATTTTGCATTATATTATTGTTAGAGATAGGATTTAGCCTCATAGATTGTTGAGGAGGAAAATAAATCTTAATTGGTAGTGCTTAATGGCTAAGAAAGGAATGTATGAATGCTACAAAAATACTCTTGGTAGCCTCTCATTAAGAGATAACACCTTGAAAGATCTACATAATTCAATTTAAACACCATATGCACCTATCTCTTGAGTTTGCACACCAAATTGTATCCCTTTACATGCCTACTTCAACATTCTGTGTGTATGCTTACATCCAGAAACACTAATCATCACCCACATTTATGGAAGGACAACTATCTATGTAATTGAGTTTGGACATGACATCTACATGAAGGCCAAATGTTCCCAAGGCCATTATAGAAGGCCAACACATTTCTAATCAAGTCATCATGTATTTGTATAAAGAATTGTACATATATTTTGTTATTATTTTTAGATATTTAGTTACCTAGATAATGATATTTGGCCTCATAATTCTTCATAAAACTTTGGCATATGATATTTCCCAATCTTTCAATCTTTGACCATTGTACTATCATGTATTTCCACATGATTAATTAAAGAGATTTAATATTATATTGTATCTTGGTTACAGATGTGTGTATGTAATTACTTAGTTTGATTTGTGCATGTTCATGGTTCTTTTTATAACTCTAAATTTTCTCATGCATAGAATTTCCCTCTGCACCACACATCTTGGGTTGTTGTTGTGGATAAAAAAAGGAAAATTGAATAAAGCAAGGAGGTGACCTCTCACAATAATTTGGCAATTAATAATTTAAAAATAAGCATATCTATGTGATATGGATTATAGCTAAATGAGTTCAATAATTTGTAATCAATGTTAGTAGACATTTGACTAATTTCATGGAAACGAGTCCTTGGTTCAAATTCCTTTAAAGGAGATACATTTATGTAAATAAATTTACTATAAATGTGGTACTCTAATACAAAAATATTCCTTACATTTATTTACTATATATATGTGTGTGTGTGTGTCGTAGATAAAAAGGAAATTGATTATAACAAGGAGGTGACCTCTCACAATAATTTGGAAATTAATCATTTAAATATAAGCATATCTATGTGATATGGATTATAGCTAAATGAGTTAACTCAATCATTTGTAACAGTTAATACAAAAAATCATTCCTTAAATTTCTTTACAAAATTAATTATATATATATATATAAACTTTAAAACCTTCATACTAAAAATACTAAAAATGAAAACATAAGTCATATTTATTTTTCTATAATAATATAATTATTATTTTACTTTAAAAAACAATACAACACTTTTAATTCCCATATATACAGCCTTCCATTTGCCTTATACCTTATGTATAAGTTACTTTCAATCTCACCTTTTACTTTTGGTAGGTCCACAATTGAATGATCCATGTAAACCCCTATTGCATAAGTTCTTTCGGTGAAAAAAAGACCTGTGTTGTATGGCACATGCGTCCCACTAGAATATAGGTACTAGACTTGCAAGAAGGCATGACATTTAAAGGGTGTATCGTACACTACGACGTAACTTTTAGAATATGATTACGTTGATGGATGTTATTTCACCGTTCCCCAAATTGCAAATGTGTAATTGAATTTAGGTTAATATCAATATAAGTTAATCTTTTAACACACAGTAAGTTACTTTTATAGATTTTTTTAATAATGATTATAATAATGTGATTATGATTAACTTAACATTTACTTGATTTATCAAAACTTATTTTAAAATAATTATATTTTATTATGTTACTTCTAGAAAATAAATGCTATATATTTCCAATTCTTTATTTTACTATAACTTATAACCTAAGTCTCGTAATATAAGAAAAATAGTTTACATTTGAATATAGTCCATCGAGTTAGTAAAATCTAAAATTTATTTGAATAATATATTTTAATATTCAATATATTCAAATTTACATTTCAACATAATCTATCGAGTTAATAAATCCAAAATTAAAATGAATAATATATTTTAATATTCATTAATGTACAGTCGGGTAGTGAGGTAGCCATGAGAATATTACCTAGATTTTGCAAGTGTGATAACCAGTACAATAAGGGGGAGTGACAATTAGAGTGGGAAGACCATACGAACTAAGATCACTTAGCTAATTTCCTAGAATCAAAGCAACAAAAGGAATAATGGCCAATCCATAATAGATGTTTTATAAATAAACAAAGTGTGAAAATGTTTCTATTAGACTTAGATATGAGCATCCATCGAGGAAATAAATAGGTTAACCGAAAATTCATTTGCAATATCCAAGTCTCGTGACTTCATTAAACAAACAAATCTAGTTATTGTTGATGGAAACTCTAATAAAACAATAATTAGGTACTTGGTTGTTGGTTGTACTGAAATCATGAGTAAGCAAGGAAAAAATGATATGATTATATACACAAATGAGTCACTACACATGGGCCACCTCATGCCTAATTGCATACACCTCAAACATCATGGTGCATAATAATCATCACAAGATCCAAGGGGAAACTATAAATCCCCAATTTTAAGCTCTAAATTACAATGTAATAAATCTCAAGTATTATTTGCAAGAATTATATATTTCAATTTATGTGATGGGAGTCAAGCAAGGTGGGATGCATTATAATGACCCGATGTTGTAAATAGTGAAAATGCATTGTAAATATTCTTAGTGTGGACCTCAAGGTGAAGGCACAAGTAGTATTTATATATGAGTCCCAATAGTGGCCTAGAATTGTGGTGTAGTTGTTACATTTTTCATGGTGTACTTATGCTTATGTAAAAGTATGTATAAATAGAAAATAGATAATCATATAATATGCACCTAAAATGCTACGGGATAAAGTAACAAGGGGACTATGGTACCACAAGAGTGGAAGGTGATTTGAGGTTGTCACTGTCCTTGTGGAAATCACTACCATTTCAACAAATGATTCTTTACAATATTTCCCATTAACCTTTGAATTTTTTGTGTGTACCAAATTTAAGGTATAAATCCTTAGGAAGATAGTAGATATCATGCAATAAATATTTAACTTACCTTTTCTTCTAGTTATTATTCATCCATTTGTGGGAAACGGGAGGAGGCATTATCCATAATCAATATCCTCTCTAATGTTAGGGGATATTTTCAAGTTGGGGAATGTTTTGTTAAAAATATCAGAGGGAATGGAATGGTTTTTGAAATAACCATGGCCAGAATATTCACAATATCTAAATAAAATACCTTCAAACATCCAACCCTATTATTGTTTTTCATTCATTAGAAAAGAAGTCGACTATTTTCTATCCCAAATTATTCCCAAAGGAAACCAGTAGTTGGACTCTTTCTGCATGCATGAAAGATCAATACAAGGGAAGAAGAATCCTGAGCAAATATTGAGAAAGGAACAAGGAGATGTTCATTTTGTTGTACATGATAATGTAAGCCAATGACATGGTTGTTTGATGGTTGGATGGTGTCCTAGATATATTTGTAGTGAGTAGACTGATTAAGCATGAGAGTAATGGGATGGGTTAAGTGATATTAGAGCTCTGCAGGAGCTTCTTTATCCCTTGTGGTATCATGTTTTGTGATCTGAAATGGATCAATATATAATTTTTCATCTATTTTGGTGCTTTATGGGTAGAGAAATTTAACGAATTGGTTTGTACGGCCCATTTTAAGGGTAGGTCTCACTTTGTATATTTGGGGTCCAGAACCTTTCAGGGTATGTTTGAGGGCTTAAATAATGTTTTTTTGGGGTCAAAATTTCATCACTTGTGCTATGCCTCTTGATGTTATTATACACTCTAATACCTTTCCGTTCAGGGAAAATTTTAGGGGTGAAATTTAGCCCATGGGATAATTTTCAAGAGTTTTTTCCAAAACAATATTCACCATTTTCCATTTTTTTCGAATATGATTCACCCAAATTCCATAGGATTAAATTTTTTTACTCTATAAATCGCCAAAATTGTCCAAAAAACTATTTAAAACCCTTAGAAATTTGAATTTTTTTTAAATATACCACCAAACATTTTATGGTTGGAAATTGATAATTAGTAAGATTTTCAACATTTCTACTCTTTAAGAAAATTATGGATCCTTAAAATTTTCCCTATTTCCAATGGTCCAAGAATCGCCTGAATCAGAATCCTTATGTGGAAGATATGCCTCCTGCAAGTTGACATAACCAATTGACCACCATGGCATGGAGTGGATTCCATGTCAACTCTCATTTCTCACACATATGGAGCTATTCATGTGTGCTCCTTCAATAAAATTGTAGAAGGTCTAAAACCCCAACCCTAATCAAGAATCGAGGCATGCAAAAACCGTAAAATTAACCCTAAATGACTATCAAGCTATGTTAAATATTGGGTCATTAGGAAAATAATGAGTTCCATTCTTATGATGTTATTGTATTGTTCCATAGTTGAACAACAACACGGGAGTGGACATTAGAGCATAACAAATGAATTGGGAGATCTCATAGTAGTCATTTTGGTCGTAGAGTCATAGGTAACTCCATAGGGAGTACCTCCCCCTTTGTATTTGCATTCTATATAAAAGAGCAAGGAATAGTCCTCATTTTTGGTTGGGTTTTCTCCCATAATGGGTTTTCCCAGGGTAAACCTTTTATCTATATGTGGATTAAGTATTTATTTTCACTAGTTATCTTTCTTTCAGATCTAGTTTGTTTAGCATTAAGTTGAAATAAGCTAATAAAAAGAACTAAATTGTAAGATGCATTGTGATGAACTGTTCTAGTGGAATATCCATGGCAGTTTACATGTAATATTGGTACTAGAGTGGTTTTCTTTGGGATTTTGTGGGGAAATTGTAGGATCTAGTGGAAGAATAAAAAAATTCTTCAAACCCTAGCCATGGAGGACAAGTCTGGTGAAGAAGAAGTGGGTGATTATGAGCAATGATTTAGAAATATGGAAATATAAGTCATTGTTATTTGACACATGTCAATCCTCATGACGGACCTAAAGAGAAAGTTTGGAACTCTTGGTTATTTTGGAGGCTCTAACTCAGATATTGGATCTGATGGGAAATTGAAAGATAAAGGAAACCCATAAATGGAGCTGAGGAAAGAGCCTAAGAAAGAGAATCCAAGTTCTAATTCCATTACCCCTTCCCAATATTTATTTAATATGGAAGTGAAAGTCAAGTTGAATCATTGGTTGCATCAATTAGAGGTCTATTTTAGTATCCATCAAATAGATGAGGAGCAAAAAAATTCATTTTCTTGACTGAATTAGAGAGTCATCCATTAACCTAGAGGGAAATCCACACAAAGACACTTAGGATGAACAGTGATCCGCTAGAAAATAACAAGGAGGATTTCAAAACCCTTATTAACTCCCTATTCTACATAGAAAATACAAGATACAAGAAAGGACAAGCAAGCAATTCTAAAGAGAAAGAGAACCAAGACACTTCCAAGGAGGGGAATAAGAAGTGAAAGGGAAAAGATAAGAAGACTATAGCCACAACACATTAGTGCAAGGATCATCCAAAAAACCATTATAAACATTGTAACATCAATGGCCTCATTGAAGAAAAGTGTTGGAACCTAAGGTTATGTAGGTTCATCACACATATGTATCTTCTAGAGATAGTTAGTCAAAGGACATAAGTCAAATAGAAAAGTAGTCAACGGGAGGCCCGACTAAACGATCAACTCAATGGTCAATGAGGCCATGGTTGGCTTGAATAGAACGACCAACTAAACTATGGGACATTGTAGATTTTGTGGAAATGGTTAGAACCAATGAACCCTATTTTTGGACCAAATCATCCTCACTTCAAGGGAGTTTGTTATATCTAGATACTATAAAAGGACAACCTTGTGGGTTGTGTTGATAATGAATTATTTTGCAATTGATATTGAATAATACAATTGTGATGTTTTGATCGTAATGTGTTGTGCTTAAGTGTTGTAATAATGTCTTTAGATACCACCTCTCTTCTTAGAATACAATTCCCTTCTGCTATTTATTTTATGTTCTATGGTTCATATGAAGAGGTTCCCCAACATGGTATCAGATCTATTGGTTTTGACCCAGCAACTTGTATGCAAATCATGTTGATTAGAATCAAGGGTTGATTGAATTTGAGCTGAATATTTTTCGATTGGTACCTCTTCTTGAACTTGGATCATATCTATTTGATTAGAATAATGATTTCCAAGATAGAACCTTTTGTTCTAAATGGACACAATTATGCAATCTAGGTGCCATATATGGAGACTTTGTTGAAGATAAAGGGACTATGGAAATATACTAAGGTCGCTATTCCAAATCAAATTCGATGGACGACTAGGATAAGTTTTCCATTGACTATAAGAACGATGAGGCTTTTGGGGTCATCGTGACCTACATTTCAAGCGATATCCACTTTCATATGAGTGGGATCGATTGTCCTTATGTCGTTCGGAGTAATTTTTAGCTATTGTTCAAGAAGGTCAATGAAGTCAAGTAATGTAGATAGAGAAATATTTGATCTCTCTAGTAAGAACTCCATTCCTTTGATAGGATGGAGAACTATTTAGCTCACATCAAGGAGCTACAATCGAAATTGGGTGAATGTGGTCAAGGTTTTCCAAAGAAGGATGAACAATTCATTGAACTAGTCCTGATGAATTTGAGAACACTTTATGATGTCTTCTGCTCCTCGTTTCACACCAATTGGATGTCACAAAATCAATATGGTAAGGAATTCACCTTTGATGTCTTATGTGATTTGTTGATTAAATATCAAAAAAAAAATCTTGAAGAAGGGAAGCTTGGCAGAAAACACCGTGATCACTTTCTCAAAATCAAGATCAAGAAAAATTATATAGAATGTGGTTGACCGGATAATTGACCATAATTTATCAATCAACCTACTAAAGAAAAGACCGAAGAGTCAACATTGATGAAGAAGAATTGAAAGAAGAAAACATGCTACTACCGTGGCAAGGTGGGACATGTCGAGAAAACCTCCTAGAAGAAGATGAAGGACTTGGAAGAAAATCTCAAGCATATTGAGGAAGGTGCATCAATTGGTTAGTCGATCAATGGACCTACTGAAAATTTTACCTTTTTTGTTAGCACTTCCTAAGAATTACATGCCCGTATGACTCAGACATAATGGATAGTCGATTATGGTTGTACTCATCATATTTCTATGGATGATTCTATGTTCTCTTCCTTGAGTTGAGCTCCAAAAATAAATATTTATGTAGATAATGATTACGATCTCACGATTGTTGGAAGCAACAATGTTGAATACCAACATGGCCAAATATCCAATGTCTATCATGTTCCTAGCTTGAGCACAAATTTGTCGGTTTCTCAACTTACATAGATCAATAAGATTGTTTAGTTTTGTTTAGGTCACTTTATTGTAAAGGATTTGAGTCATGGTGGGGAGACTATATCTTCAAGATATCTAGATGCCAAAGATGGTGTTCACAAGTATTGTGATTCTCCCAAACCAACTGGACCAACTAGACTGACAACACTCATTTCTCAGGATGACAATAGAAGTCAAATTTGGCATGAACAACTTGGACACTTGAACTTTCAAAGTTTGAAGATGATGGTAACAAATAATATGGTTATTGGTCTTCCAAATACTGTTCCACCCAATGGATTTTGTATAGGATTTTTCCTTAGAAATCATCATTAGGAACCCTTTGATTATGGGAAAACATGGCAAGCATATGATATGCTGGAAGTTGTTCATAGTGATCTCTCTTGCATGAACAAGCCTTCATTAGTAGGTGCGAAGTATATTTTTACCTTTATTGGTGATTTCTCTATATTTTATTGGGTACCTTTCTTGAATAATATGTATCATCCCCTTCACTAAATCCAATCAACGAGAGGGGACATCAACTAAATTATGGGATTTTGAATTTCACCCCATAATCATAAAAACAAATTTATAATGTCTAAAATGCTTGTGCATATATGTAAATAAAAACAACAACAGAAATAAATTCAATCCAAACAAACATAGCATGCAATTACAAGCATAATTATCATAGGCATATGAATAAAATCATTGCACATCATACACAAATAGAATGCTTATCTTTAAACAAAGAAGATCGAAGTAACTGGTTGTGTAAGAGTGATTTTCCACCAAAGCATAGGAACTCTATCCAGCATATACTCTTTTTGCTGAGAGGCCACCCCCAAGTTGGGCTATGAGGTCACCAGGGTGAAGGAAACACCTATAGGATTCTCTCTCTCATCCCACAACCCGTTCCACTCACTATGCTTAGCCAAAAAATCATATAGAGCTCTATAGGGATCTCAATAAGCCATCATAGCCATGGCGCTCCTTGAAACTACCCCACACAACACAAGGAAGGAATTTCCCTTCACTAATCCACATTTCCCTTATGAAATCCAACCCTTACGGTGATTTCCAGTGTGTGCGCAATAAGAGTCCAACCTGCAGTATGATATTAGTGAATCTCCTGCAACATTAATTCATGGCTTATCAAGTATCCAAAAGTATTAGAACTCAATGGGTAAAGGTTCCTAGCTCGACCAACCTCTATTCTCACCTACAACCATCTATTTTCCCTTAAAATATGCATCTCTATCTCTAAATTGTAATTTATGGGTTAAACATAGTCAGGTAATCGACATGAACAACCATAGGAAGCTTTACATAGTGTAGAATTCTACATGAGGGAATGATGGAATGAGTGTTGACTCCAAGGGTTATGAGATAATGGTGAAAATACAACTTCCATAGATTCCAACCATAGAAGAAAGGACTCCTGGAAGTTGACATAACTATCACAACCCCCATGCCTCAATAACTACATGAAGTGAATATTCCCACCAACCTCATATATGGATTCAATAGTTGGATTTAATAGAAAAAACTGGATAATTGGCTCATTTAAAGCAAATGGAAGAATTTTGGATGAGTTATAAGGTTGACACTTCACAACATAGGGTTTAGTTTCCCATAGGCCCCCTTTCCTCTTCCCATTTGGTGGATTCATATCCCCTCTAGTGTTCGTTACACAACCATCTTAACCCATTATTTTCCAACATAATATTTACATATATTTCAAATTGGCATGACAAGCCAAACATATGGTCCAAATAAAAATATGTACATCATACATGCCTAGCCATTCA
Source organism: Larix kaempferi (assembly GCA_027924585.1). Classification (NCBI taxonomy): domain Eukaryota; kingdom Viridiplantae; phylum Streptophyta; class Pinopsida; order Pinales; family Pinaceae; genus Larix; species Larix kaempferi. The sequence goes on from BSBM01000770.1 coordinate 6,781,712, forward strand.
CTAATAGTACCTTTTCCTTGAGCTCCACACTAGGAATCCATAATAGCATATTTACATCACCTACATAATTTTGATTAAATACATTCCAACTCAAAATTCGGGGTATTACAGAATATGTGTCATGTCTTTGAAAGATTCAAGGAATTTAGGGCTTTGGCTGAAAAGCAATGTGGCCGACCCATCAAATGTTTGAGATTAGACAATGGTGGTGAATATGTGAGTCGACAGTTTGAAGAATATCTCTTGCAAAATTGCATTTCTTGGTAGAGACATATCCCTCGCACCCCTTAGCATAATGGAGTCACAAAGAGGAAGAATCATACTTTGGTAGAAATGGTTTGATGCCTACTATAAACCAAAGATCTCTTGACTAAGTTTTGGGAAGAATTTGTTTACTATTCAGACTATTTTCTGAACCTTTTTTTGACTAGAGTTGTCAGTGGCATGATTCTAATAGAGAAGTGGAATGGAAGGAAACCCTTTGTCATACACCTCAAAAATGTTGGATGTGTTGCTTGGGCGCATATTAGTGATAACTACAAGAAGAAATTGGATGCAAAGAGTCATGCTTGAAACATGGCGAGTAATTCTAATGAATCAAAAGCATATCAACTATCTGACCCTATCAAACAATAGATCATTTTGAGTATAAATGTGATCTTTGATGAGAAGAATTCAGGTAATAAGTTGTTGAATTCCTCTTCTGCTCTATTGCACAATGATCCTTTTGATAGTACTGAAGAAACTGGATTGACTATACCCCTCTTTGGTGTTTCGACCAGATTGATGGATTATACTTCTGAGTTGATTGGTAGTCAATCTACCTTGACTGAGAACATTGACACATCGACTCCTTCAACCACAAATCATCGACCTGAATCACTGCCGAATTTTCTACATCGATGGACTACTAAAACAATTAAAGATGTTGGAGATTCTATTATTGGTCAACAAACCCATAGTTAGAAACAAAATGGAAGTGTTGCACAGATGGCATGCATTCTTGAAACCTATGGTCCTAACATTTATGTTGATTCTTAGAGATTTCCTAGATGGGAAAATGCTATGGATGTTGAACTTGATTATTTGAAGAAGAATCAGACTTAGGAACTTGTTCCTCGATCGCAAGGAAAGAACGTTGTGAAGTGTTGATGAGTCTATAAGACCATGTTTACTTCTGATGATGTTGTTGAATGTCAAAAGGATCATTTGGTAGCCAAAGTTTTCTCTTAGAAAGAAGGCATCGATTACATTGAAACCTTTTCCCCTATTGCAAAGATGAACTCTGTTCGCCTTATTATTTCCCTTACTAGTAATTTTGTATGGGAACTTCGTCAAATGGATGTTAAAAGATATTTTCTTCATCGAGATTTGTCTCAAGAAATATATATGGAACAATCTCCTAGATTTGTGACAAATTATATTCTTGTTTGTCGACTCAAGAAGTCATTGTATGGTTTGAAACAAGCACCTTGTGCATGGTATGAGATGATTGATCATTTCTTTATCAATATTGGCTTCAAACATTGTGAATCTAATCACAGTATTTATGTATTACATGTTCATGGTGATGCTTTGATTGTGGCATTGTATGTTGATGATTTAGTCATAACTATAAATATTGTTAATCTCATTTTTTGTTTAAAGAAACAACTTGTAGTTACCTTTGAAATGACTGATCAAGTGGTCTGATACATTTCTTTTTGGGGATTCAAATTTTACAAATGGATGATGGTATCTTTCTTTCTCAACAAAAATATGCTTTGGATCTTTTGAAACAATTCAAAATGGATAATTGTAAGTCTTGCGCTACACCTTATCAGTCGAGCGTAAAGTTGTCAAAATACTGTGACTATCCCTGAGTTGACACCACTCTTTATTGACAATTGGTCAGTATCTTGATTTACTTAAATCATAGTCAACTTGGTCTCTCTTTTGTTGTTAGTGAGGTTTCCGGTTCATGCAGGATCCTTGAGAAATCCACTAGAAGGATGCAAAGATAATTTTGATATATTAAAGGAACTTATCAGTATGGTAATTATTGTCACAGTATAGAATCATTGGTAGGTTTCACTGATTCCCACTGGGGAGGTGACATTGATAAATGAAAGTCCACTTCTGGATATGTGTTTCAGCTGAGTTCTTGACCCCTGGTCTAGTCGTGTAGGAAGTAGAAAGTATTCTTCCTTTCGACTATAGAAGTAGAATATATTGGCACTACCAATGCAGGTGCATAGGCACTTTAGATTCATAAGCTTTTAGAAGAGCTCGATTTTCCTGTTCAGGCCTCGACTTTTGTCCATTGTGACAATCCGAGTACAATATATGTTTTTTTTATCCTTTTGCTCATATAAAAATAAAGCATACATTGAACTTCATGTTCATTACTTGAGATGGTTGGTATAGGAAATTGTTGTCTCACTTTTTTATTGTAGGATATATGGTCAATTTTTTTATATCTTTACAAAACCTCTACCAGAATCTAGGTTTGTGAAACTTTAGGCTTTCCTTGTGCTTCAAGAAGATACAATTATGGGGGGTTGTTCAGAGAATGTAATTTCACCTCATGAATCTCCATAGCATTGTGTTAATGGGGGGGTGTTGGAACCTAAGGCTATGTAGTTTCATCACACCTCTCGATATTCTAGAGACAACCATTTGAAAGAAATCAATCAACTAGAAAAGCAGTCAAATGGAGGCCCAACTAAACAGTCGATTGAATGGTTGACAAGGTCATGGTTGGCTCGACTAGAAGAACCAGCTAAACTATGGGACACTGCAAATTTCCTAGAAATAGTTAGAACCAATTACCCCTATTTGTGGACCAGATCATCCTCACCTCAAGGGAGTTTGTTATATTTGGATACTATAAAAGAATGACCCTATGGGTTATGTTGATAATGAATTTTGTTACAATTGATATTGAATAATGCATTGTAATGTTTTGATCATAATGCATGATGCTTAAGTGTTGTAATGGTTTCTTTAGAAACCACCTCTCTTCTTGGAATATAGTTCCCTTCTGCTATTTTCTTTTTTTTGTTATATGGTTCATATGAAGAGGTTCCCCAACAGGAAGTTACATCCAAATATAAACACTAAGAACCACAAGAAGGATTCTAAGAAGAAGAACCTTCTAGCCTTGCATTCAAGCAAAGAGGTTGAGAGAAACTCAAATTTGGATGAGAAGATTGGATGAATTTTAGTACAAAAGGAGATACATTTGAGTAGCCTTCATCACAAGGAAAGGAAGGATATGAAAAAATCATTTTAATATATCAATATCCAGATCAAGAATACCAAGGTATATGCTCAATTCAATTCCGATTCATAGGTCAATCTCATAATAGAACTAGATCTGGAAAATAAGCTTGGATTGGAAGTACATGATCACCCTAGCCCCTATCCATTGCGATGGGTAAGTAAGGATACAAAACTTAGGGTCACAAAAAAATGCAATATTAAACTTTCCAGAAGTGCATATTATATCAATGAAGTGGAAGTAGATATATTACCCCTTAAATGTTTTGGTGTAGTGTTTGGAAGTCCCTACATGTATCAGAGGGATGTGATCTTCATGAGTAGTGAAAACCAATACTGCTTAATCAAGTATGAGAAATATTTCATCATCAATGTACACAAAGGTAAATTGAATATCTCTCTTGTAAGTTCCAACCAAGAAAATAATTTGACCAGTTCAAGTAGAAAGTTTGTGTTTCTTTTCTTAATACATAATCAACAAGAAGGTGAATTGGAAAAAGTAAAGGCATCTTTGGAGGGATGTACCAAAGAGAAAAAACACCAGTAGGAGAAAATTTTACATGCATATAGAGAAGTGTTGTAGGATCCTAGAGGGATACATCCTAATAGGGAAGTGGAGAATGAGATACATCTACTACTAGATTCTCCATTGTCAAATATCGGATTGTACAAACAGTCTATTTTGGAAGCAAAAGAAGTGAAGAAGCAGTTGTAGCAATTGCTAAAGCAAGGAGTAATATAACCAAGCACCTCACCTTGTGGGTCACCTATTATCATAGTACCCAAGAAGGATGAAACTTGGAGGATTTGTATTGACTACATATATCTAAACAAACTCACCCTCAAGAATCGATACCCTATACCCAAAATCGATGATTTGCTAGAATATCAGTTGTAGCATGCCAAGTACTTCACCAAGTTGTATCTCAAATCAATACCACCAAGTATGAGTGAAAGAAGAGGACACTTAGAAGACCACCTTCAAGACTAGGAAAGGTATATATGAATGGTTAGTTATTCCTTTTGCTTTATGTAATTCACCAACTACATTTATGTGTTTGATGAATGACGTATTATGGCCCTTCATAGATTCATTTGTAATAGTATATTTTGATGATATATTGGTTTATCCTGCTACCTATGAAGAGCATATATTGCATCTCAAGTAGGTGTTGGAGACCTTGAAAAAACATCAACTGCTAGAAAACATTAATAAATATGAATTTTCTCAGTAGTCTTAGCTGTATTTTGGGTATGTGATTGTTGGGGGATAACTTAAGATTGATATTGCAAAGCTAGAGGGGATCATTGAGTGACCTACTCCTACAAATTCTATTGAAGTTGGGATCTTTTGGGGGTTAACACAATACCTTCGGAAGTTCATATATTCCTTTTTAGTTGTGGCTGCACCTCTCCATTCCATAACATCATGTACCAATGGGTTCTAGTGGGGAAAGAATCAACAAAAATTCTTTGAGGAGCTCAAGTGAAATATCAATTAGGCACTAGTTCTTGTATCATCCTAACTTGAAGAAGCCTTTTGAATTGGAGACAGATGCAAGTGGGTATGCTATGGGAGTGATTTTTATGTAAGGAGGGAGGCCAGTATGTTATCATTCTGAAATGTTCCATGGTGGAGTCATGAATTAACCTACATATGATAAGGAACTCTAGGCACTGGTTCAATCTATTAAGAAAGGGAAGCACTATCTAATGGGAAAGGATACCATCATTCTCACTTATCACCAACTGTTGTAGTATTTGTATGCCTGAATTAAGATACTTTAAACATGACCCTACAAGTGGATGGGATTTTTACAATAATTCCATCTAATAATTGAATATAAGAATAAAAATACAAACAAGTTGGCATACATGCTCTCAAGGTAATCGACAATAAAGATAATATATTTAGGTACTCTTACGCATAGGGAGCCTTTAACCCATGATGCATAGGAGGAGGAATACATGGAAGATGAGGACTTAAAGGAAATATTTCAACAACTACAAGGCCAATTCCATGTAGAAGAAGGTGACAACAAGGTTGACTATCATCTCCAGGATGGGTTACTTTACAAGTTGGAAAATTTGTGTGAACCTAAAGGTGAGAGGCTGTAACTCATGAGAGAGGCTCACACCTCCAAAGTTGTAGGGAATTTTGGTGTTGGGAAGACAATTTCCAACTTACAAAGGTATGTTTATTGGACTAGAAGGGAAGAAGATACATAGCTTGGTTTATTAGAGGATGCATACTTTTCTATACAACCAATACAAATAATAGGAAGAAAGGTCTATACCATCCACTACCTATTCCTACGAGACCATGGGAGAGCATCTCCACAAATTTTGTGGGTGGTCTACCAAACACTATGAAGGGACATGACTATTTATTTGTGGTAGTTGAAAATTTTAGCAATATGTGCACTCTTATGCCTTGTAAAAATATCATTAAAATACATGAAGTAACAAACATGTTCTTTGAGTAGGTCTGGGTGCACTTTGAGATACCAAGGAGCATCATCTCAGATAGGGATACTAGATTTATCAATGCCTTTTGGACTACACTTTGGGAGAATATGGGCACTAAGTTGAAGAGATCTATGTTATAATATTGAGAAATATGCAGTAAACATACAACAATACATTTACTAACAAGTATATCAATAGTAAGAATCTACTAGTCTAGCCTTCTATCAATACAAGCCCCGTATAATCAAAGTAGTAAATAAGAGAAAATAGAAAAAAAATTATACACTAGATATATGTGGTAAAACCCAAAATGGGGAAACATCCATGGGAAGGTATTGTCTTCTTTATTCTTTGTAAATTTCCAATCTTACACTTGATCTCCACTCCACATATGATTATCACAACTTTACAATAACATGACAAGATAGTGACTTCCATACCCAAAGGGTCTCCTTCACCTCTATTATATAGCTAGAGATATGGAAGAATAACATCCCCAAATACAAGTGGGATAAATGATTTTCCACCTCCTTATATAATGAACAATAATAGGAGAACATTATTCCATGTTGCATCTGAGATAAATCTGTTTACATAAGATATAGACAATTATGCCTTCCTTTGGTAAATACCACATCATAATATCTTACAACATCATATTAGACATCATTACACATTCCAACAATATAGAACTTTACATCCATAAACAAATGGGAAGACAAAAGTAGTCAACAAGACTATAGTGTAGCCTTTGAGGGGTTGCAATTAGAAACATCCAAAGACTTGGGATGAAAATATGCCCTACATCCAACATCCTTAAAACATATTAGTCCACAATCCCACTGGGAAGTCCTCTTTTGAAACTTATTTTTGGTATTTACCACCTTCACATATACATGTTGTTTATGGACAACAAGGGGGACTGAGGGAAGACACCACTAGTGAAGCATTAAGAACCGAAGAATTCATTGATATTATTATTCCAATCTGATTGCATGTATAGGATACATTGGACAAGTCACATGAAAATTAGAATTCTAGACATGATCAACACAAGTTTGAGAAAACATTGAAGGTGGGAGATGGAGTTTCGTTGTACTTGAATAAGGAAAGAATACAAGGTCCTTGTAAGATTATCAAGGCATTATGGTATGGTCCTTTCGAAGTGTCGTAGAATGTGGGAGATAGTTCCTAGAGACTCAGTACACCCCCATATATGCACATTTACTTAGTAGTGAATGTGGAAAATCTAAAATTCTATTAACCTTTTTTTATGGATAGGAACCTAAGTAGGTCTTACCTTCTATAGAGGACTTAGTACCAGAACCTTATGTAGAGCTATAAAAAAATACAGTTTTGCATAAGAATTCCAGAACAACCAGGAGATAACGATACACACTCTGTTATGTGGGGTTGAAAAGACAAATTCCAGGCAAGGCTAAATGGTACTCCAAGGAGAAGTTAGAGGAAAAATTTATTCACCTCATTTAGTAAAATATTTTGGGGATCAAAATCCTCCCAAAATGGGGACGTGTGATTTGAAATGGATCAACATATAATTTTTCATCTATTTTGGTGCTTTATGGGTGGAGAGATTGGATGAACTGACTTATAGGGCCCATTTTAGGGGCAAGCCTCACTTTGTAGAATTAGGGTCCATATCCTATTTGGTCCTATTTGAGGGATTAAATGGTGTTTTTTGTGGTTAAAATTCCATCACTTACACCATGCCCCTTGAAGCTATTCTACACTCTGAGACCTTTCCAATGGTCCAAGCATCGCGTCAATCGGAGTCTGTATGTCGAAGTTATTCCTCCCATAAGTTTTCCTATCTGGTTGACCACAAAGTAGATTCTATGTCAACTCTCATTTATCACTTATGCATAGATATTCATGTATGGACTTTCAAGAACATTCTAGAAGGTCCAAAAACCTAACCCTAATCAAGTATTGATGCATGCAAAACCCCTAAAATTAACCCTAGACAGCTATCAGGATATGTTAAATACCATGCCATTGGGAGAAGAAGAGGTTCCATTTTTATGATGTTATTATATTTTTCCATAGTTGAACAACAACATGGGAGTGGATATTACAACAGAACAAAGGAAGTAGGAGATCCTGTAGTAGCTATTATGGCCATAGAGTCATAGGTAAATCCATAGAGAGTAGCTTCCCCTTTGTATTTTCATTCTATATAAATGAGAAAGGGATAGTCCTCATTTATGGTTAGGTTTTTCACCACAATGGGTTTTCCTAGGGTAAATCTTGTGTTGATTGTGTATTTCTTTGCTCTAGTTATTTTTCTTTCAATTCCAATTTTTTTAGCATTCAATGGAAATAAGTGATTTATGTAAATCACTCATCAACAACTATTTTGGCGGGTTTTATTCATTTATGTAAATAAGTGTTTTTCATTAGCTCTTATAGAATGCTTTCTATTTTTCCAATTCATTGAATTGAATTACACTTATATGACATTATTTCGATTGTTATTTTACATTTTCATATTAATTATGTATTTATTATTGTTTGAGACTGAAAATTTAGCCTCGTAGATGGTTAATGAGGAAAATATATCTTGGTTGGTAGTGTTGGATGTCTAAGGAACACATCTAGAGACACTGCAAAAAAAATCTTGGTGGCTTCTCATAGAGAGGTTGCACCTTGAAAGAGATACATAATTCAATGTAGCTAACACCATATGCACATATCTCTTGAGCTTGCACACCACGTTTTTTCCTTCCAAACACCCACTTTAACATTCTATATGTGTGCTTACAAACAATAACACCAATCATCACCCAATACTATTCTGGAAGACCACCTGCCTCTGTAAATGAGTCTTGGCATGGCACCTATATGAAGGCTAATTGTCACACAAGACCATTATAGAAGGATGACCATATTTGTAATCAATTTATCATGCATTTGTATAAATATCTGCACATACATATTGTTAGTATTTTTATATATTTTTCCCCTAGATAATGAGATTTGACTTCACAATTCCTCGTAGAACTGCGATGTTTTGTTTCTTATAGAAGCTAATCAATCGAAACTAATCAAGTGGATTGATACATTTATTTTTGGGCATTCAATTTTTGCAAACGGATGATGGTATCATTCTTTCTCAACAAAAATATGCTTTGGATCTTATAAAACAATTCAAAATGGATAACTGTAATTCTTGTGCTACACCTTATCAGTCGAGTCGAGCGTAAATTTGTCGACATACCATGACTATCCTCAAGTTGATGCCACTCTTTATTGACAATTATTTAGTAGCTTTATTTACTTAACTCACAATCAACTTGGTCTCTCTTCTGTTGTTAGTGTGGTTTCCCGGTTCATGAAAGAGCCTCAAGAAATCCAGTAGAAGGATGCAAAGAGAATTTTGATATATTAAAGTAACTTATCAGTATGGTAAAAGGTATTGTCACAGTACAAAACCGTTGGTAGTTTTCACTGATTCCGACTGGGTAGGTGACATTACGAAATGAAAGTCCACTTCTGGCTATTTGTTTCAGCTAGGTTATGGACCCTTGGTATAGTCGTGTAAGAAGTAGAAAGTAGTCTCCCTTTCGACTATAGAAGTAGAATATATTGGCACTGCCAATGCAGGTACATAGGCACTTTAGATTCATGTGCTTTTGGAAGAGATCGATTTTCCTGTTTAGACCTCGACTGTTATCCATTGTGACAATCAAAGTAAATTATATGTTTGTTGATTATCCTTTTTCTCATAGAAAAATGAAGCATGTTGAACTTCATGTTCATTACTTGAGATGGTTGATATAGGAAAATGTTGTCTCACTTGTTTATTGTAGGATATATGATCAATTTTTTATATCTTTACAAATCCTCTGCCAAAATCTAGGTTTGTGAAACTCCGGGCTATCCTTGTGCTTCAAGAAGATGCAATTATGGGGGGGTGTTCAAAGAATGTAATTTCACCTCATGAATCTCCATATCATTGTTCTAATGGGGGGGGGGGGTGGAACCTAATCCTATGTAGGTTCATCACACCTCTGGATATTCTAGAGACAACTATTTTAAAGAAATAAAAAAACTAGCAAAGCAGTCAATTGGAGGCCCAACTAAACAATCGATTGAATGGTTGATGAGGTTGTGGTTGGCTTGAATAGAACAACCAAATAAACTATGGGATGTTGCAAATTTCCTATAAATAGTTAGAATCAGTTACCCATATTTGTGTACCAAATCATCCTCACTTCAAGGGAATTTTTTATATCTAGAAACTATAAAAGAATGACCCTATGGGTTGTGATGATAATGACTTATGTTTCAATTGATATTGAATAATGCATTGTTATGTTTTGATAATAATGCATGGTGCTCAAGTGTTGTAACGATTTCTTTAGAAACCACCTCTCTTCTTGGAATATAGTTTCCTTCTACTATTTCCTTTTTGTGTTTTATGGTTCATATGAAGAGGTTCCCCAACAGGAAGTTACATCCAAATCTAAACACTAAGAACCACAATAAGGATGCCAAGAAGAAGAAACTTCTAGCCATGCATTCAATCAAATAGGTTGATAGAAACTCAAATGTGGATGATAAGATTGGATGCATTTTAGTACAAAAAGAGATACATTTGAGTATCCTTCATCAGAAGGAAGAGAAGGAGATGAAAAAATCCTTCAAATATATCAATACTACATCATAATATCTTACAACCTCATTTTAGACATCATTACACATGTAATATTAACATTACGCATTCCAACAATATACAGCTTTACATCCATAAACAAATGGGAAGACAAAAGTAGTCAACAAGACTATAGTGTAGCCTTTGAGGGGTTGCAATTAGAAACATCCAAAGACTTGGGATGAAAATATGCCCTACATCCAACATTCTTAAAACATATTAGTCCACAATTCCACTGGGAAGTCCTCTTTTGAAACTTATTTTTGGTATTTACCACCTTCACATATACATGTTGTTTATGGACAACAAGGGGGACTGAGGGAAGACACCACTAGTGAAGCATTAAGAATCGAAGAATTCATTGATATTATTAGTCCAATCTAATTGCATGTATAGGATACATTGGATAAGTCACATGAAAATTAGAAGTCTAGACAGGATCAACACAAGTTTGAGAAAACATTCAAGGTGGGAGATGGAGTTTCGTTGTACTTGAATAAGGAAATAATACAAGGTCCTTGTAAGAATATCAAGGAATTATGGTATGGTCCTTTCGAAGTGTCGTAGAATGTGGGAGATAGTTCCTAGAGACTCAGTACACCCCCATATATGCACATTTACTTAGTAGTGAATGTGGAAAATCTAAAATTCTATTAACCTTTTTTAATGGATAGGAACCTAAGTAGGTCTTACCTTCTATAGAGGACTTAGTACCAGAACCTTATGTAGAGCTATAAAAAAATACAGTTTTGCATAAGAATTCCAGAACAACCAGGAGATAACAATACACACTATGTTATGTGGGGTTGAAAAGACAAATTCTAGGCAAGGCTAAATGGTACTCCAAGGAGAAGTTAGAGGAAAAATTTATTCACCTCATTTAGTAAAATATTTTGGGATCAAAATCCTCCCAAAATGGGGACGTGTGATTTGAAATGGATCAACATATAATTTTTCATCTATTTTGGTGCTTTATGGGTGGAGAGATTGGATGAATTGACTTATAGGGCCCATTTTAGGGGCAAGCCTCACTTTGTAGAATTAGGGTCCATATCCTATTTGGTCCTATTTGAGGGATTAAATGGTGTTTTTTGTGGTTAAAATTCCATCACTTACACCATTCCCCTTGAAGCTATTCTACACTCCGAGACCTTTCCAATGGTCCAAGGATGGCCTCAATCGGAGTCTGTATGTCGAAGTTATTCCTCCCATAAGTTTTCCTATCTGGTTGACCACAAAGTAGATTCTATGTCAACTCTCATTTATCACACATGCATAGATATTCATGTATGGACTTTCAAGAACATTCTAGAAGGTCCAAAAACCCAACCCTAATCAAGTATTGATGCATGCAAAAACCCTAAAATTAACCCTAGACAGCTATCAAGCTATGTTAAAACCATGCCATTGGGAGAAGAAGAGGTTCCATTCTTATGATGATATTATATTTTTCCATAGTTGAACAACAACATGGGAGTGGATATTACAACAGAACAAAGGAAGTAGGAGATCCTGTAGTAGCTATTATGGCCATAGAGTCATAGGTAAATCCATAGAGAGTAGCTTCCCCTTTGTATTTTCATTCTATATAAATGAGAAAGGGATAGTCCTCATTTATGGTTAGGTTTTTCACCATAATGGGTTTTCCTAGGGTAAATCTTGTGTTGATTGTGTATTTCTTTGCTCTAGCTATTTTTCTTTCAATTCCAATTTTTTTAGCATTCAATGGAAATAAGTGATTTATGTAAATCACTCATCAACAACCATTTTGGCGGGTTCCATTCATTTATGTAAATAAGTGTTTTTCATTAGCTCTTGTAGAATGCTTTCTATTTTTCCAATTCATTGAATTGAATTACACTTATATGACATTATTTCGATTGTTATTTTACATTTTCATATTAATTATGTATTTATTATTGTTTGAGACTGAAAATTTAGCCTCGTAGATGGTTAATGAGGAAAATATATCTTGGTTGGTAGTGTTGGATGCCTAAGGAACGCATCTAGAGACACTGCAAAAAAACTCTTGGTAGCTTCTCATAGAGAGGTTGCACCTTGAAAGAGCTACATAATTCAATGTAGCTAACACCATATGGACATATCTCTTGAGCTTGCACACCACGTTTTTTCCTTCCAAACACCCACTTTAACATTCTATATGTGTGCTTACAAACAATAACACCAATCATGACCCAATACTATTCTAGAAGACCACCTGCCTCTGTAAATGAGTCTTGGCATGGAACCTATATGAAGGCTAATTGTCACACAAGACCATTATAGAAGGATGACCATATTTGTAATAAATTCATCATGCATTTGTATAAATATCCACACATACATATTGTTAGTATTTTTATATATTTTTTCCCTAGATAATGAGATTTGACCTCACAATTCCTCATAGAACTGCGATGTTTTGTTTCTTATAGAAACTAATCTTTAATGTTTTGTTTCTTATAGAAGCTAATCAATCGAAACTAATCAAGTGGTTTGATACATTTATTTTTGGGCATTCAATTTTTGCAAACAGATGATGGTATCATTCTTTCTCAACAAAAATATGCTTTGCATCTTCTAAAACAATTCAAAATGGATAACTATAATTCTTGTGCTACACCTTATCAGTCGAGTCGAGCATAAATTTGTCGACATACCGTGACTATCCTCGAGTTGACGCCACTTTTTATTGACAATTATTTAGTAGCTTTATTTACTTAACTCACAATCAACTTGGTCTCTCTTCTGTTGTTAGTGTGGTTTCCCGGTTCATGAAAGATCCTCAAGAAAGCCAGTAGAAGGATGGAAAGAGAATTTTGATATATTAAAGTAACTTATCAGTATGGTAAAAGGTATTGTCATGGTACAGAACCGTTGGTAGTTTTCACTGATTTCGACTGGGTAGGTGACATTACAAAATGAAATTCCACTTCTGGCTATTTGTTTCAGCTAGGTTCTGGACCCTTGGTATAGTCGTGTAAGAAGTAGAAAGTAGTCTCCCTTTCGACTATAGAAGTAGAATATATTGGCACTGCCAATGCAGGTACATAGGCACTTTAGATTCATGTGCTTTTGGAAGAGATCGATTTTCCTGTTTAGACCTCGACTGTTATCCATTGTGACAATCAGAGTAAATTATATGTTTGTTGATTATCCTTTTTCTCATAGAAAAATGAAGCATGTTGAACTTCATGTTCATTACTTGATACGGTTGATATAGGAAAATGTTGTCTCACTTGTTTATTGTAGGATATATGATCAATTTTTTTTATATCTTTACAAAGCCTCTAGCAAAATCTAGGTTTGTGAAACTCCAGGCTATCCTTGTGCTTCAAGAAGATGCAATTATGAGGAGGTGTTCAGAGAATGTAATTTCACCTCTTGAATCTCTATAGCACTGTTCTAATGGGGGGGGGGGGTGTTGGAACCTAATCCCATGTAGGTTCATCACACCTTTGGATCTTCTAGAGACAACTATTTTAAAGAAATCAGAAAACTAGCAAACCAGTCAATTGGAAGCCCAACTAAACAATCGATTGAATGGTTGATGAGGTTGTGGTTGGCTTGAATAGAACAACCAAATAAACTATGGGATGTTGCAAATTTCCTATAAATAGTTAGAATCAGTGACCCCTATTTGTGTACAAAATCATCCTCACTTCAAGGGAATTTTTTATATCTGGAAACTATAAAAGAATGACCCTATGGGTTGTGATGATAATGACTTATGTTTCAATTGATATTGAATAATGCATTGTTATGTTTTGATAATAATGCATGGTGCTCAAGTGTTGTAACGATTTCTTTAGAAACCACCTCTCTTCTTGGAATATAGTTTCCTTCTACTATTTCCTTTTTTTGTTTTATGGTTCATATGAAGAGGTTCCCCAACAGGAAGTTACATCCAAATCTAAACACTAAGAACCACAATAAGGATGCTAAGAAGAAGAAACTTCTAGCCACGCATTCAATCAAAGAGGTTGAGAGAAACTCAAATGTGGATGAGAAGATTGGATGCATTTTAGTACAAAAAGAGATACATTTGAGTATCCTTCATCACAAGGAAGAGAAGGAGATGAAAAAATCCTTCAAATATATCAATATCCAGATCAAGAATACGAAGGTATATACTCAATTCAATTCTGATTCATAGGTCAATCTGATATCAGAACTAGATCTAGAAAATAAGCTTGGATTGGAAGTACATGATCACCCTAGCCCTTATCCATTAGGATGGGTAAGTAAGGATACAGAACTTAGGGTCACAAAATAATGTAAGATCAAATTTTCCTTAAGTTCATATTATATTAATGAATTGGAAGTAGATATAGTAGCCCTTGATGTTTGTGGTGTAGTGTTTGGAATTCCCTTCATGTATCAGAGGGATGTGATCTTCATGAGTAGAGAAAACCAATACTGCTTAATCAAGTATGGGAAATATTTCATCATCAATGTACACAAAAGTAAATTGAATATCTCTCTCATAAGTTCCAACCAAGAAAAGAACTTGATCAGTTCAAGTAAAAAGTCTGTGTTTCTTTTCTTAATACATAATCAACAAGAAGGTGAATTGGAAAAAGTAAAGGCATCTTTGGAGGGATGTAGAAAAGAGAAAAAATACCAGTAGGAGAAAATTTTACATGCATATAGAGAAGTGTTGTAGGATCCTAGAGGGATACATCCTAAGAGGGAAATGGAGAATGAGATGCATCTACTACTAGATTCTCCATTGTCAAATATCGCGATGCATAGACAATCTATTTTGGAAGAAAAAGAAGTGAAGAAGAAGTTGTAGCAATTGCTAGAGCAAGGAGTAATATGACCAAGCACCTCACCTTGCGGGTCACCTATTATCATAGTACCCAAGAAGGATGAAACTTGGAGGATGTGTATTGACTACATATATCTAAACAAACTCACCCTCAAGAATCAATACCCTATACCCAAGATAGATGATTTTCTAGATCAGTTGTAGCATGCCAAGTACTTCACCACATTGGATCTCAAATCGATACCACCAAGTATGAGTGAAAGAAGAGGACATTTAGAATACCACCTTCAAGACTAGGAAAGGTATATATGAATGGTTAGTTATTCCTTTTGGTTTATGTAATGCACCAACTACATTTATATGTTTGATGAATGTCATATTATGACCCTTCATAGATTCATTTGTAATAGTATATTTGGATGATATATTGGTTTATACTGCTACCTGGAAAGAGTATATATTGCATCTCAAGTAGGTGTTGGCGACCTTGAAAAAACATCAACTGCTAGAAAACATTAATAAATATGAATTTTCTCATTAGTCTTAGGTGTATTTGGGGTATGTGATTGGTGGAGGAGAACTTAAGATCGATGTTGCAAAGCTAGAGGGAATTATTGAGTGACCTAATCCTACAAATGTTATTGAAGTTAGGATCTATTGGGGGGTAACAAAATACCTTCAGAAGTTCATATCATTTTTTTTAGTTGTGGCTGCACCTCTCCATTCCATAACATCATGTACCAATGGGTTCTAGTGGGGAAAGAATCAACAAAAATCCTTTGAGGAGCTCAAGTGAAATATCAATTAGGCACTAGTTCTCGTATTTCCTAACTTGCAGAATGCTTTTGAATTGGAGACAGATGCAAGTGGGTATACTATGGGAGTGATTTTTATGTAAGGAGGGAGGACACTATGTTATCATTCTGAAATGTTCCATGGTGGAGTCCTGAACTATCCTACATATGCTAAGGAACTCTAGGCATTAGTTCAAGATGTTAAGAAGGGGAAGCACTATCTGATAGGAAAGGAGACCATCATTCACACTAATCACCAATTGTTGCAGTATTTGTATGCCTAGAGTAAGATACTTTAAACATGACACTACAAGTGGATGGGATTTTTACAATAATTCCATCTAATAATCGAATATAAGAATGAAAATACAAACAAGTTGGCATAGATGTTCTCAAGGTAATCGACAATAAAGATCATAGATTTAGGTACTCTTACGCATATGGATCCTTTAACCCATGATGCATACAAGGAGGAATACATGGAAGATAAGTACTTCAAGGAAATATTTCAACAACTACATGGCCAATTCCATGTAGAAGAAGGTGACAACAAGGTTGACTATCATATCCAGTATGGGTTACTTTACAAGTTGGAAAAGGTTTGTGGTTCCTAAAAGTGAGAGGGTGTAACTCATGAGAGAGGCTCACACCTCCAAAGTTGTAGGGAATTTTGGTGTTGGGACGACAATTTATAACTTACAAAGGTATGTTTATTGGCCTAGAAGGAAAGAATATGTAGCTTGATTTATTAGAGGATGCATACTTTGCTATATAAGCAATACCAATAATAGGAAGCAAGGTCTATACCATCCATTACCTATTACTATGAGACCATGGGAGAGCATCTCCACAAATTTTGTGGGTGGACTACCAAACACTAGGAAGGGACATGACTATTTATTTGTGGTAGTTGAAAATTTTAGCAATATGTGCATTCTTATGCCTTGTAAAAATATCATTAAAAGACATAAAGTAACAAACATGTTCTTTGAGTAGGTATGGGTGCACTTCTAGATACCAAGGAGTATCATCTCAGACAGGGATACTATATTTCTCAATTCCTTTTGGACTACACTTTGGGAGAATATGGGCACTAAGTTGAAGAGATCCATGTTAGAATATTGATACATATGCAGTAAACATACAACAATACATTTACTAACAAGTACATCGATAGTAAGAATATACTAGTCTAGCCTTCTATCAATACAAGCCCTGTATAATCAAAGTAGTAAGTAAGAGACAAGAGAAAAAGAATTATACACTAGATATATGTGGTAAAACCCCAAATGGGGAAACATCCATGGGAAGGTATTGTCTTCTTTATTCTTCAGAAATTTCCAATCTTACACTTGATATCCACTCCACATATGCATATCACAACTTTACAATAACATCACAATAGAGTGACTTTCATACCCAAAGGGTCTCCTTCACCTCTATTATATAGATAGAGATATGGAAGAATAACATCCCCAAATACAGGTGGGATAAATGATTTTCCACCTCCGTATATAATGAACAATAATAGGAGAATATTACTCCATGATGCATGTGAGATAACTCCTTTTACATAATATATAGACAATTATTCCTTCGTTTGGTAAATAATACATCATAATATATTACAACATCATATTAGACGTCATTACACATGTAATATTAACATTATGCATTACAACAATCTACAACTTTCCATCCATAAACAAATGGGAAGACAAAAGTAGTCAACAAGACTTTGGTGTAACTTTTGAGGGGTTGCAATTAGAAGCATCCAAAGACTTGGGATGAAAATATGCCCTACATCCAACACTCTTATAACATATTAGTCCACAATTCCACTGGGAATTCCTCTTATGAAACTTAATTTGGGTATTTACCACCTTCACATCTAGATGTTGTTTATGGACAACAAGGGGGATTGAGGGAAGACACCACTAGTGAAGCATTAAGAACTGAAAAATTCATTGTTATTGTTAGTCACATGAAAAGTACAAGTCTAGACATGATCAACACAAGGTTGAGAAAACATTCAAGGTGTGAGATGGAGTTTGGTTTCACTTGAATAAAGAAAGACTACAAGGTCCTTGTCAAAATATCAAGGAATTATGGTATGGTCCTTTCGAAGTGATGGAGAAGGTGGGAGATAATGCCTACAGACTCGCTCTACCCCCATATATGCACATTTACTTAGTAGTGAATGTGGAAAATCTAAAATTCTATTAACCTTTTATGATGGATAGGAACCTAAGCAGGTCTTACCTTTTATAGAGGACTTAGTACCAGAGCCTTATGTAGAGCTATCAAAAAACACATTTTTTCATAAGAAGTCTAGAACAACTAGGAGATAACGATATGAACTCTGTTATGTGGGGTTGAAAAGACAACTTCCAGGAAAGGCTAAATGGTACTCCAAGGAGAAGTTAGAGGAAAAATTTATTCACCTCATTTAGTAAAATATTTTGGGGATCAAAATCCTCCCAAAATGGGGAGGTGTGATTCAAAATGGATCAACATATATTTTTTCATCTATTTTTGTGCTTTATGGGTGGAGAGATTGGATGAATTGACTTATATGGCCCATTTTAGGGGCAAGCCTCACTTTGTAGATTTGGGGTCCATATCCTATTTGGGCCTATTTGAGGGATTAAATTGTGTTTTTTGGGGTTAAAATTCCATCACTTGCACCATGCCCCTTGGCGCTATTCTACACTCCGAGTCCTTTCCAATGGTCCAAGGATCGCCTCAATCGGAGTCCGTATGTGGAATTTCTTCCTCCCATAAGTTGACCTATCTAGTTGACCACCATGGTACAAAGTAGATTCTATGTCAACTCTCATTTATCACAGATGGGGAGCTAGTCATGTGTGGACTTTCAAGAACATTCTAGAAGGTCCAAAAACCTAACCCTAATCAAGTATCGATGCATGCAAAAACCCTAAAATTAACCCTAGACAACTATCAGGCTATGTTAACTACCATGCCATTAGGAGAAGAAGAGGTTCCATTCTTATGATATTATATTGTTTCATAGTTGAACAACAACATGGGAGTGGATATTAGAACAAAACAAAGGAAGTAGGAGATCCTATAGTAGCCATCTTGGCCATATAGTCATAGGTAAATCCATAGAGAGTAGCTTCCCCTTTGTATTTTCATTCTATATAAAAGAGAAAGGGATAGTCCTCATTTATGGTTAGGTTTTTCACCATAATGGGTTTTCCCAGGGTAAATCTTGTGTTGATTGTGTATTTCTTTGCTCTAGTTATTTTTCTTTCAATTCCAATTTATTTAGCATTCAATGGAAATAAGGTAATAAAAAGAAATAAGTTGTAAGATTTGTTATGACGAATTGTTCAAGATCATTTTGGATTGGGGGTGGAATCCATTGCTAATTTATATGGTTGGGTGGTAAATTACTCATCAACAACCATTTTGGTGGGTTCCATTCATTTATGTAAATAAGTGTTTTTCATTAGCTCTTGTAGAATGCTTTCTATTTTTCCAATTCATTGAATTGAATTACACTTATACGACATTATTTCCATTGTTATTTTACATTTTTATACGAATTATGTATTTATTATTGTTTGAGACTGGAAATTTAGCCTCATAGATGGTTAATGAGGAAAACATATATCTTGGTTGGTAGTGTTGGATGGTTAATGAACACATCTAGAGACACTACAAAAAACTCTTGGTAGCCTCTCATAGAGAGGTTTCACCTTGAAAGAGCTACATAATTCAATGTAGCTAACACCATATGCACATATCTCTTGAGGTTGCACACCAATTTTTTTCCTTCCACACACCCACTTTAACATTCTATATGTGTGCTTACAACCAAGAACACCAATCGTCACCCAATACTGTTATGGAAGACCAACTGCCTTTGTAAATGAGTCTTGGCATGGCACCTATATGAAGGCTAATTGTCACCCAATACCATTATAGAAGGCTGACCATCTTTGTAATCAATTCATCATGCATTTGTATAAATATCTACACATACATATTGTTAGTATTTTTATATATTTTTTCCCTAGATAATGAGATTCGACCTCACAATTCCTCATAGAACTTTGACATATAATATTCTTCATTCTCTTAATATTTCTCCATCGTATTATTATGTATTTCCCACATTTTAATGATTAACGAAAGATCTTCAATGGTATACCCTTTCTCAATTGTGAATGTCTATGTAATTAGGTAGTATTTCTAGTATCAGTGCAAGCTAATGATGGTCTGTTTTTACATGTTAGATGTAGCTAAATTGAAAAATAATCTTTCAACTTTCATGGGTATTTTGACATACCTACATAATGAATCTTGCTTAGATAGTAAAAAATATTAAACATAGGAAATTGAATAAAATTTCCGAATATATAAATTTCATTTATTTTTTCAACAAATGATAAGGTATATGTCCATGTTAGTGTATCCTTGGAGTACCTAAATGATGGAATGAATAAAAAATTGGCAAACATTTAGATAAGAAATAGTACTAGTGCAACACTATTTTTCCAAAATAAAATTAGTACTTTTAAATATTTTTTAAAATTATCTAAGTCATTAGACCTCGAAATTAATACGCCAAGTCTTAGTGCAACTTTTCAAGGTCTTAATGTAATGATGCTAGAATGGATTTTTTATAGCATGTAGAGATCAATGTCTAGTAGTGCAACATATAATTTTTTTATGAAATGGTTGAGAAAAGAAAAAGTTATGGCATAAATATGATACGTTTTCTAAAAATCGAGTTGCATCTAAAAGGTCCACCAACTTCATGCACTCACCCTCTACATTTGTGTTTGTTCATGGTGATTTTTATATCACTAAATTTTTCTATACTAAAATTTTTCCTTGGCACCGCACATCTTAAGTTCTTGTCATAGATATAAAAAGGAAAAATAATCAAAATGGGATGATCTCTCATAAATAAATCGACAATTAATTAAAAATATAAACCTATCTATGTGATATGGATTATAGCTGAAGAAATTAACTCAATCATTTGTTGTCACTCAATCATTTGTTGTCAATGGTTTTACACATTTAGCTACTTTCATGATAATATATACTTAATTTGAATCACTTACATTAGACAAAGTAACCCACCACCTAGATAAATTTAATAAGAATGACAACTAACACTGAAGAAGATTCTCTTATATTTCTCCACTAAATTTCCCGTGAACAAAATCTAATATGAATTATACATTAAAAAACCTTTAAAATTCTTGTATAAATATGAAAGTACCCATACAAATTTCCTTTTGAAATAATAGAATCATTATTTTACTAAAATGTTTAATACAACACTTTTAAACTTTAAAAAATGTTCAATACAACACTTTTAAACTTTAAATAAAGAGAGAGACACACATACAACTTTCCACCTCACTTTTTATGTGTTATATACTTTCAATCTTACCTTTTACTTTTTGTGGGTCTAAAATGGAATGATCCATGTCGATCCTTAGCGCCTAAGTTCTTTTGGTGAAAATAAAACTTATGATGTATGGGTCCATAAGTCCTAAAGTACATGCACCAGATTTACAAGCTTCCATGACATTTAAAAGTTGAAGGTAGAACTTTTAAAATAAGATAGTGTTATTCCACAACTTAGAGCGAAGTGAAATGTTGTATGGGTCCATAAGTTTCAACGCTATATTTACAAGCTTGGATCTCATCTGATAATGGGAGGTATAACTTTTAAAATAAAATATGATTAGGTTGATGGGTGTTATTCCACTACTTAGAGGGAAGTGAAAAGTGTAATTCAATTTATATTGATATCAATACAATTTACGTTTTTAATATAAAAATATGTTAGTTTATGGAAAATAATTATTAACGATTATGATAATGTGATTATGATTAAGTTTTTTTATTAAATGAGGAGAGATAAAAATATAGTAGTAGGTACAGTTTGTGGTGGTCTTATCAGATGTAGCCATCATTCATGGAGATCCACAGTGTCATAGAGGTTTTGATAAAAAAATATACAAAAATCCCTTCCCAATATAGGGAGACCACGGAGACCAGGGTAGACAAGTAGTAAAGCCTAAAACCCAGTATTTTCGGGCACTGTGTAACATACTAAAAAACAGATAAAAGTAAAGCTGCTGAAAAACACAGGGAGGAACCTTCTTAATGGGCCACTGAATGTGCTTCTGCATCGGAGGGAGTTTCTTCCAGGATTGGGCAACCATAGTATTCTTCTTCCTCCGAGTCTTTCGCAGGTGGCTGAGTGTCTTTCACACGGATTTTAATTGGCAGGGGTGCAGTCTTCCTGTTGGCGGGAGCATTTCCATCTTGTTTGTTGCGAGTTCTTTTAGTGAGAACAGGGCCCATGGTGGAGGGGATGGGGAAGGAGAGATGAGCCGATTCATTGCCTTTCTGAGAGTCCATCACCTTGCCCAATGGAAAGAACAAGCCCTTGTATTTCTATTTGTTCAAATGTTTCCTTTCCAAGTGGAGTGACCAAGTTGCTAGGTGTCACATTGGCTTTAGCAGCTGAGGGGGAAACTCCATGAGTGCTGAGTGTGGCTGCCATGTTTGGAAGGGTAGCTCGCAATGTCTGAGTGGCATATTGAGCAGTGGCCCAATTGGAGAGCATATCGTCCATGAGTTCGCCCAACATATTCCTTACCAGCCAGTAAGGGTCCCAAGGTTGTTCCTGACCCCCCTTGGAAATATTGTATGCTATTAGCCTGGCTTCCCAATTATTGACGAGCAGACTGACCATAATTGAAACCTCAACTCAATAGCCTTTCGTGGTTTCCCTGTTTTCTGGATGTCATTCTTTTTCCCTTTGGTGCCTTTCGGTCGACCCATGGAGTCAGTCCAGAGGATGGCACAAATGCAGGAAAACTTGAGCTCGTAGAGTGCAATGGCAGGAATAGGAGGAGCCTAATACAGAATGATGATCATGGCTAAAGTGCTATTGAAGAGGCTAGAGTGCCACTCAGCTGGCAATATTAACACCACACGCCGGAGGGACATGAGAATGGTGCACGACAAGCCAGGCGAGGCTGGTTGAGAAGACTTTGCCACTTGAAGAGTTAATGAGGCCTGCCACTTGACCTCGCTTCTTTTGTATTGAAAAAAGTTAATTGACATGTTTTATTAAGTTGAGTTTCAAAAACTATCTTTTGATATAACATATTTTTAATTTTATTACTAAATTATTTTTTTACATAATATATTATTTTTTCATTTTCTCAAGAAAAATATTATTCATGTTATGATGTTAAGTAAAAGAAAAAGTGAAACTACCCAAAAACAGAGATATAAATGATTTGATTTTCTTTTTATTAAGTTGAGAGGCACTTTTTACAATATATGGAGAAAGAATAATTCAGTAATTTAATGCAGAGTTGACATGTGACATTTTAATAAAATATTAAGTATATAAAATTTTACAATATAAACCCTAATTTAAAATTCAAAACTAGTACGAAGAGAAATATAAATCCGTGTTCAATGTAAATGACATTTTAATAAAATATTAAAATTCAAAACAGAAGCGATATACATTTCAATTAATTAAAACTAAAAAAAATAATTAAACGATACAATATAAGAGTTGATGATTAAATCAAGGTTTCTTAAAACTTTACCTTTAAAACAGATTGGGTAGATGGAAAATTAAGAGAAATTTATACTATTAATAAATCAACGTGCAATATACACGTATCAAAACAATTAATAAACCCAAAATTAAAATAAGTAACTGTATCTCAGATTGAAAAACATGGAAGATGCTCTGAAATTCGTCCACTGTGCAATCTACATCATCTAGACGAATATGCAGCGTCATATATAATTGATTTACAGTGAAAAGTCGTCTAAATATGATGGAGCGTTCACATGCTTTACTTTTACTTTAGCTTTATTTTATAAGCCATTACTTTAAGCGTACTTTGCGTTTATGTTGTTTTTTTTTCTCTTGACTTTATCTCTGTATAGAGAGAATCCTATGTAATTCACATTAAGTGTTTGAATCTCCGTATCGATTTGATACCGACAAACGCACCTTGATGCTTCACGCGTTAACTTTAAAATCTAATTTAACAACCCTGAATGCGACTTTGTGTGAACATAATTTGGAATTATCACAGAAAAGGAGCAATAAAAATTGAAGGCGTACAACAGGTGGACCATGCACAGCTAAGCGGCCCATTAAATTAAGTTGGCAGGTCAATTACATGCACTGTATCCACAATAATTCTCAACAACCGGAAAATATAATTTTCAACAACCATACACAAATTTCCATGGATTATCTGCATCTTCCTCCTTTTGGCTTCCTGATTCGATGCAAGACTGCTGGACACCATTGACACGGACGCGCGATCAACGTGTCATTATTCGACGACGTCACCCTGCAACCCCACAGCATAAGAAAAAAATTAGAATTTGCAGCAAATGTCGGTATCTTGACATAATGCTTATTGCAAGTCAATTGTCGTCATAATTCCTGTAAAATGTCGATGTCTCGTCATAATGATAGCTAATGGTCGTTCCATCCTAGCGATGGATGATGTTGGGGAAGCCAAAGTAAAAGATATGTTTCGCTAAGAGGTTACAGGTTCAAATTCAGATCTAAAAGATTATAAGGTGAGTTGCATTTATAGTGAAGGTAGAACAAATGTTTCGTTAAGAAGTTACAGATTCAAATCCAAATCTAAAAGATAACATTGTGAGTTGTATTTATAGTAAAAAATAAACAGATGTTTTAACTTAGAGATTACAGATTCAAATCTTGATCTTGAAGATGTAGAGTATGTGTACTTTGATAAATTTTAACAATAAAATCAATATATCTCCAAGATCTTTATCCTACAAACAAGGAGTATCGAGTATGTCAATTTAATATCTATACAATAATTTTAAAATTAAATTATTATTATTATTATTAAAAATTATAATATAAAAACAACTATATAGATATAAATATAAAATCTTAATATCAATATTGGATTAAAAATCAATCAAAACATTCAAACTATTGTATTAAAATTAATCGCCAGAGATGTTATAATATATATAAATATATATAATAAATAAGTAATATTTATATATAAATTTAAAAAATATAATATTTAAAATATTATATATATATAAAAGAAAATATATATTAAATGTCAACATAAAGAAATATACTATACATATATGATATTTACATATTTAAATAGTATATATGAAATCATATTTTTATATATATTTATATACATATAAATTTTGAATTTTATGTTGAATCAATTATTGTAGATAATAATAAAAATTATTATTATTGATTTACAGGTGGTCACGTATCTCAACAAGTTTATTTTATACTTCTCAAGTAAAAAGTCAATACAGCTTTTCCCAAAATAGGTTTAATAATGGTTTCTTAGCAACTTACCACTCTAATCGAAATATGTAGAATATACAATGATCTTATAAAAATGTTTTGATTAAATAGATTAATATGGATTGATATCATAATTTTTTTTTTATTTATTTGCATGTGGCCACTTTGTATCTAACCTACTTTACTTTGATTTGAGGAATTCTAATACCAACATTGTTATAAAGTAAAAAGTCAATATAACTTTTTCCAAATTATGTTATAAGTTTAGTAATGGTTTTTTTAAGCTACTTACCACTCAAATCAAAATATGTATCATAATTTTTTTATTAGATAAATTAAATACATTAAATAGTAGTTTATTAATTAGAATTGCATTAATTTTTTAATTATTATATTTAGAAAAATATTATTATAATCATACCAAAATAATTATAAATAAAGTTATGAAGGGAAATTCAAAGTGATTATGAAGAAGTTACAGGTTTGATTCTCTTTGATTCCTTTAGAGTTAACTTGAAATTTAAAAACACTAAAAATTAGTTAATAAAATATAATTTGAGTAATAGAAAAGAAAAGATAGATAATATTATTAAGTATAGACATCCCAATACTAATTGATTTTACACATAAGTAAAATATAAAGCTATATATTTTGATTTTTATTTGACCTTTTAATATATTAAAAATAAAACAAATCTAAAATAATAAATAAATTAACATAATACCAATTATTAATATAAAAATCAAATAATTTTACATTACATTAAAATTGATTAACTATTATAAATTTATGAAAATGAGATATACAAATTTTCACAGTTTAAGTGAAAGAAATTTATAAAAATAATTAAAAGAATTAAAAAATATCAATATATATTGGTCATTGTAAATGGAAGTAAATGTAGAGTATATGGATTATTAATATGTATTCATAATAATAATACATTCAAGATTGTTGTCTTGATCATTGTAAATTAAAGTGGTTTTAAAATATATAGATTATTAATATGTATTTATAATAATAGTAAGTTTGATATTATTGTTCAGGTGAAAATATTTATTTCCCAATTACTATAATATTAAATATATTTTGAATTTAAATATATTACATTATTTCCACTAAATATATTTGAAATTCATTGAAAAAATTAAATATACTATAGACTATTGTGAAGTAGACTATATTAATTATCATTATAAATGCTGCTATTATAAATGCTGCTATTGTGAAGTAGACTATATTAATTAACATTATAAATGCTGCTATTGTGAAGTAGACTATATTAATTAACATTATAAATGCTGCTGCTGTAATGTAGATAACCCTTTACATTCCAACAACAGCAACATTCAAATACAATACTATATATATATATGAAAGAAAGGGAGGGTGAAGGGGTTTCTACTTTGAAATATTTTTAGTTCCACTTTTGGATTCCTCCTATGATCATCCTCAAAAGACCAAAATTACTCACAGACCTATGGCCTGATTGATATATATATATATATATATAAGGCCACGTAAATGTAAATGGAACTGAAAGTGGAATTTTGAGGATGGAAAGTCTGTAATTGCTAAAAACAAATATGTGCTCCCTGTTGCAGCAATATTGAGCAATAGGTTGAATTTAATTTTTTTTAAAATGGCAGCGTGCACAATTCAGGATTGATTAGTCCTGCAACAGGATTCTGTGCATAGAGGGTTTTGATACATTGATTAGGGTTTGACAGGTGCTGTAGTTACCTTTTTGGCTGTGCCTGAATGCCTGTCTGAGAAAGGAGAGGAAAACAACAATAAGCGCAACACCAGCAAGAAGCCCAATGATTATCGCCACAGTTTTTCCTGCATCGTCGCCATTATCACTGCTGTCATTACCATTACCTGCATTGCACCAGAAAGAGACAATAAATGAAATTTCAAGAATCCATATTTATATATTAATATTTTCACAGATCAACATCTAAAACAAACTTTTGTAATTTTTTTCTCCACTTTTCTATAGCCATATATAACAGAGAGCAGTCATCCATAAATAAAAGCTAATAAGACAGCTTATTAATCTTATTTTTACCTACAAATTGATAACAAAAACAATAACCATATATAACAGAGAGCTGTCATCCATAAATAGAAGCTAATAAGACAGTCTATTAATCTTATTTTTACCTACACATTTCTAACCATATATAACAGAGAGCTGTCATCCAGAAATAGAAGCTAATAAGACAGTTTATTAATCTTATTTTTACCTACACATGGATAACAAAAACAAAATTTTAAGGTTTTCAAAAATATTTTAAAATCTATTCTAAATATTATAATTAATTAAAAAATAAAAAAATTATTTCATTGTTAACAAAGATGCAGGAATTTGAAACCATTTTGTCCATTAAAGAAATTGTAAATTTTTTTGGTATAAAAGACTTATTTTTACACGAAATACATATCCTTTATCATAAGGTCAATTTAAACTATTTTTTTTGGTAACCTTTGTATTGAACAAAAAAAATTTGACCTAATTGAGAAAATGTAATAACCTTTGTATTGAACAAAAAAAATATTTGACCTAATTGAGAAAATGTGAGAATATAATTGACAAAATTTAACCAAAGAGCGAGAGTGAGAGCATGGATTGACCAGAAGACTCGCGGTAAAACCCGTCCTGTGCATAACGCACATAGCATTTGGTGAGATAAAGCTGGCCAGACACAGTAGCCCCGCAGAGGACCTTGAGCTTCTGCACGGCTGAATTGATGCAGTCGCTGCAGTCTGAAGCCGAAAGATCTCCTTCACATTGCGCAAGGCCGTGGACAAATCCCGTGGAGGAATCCCCAGCAGTGGTGAGCCGAAACCCGTTGCTGCCGTCGGAACTCGTGGTCAGCAAACTACTGAGCACCGTACTGAGATGGCTATTGAAATTGTCGTCGGAGCTCAGAGTCTGGCTGCAGGTCTTGTAGATAAATGCGTTGTCGGCCTGGCCAAAGAAATTGATTTTATCGTAGTGCATGTGGCAGCCATCGAGCTGGATTCGAGCCCCGCGGGCTTGAAAACAGACCTGGGAGATCTGCGACATAGCATTCTTTATGCAGTTGACGCAATCGTCGCTGCTCAGGTCGCCTCTGCAGTCATAGAGCCCGTAGACAGCGTCGCTCCCGGAGCCAACGCTGGCATTGTAGTAGTCCGAGCTGGAGGCTTGCCTGAGAAGAGTCGCGAGAAGGGAGTTCAGATTATTCCCGTAGTTAGTGCTGGTATTGTACGTTTCCTGCGAGCAGCCCTCGTATACGAAGTTCTGAGACTCTACAGGCCGTGCACAAATCAGAGCCAGGGATAACACAGCTGCTGCTAGAAGCTGCCAAAACGCCCGGCTCAATTCCATCATAGTAATAATAATAATAATATTCCTCTCTGCGTCCTCCTGTGTCAAATGCAGCAGAGTTTGCTTTAAAAAACAAAAACCCAAACCGCCCGTGATCCTGGCGCCGCGCTTAGAGGCACAGGGGCCTTGAATTTATGATAAGCGTGACGCGTGATTGCAGAAATCTGAGTGGCCAGGAGTCAAACGCTCCGACGCTCCCCTCGACGCCCATGGATTTCAAATCGACACCAGAAATGCACAGAAAAAATTGGTATAAAATGGGGCCAAAGTGCGGATTCGAGGAAGGGAAAGTAGTCGAATACGACAGGAGAAAAAAGAATCCCGGTATTTGTAAATATTCATGGATCCATGCGCTGTCTACCATTTCATTTCAACTATTCCCCACCACATCCCTAATTTTGTTCTCCCTCTTATTATTGGGGTTACAACTTACCTTCACATAATTGTCATGTCGTATAATTGTGGGGTTACAACTTCCCCTACTATATCTATCTCAAGGTAGGATCTATCCATCACGTGGTTACAGGATTCTTTTAAGTAGAGCTTGGTGGGGTCACCTAAAAAGTGAGTTATTTTAAGAATTAAAAATAGAGTAGTCTTAAAAGGCGACAATTTCACCTCTTTTCTAGAACATTTTTTTGATGGAATTTTAGAAGAATTTCTTAAATTCTTATAAATTAGTGATTTTGATGGAATCCTAGAAGAATTTTTTAAATTATATTAAAATTGCTTAATCCAAATATCTTAAGTTAAGGATTGCTAAATCAATTTAGAGTAGTTTAAACATGTGACAATTTTACCTTTTTTCTAGAACATTTTTTTTTATGAAATTTGAGAAGAATTTCTTAAATTCTTAAAAATTAGTGATTTTTATCAAATCCGAAGAATTTTTTAAATTATATTAAAATTGCTTAATCTAGATGTTCTAGGTTAAGGATGGCTAAATCAATCAATTTATACATTTCAGAACATTGATTTGAAACACACAAAATCCAACTTAAAAAAAAAATGAAAATTAGTAAGCTTTAATTTTTTTCATTAAAAATCATAACTTATTCATAAACGAGCATAGATCCATCTTAAACATGGATCTATCAAGCACCGAGAGGGGTCCAATTTGGCTGAGAATCCCGAGTGAGAATTCATGGCAGTTTGTGGAGAGTCTGCGATAGGTAAATTAATGTTGTCAAAGTTTCTAGTCATCAGAACATTACTGATAATGAGCCAAGGATGGCTACTGGTTTAAGTTTTAAGTTTTTTTTTTCAGCGGAAAAAATCTACTATTGATATTCAAGGTTGAATCAAATAGTACAAAGATACAGTAGATATATAGTAAAAAAGAAACAAAAATCCTTCAACATGATCCAGCCATCTAAGAGCAAGACAATTCTGCTGAGTACACTTGCCACCTGAGGAGAGTAGCAAATTACAGAGAGGCAGAAAAGCCACCAATGTATGTATCATCCCAAATGGAATTCACAATGAAAAAGTCACAAATACAGCTACCTTAAGCCAACAAACTGATCTAAAAAGTTGAGATAAATATCATCCAGATTTAGTCAAAAAAGAAAAGGGAACCATTATCCAAGACATTATTGTCGCACATTTTATAAAAGAACATTGATTTTTTTAATTACTTTTCACAATTTTTTATTTTATGAGTTAATATGTTTTTTTTTAAATACTTTCCATAATTTTTTATTTTATACGCCAACATGAATTTTTTTAATTATTGTGTTAGGTAGGAAGGTTACAACATTTCCCCATACTATACTGGGTTGTAAAGCACCTCGCTCCTTTGGATGTAGTAAGATAAGATAAGCTCAAAAGAATTTCATAAGTTAGGAAGAAGATCTTTCCTATTTCAAATATATAAAAATGAGAATATTACATATTAATTAATATTTTATTGTTTTCAAAATGGAAAATAATAGTCCTAGATTAATAGTTTTTATTTTTTATAAACTTCTTGCAACACCTTTAGAATTTATTCTCTTCATCCCTCAATAGAACTTTATTTGTAACTACCATATATAAGGGGTTTATGCCATTTTTTCTATCCTTAACATCTCTTCTTGACAAAACAATGTTCTATCTTTTGGATGTGTAACTTTCTAAATCACATGGGGTGGCAGGTGCGGGTGGGGTCTTATTTGATCCCGGAGGAAATAAAATTGAAGCCTTCTCGTGGGGATTAGGTAGTAAGACTAACAATGAGGCTGAATGGCTAGCACTTGTCTTCTC
Organism: Larix kaempferi; assembly: GCA_027924585.1. Lineage (NCBI taxonomy): Eukaryota > Viridiplantae > Streptophyta > Pinopsida > Pinales > Pinaceae > Larix > Larix kaempferi. The sequence goes on from BSBM01000770.1 coordinate 6,812,670, forward strand.
ACTAAATATGGTCTCCTCCTTTAGCATTGACAACCTCAGAGTATATGGGGACTCTAGACATGTCATTCAAATAATGAGAAGGGGTGCAGCTCCTCAAGGCTCGAAAGCTTATAGATACATGCAAAGAATAAAAACCAATCCTCATTTCTCTAAGGCCTCATTTTTCCACATCTGTCGAGAGAATAACAAGCTAGCGGATGCAGCGGCCAATAAAGGAACTTTGTTAGACATTGGGCACATTGAGGGCCTTAATGGTGCCATGGGGTTTCATTCCATCCCCTAACCAAAATGTCAAAGGTTAATTTTGTCATGGTTAAGGATAAGGAGGGGTCCTTAGGCCCCAAGAGGGTCCCCCTCTTCCCGTCTACCTTCGTCGGTGATGTGCCTCGCTCCTTCCCCATCGCTTCTACCACACGCCACCCTTTCCCTCGCTGTTGGCACATGGCCCCCAGTTGTGCTGTCAGCTCCCACGAGCCGCTATTTACTTCCCCACCTGCTTCTATCTCGTCGTGCTTCGAAATGGCTCGTCCTCCCCTTTCCAGCGCGTTGAGCCGGCTCTCCCTCTGCGATTTGGATTCACCTCCTTCCCGTCCCTGTCTACTGACTTCTTTCAGTTCTGGCACAATGCAAAATATCATGGAGGCCATAGCCGCACTGAACCGCACTATGGTTGATATCAAGCTCCCAGTTCGAAACACGTACAATGCAGTCTGTACCAGCGTGGACCAGCATGAGGAGATGGCTAAGGATCTAAACTACACTGTCACCCAGCTTTCTTGTCAGGACTCCAGGATTGACGATCTGGAGAAGAATTTGTTTGAGCTGATGGGCAAGGTATATATTCTGCAGGAAGACATCGTTGTTCTCACCGGGAAAACTCAGGGAAGCTGTGTCCAGGAAGATCTAACGGTCAATCAGGAGATTAAGCAGGAAAAGATGGACGCAGCCTCTGTCCATTTCAAAAGTTATGGATAATTTACAGTCTTAGCCCAGGTTCCACACTTTTGATGATTTAGTTCCTATGTTTTTTTGTATAATTCTCAACAATCAGTTTATCAGGGTTTATCCCTGCTCTATTTTGAACAGATTTAGAAAGACAATGCTTAGAACTTATACAGTCATGTTATTAGAAACTTTAGCTCCAATCTTTCAGACATTTGCTCCTCTGTCAAATATTTTTGAAAACATGTAATGAATGGCTGTGCACAACCTTTATAAATATATCTACTTCCCCTGTTCTTATTAAAAAAAAAAAACTTTCTAAATCACATAACTTTACGATCTTGTACATCCTTTGGCTCGAATGGTTTCACATATTTTCAATGTAATATCATGTCTATTGTTCTTTTGAAGAAAAACATAAATGAAAACAAAAAAAATCTAGAAATGCCTTAGTTGTAGGCAAATTCAATGCCAAAAAGGAATCTTCTCATAATCTAGACTCTAAGCCCGTGAGAAATTATCGCACTGTAATAACATCTTACTTTACAGGTCCTCAATGATGCTAATTTTAATATATATTCTAAGATATAACATATGTGAAAAGACCCATTTTAATTAATCTATATATGTTTTATTATTAATGTTGTTAATCTTAACATATATTAGATAACATATAATATACGTGAAAAGACTCATTTTAATTAATATATATATATATATATTAATATTAATCTTTAAAATATTTTTAATATTCATAAGAATTGTGAAATGCTAAAGATGAAGAAAAAAAATGGGAGCTAATTTTTTTTTTTTTTTTTTTTTTTATCTATGGGAATTGGTAATTGAAGTTGGTGGACTGGACACAAGGTTCAGGGATCCAATCTCGCTACCACTTTACCCTAGGAGAGTACGCCTGCCCCACAACGCACCCTCAAAACTGCAAAAAGGTTTGAACCAATGCTTAACAAACACACGGTTTCCAACTGATCTACACCTAAGAACTAGCCAAAATCACTTTTGTTATAGTCATAGTAGAAGGATAAAAAAAAAAACTTTAAATAACAAAAAGGTCTTATATCCAAAACAAAGAACTCCCCTCTAAACCTATTTGACAATCATCTATATTTTCATTAATTATACTAAAGGTTGTGAATTTATGAATAATGTCAACCTTGAAAGTCATCATTGTTCACATTAAAAACTCAAACCGTTATTAAGATGTAAATGTATTTATCCACACAATATAATTTAATATGTTGCTAATTTTAAATATATAATAATATAATAAATTAATTATATTTATTAATTTTAAATATATTTATCCAACTTTAAATTTAACTTATAATTTTTTTTTCAAATTTTATGTTTTTTCAATATTTTAATTTTTAATTTTTTTCTTTTATCATAGGTTTAAATCATCTCTTTCATACTCAAGTGTAAAGTAATTACTATTATTTTAAATAAATAAAAATAAAAATGACATTACCCCTTATACATAAATACAAATATTCAAATTCCATGAGTGATATATAATGTATATCAAAATCTAAGTCGTATGAGTGATGTCTAATCTATGTCAAAATCTAACTTTAAAGTAAATGAAAATTAAAAAATAATATTACTCCACCTTCATATATATATACAAAAATATTCAATCATTAGTGACCTTTCAAATATATTCACAAACTGTTGCATATACAAATATTTTATAATTATATTAAAATATATATTTAAATGACCTTTCAAATATATTCACAAACTCATTCATATACAAATATTTTATAATCATATTAAAATATATCTTTAAATGATTTAGCTTGACTAATATACATAAATGGTCTATAATCTAGATCAAAATATATCTCTAAATGATTTAGTTTGACTAACTTACAGAACTTCGAAAGGGAGGTGTATATTTAAGATTCAATCAACATTTTGATGAGGGACTTTTGAAGCATAAATTATTATTATTATTTTCATTTAATGAATTCATTAGAGTTGATATCTTTTTTATTCAAAAATTATATTTCATGTTTTTTTAAAGAATCTGTTTCAAACAAGATTACCAATATTACTATCAATATTTTATTTCATGTTTTTTTTAAATATTCCTAAAACACCACTACCAATATTCTATTTCATGTTTTTTTTCCTCTTTAATGATAATGATATCAGTACTCATGCACTAGTATTTTATCAAAATTATTGATGTAAGTTCTATTTCAAAGTCTTGTTAGACTTGATCAAGTGTTTCTCCATCTTTGAATCTTTATACCAAGAGTGCTTCTTATTATTCCACTTGGTGGTATCAAAAGATGTCTCTTTGAACATTAGGTCAACAGATGACCATGGTCATAACACAATTTGTATTAAAAGGAAACATGTTCTAGTCTAAAATTTGTCTCCAATCACAATCTCTCTCGCTAACAAATTTTGGAGGGGACTTTTCCATTGTGTAAATAACTTAAATACATATTTGGGAATCTTTCTAGAAAAAATTGTTACTAATTTCTAGAACTAGGGTAATGAACATATCCAACATATTACCAATGGCTTGTAGAGTCCAATACCTCACTATTCTAAAGAGAGAATATGCAATCTATTCCATATTGTGATCGGAAACAAAAATTTTATATACATGTTGAAGTTAGGGTATGATATCTTTATGAAGGGACTTGCACCCTTACACCCTTACCAAACTAGGGCCTTTCAACTATAAAATGTGTTCTATTTATCTTGAAAATGAAATTCAAGATGAATTTTCTTTTTGTATTTGGATAAATAAGATCATTGTAATCTCTAGAGGTAGGTGCGGGGGAGTGGGGGTCCTCATTGACCCCATAGGAAACAAATCACTACCCTACTCTTGGGGCATCACAATGGAAACCAACAACCAAGCCAGGGTTAAAAAATTATGGAAAGGACTCCAAAATGCCAAGGAAATTGGGATCACAAACCTCATAGTTATTGGATATTCTTTAACTATCATCAGATATGTAAGGAAAAGTCACAGGTGACACCCAAGTAAAGAGGAGTATATGTAGAATTCATATCATCATTAGAGGTGAATTCCTACCATGTTTTGAGAGAACATATAAAACTCTTGCAGACACCTTAGAAAAAGAAGGAAGATATCAAATACATGGTGAATACAAGAAAAATGAGGGGGGTCATTTCAATATGCCCAATTCCCCAAGTTTCAAAGTAACAATCCCCCCTACGTTAATCATGACAATGTAATGTAATTATGATTCTAGGAGGGAACGAGATGACACCCACATGCCTTCATACTCCCTCCATCTGCCTGAACATAATTTCTTTAAATGGTGAGTACTCCTTCCTCCTTGCGCATGTGGTAGTCCATATCCCATGGGGAATTTGAGTATGAGGGGACTTCAATCTTGTCTCGGCTTTGTGAGTGATTAGGGCATGAATTGGCCCTCTATCGTGGTAGTGGATAATTTATTCAAGCTCAGTTTGTAGTGGTTCAATCATTCCTGTAGAGACCTTTCCTTGAACTGTGATCTCTACAAAGTGCGGGCTCATCATTCTACCGTTGTAGTGGTTCTGTAGGACAACAAGTTACAACAAGTGGCAAGGTTTTTACTGTAGCAGGGAAAGAAAAGTAGACATTTTTTGGCTCATGGAAAAGAACACTTGTGGCCTTCAACTCCAACTTAATTTCATGGGTACTTCTAGTTCTCCCCCTGGTTCTATATTCATGCATTCTTCTATCTTTTCCAATGATTTTTATTTTTTTGTGTTTCACTTCCTTATCTATCTTACACTCAATTCCTTTGGGCCGTATGGTTCCTACAAATTTGTATATGTGTTAATCAAATGTCTTGGCCTAAAGTGGGAACAATCTATATTCTTCTAGCTTGCTAAACCTTTCCTTGAATTCTAGTCTTTTAGGATGTCTCGGTTTTAATCCTAGAACATGTATATGTTGTTACAGTGCCGCCATTTCCTTTTTAGATGCCTCTCTGTTTTCCCTGAACTCATCCCCTTATAATCCTCCAAACAATGGAAATTATCTTGCTCCCTGTGCCACCCTTTGGGAAATTTACTATCCTGAAATCGATCCCTCTTTTTCTACCCTTAAAAGCTTGAACAACCTACGTGATATCTTCTTTGATTGTCATATGCCTTTGGACCTCCTAGATGACATTTCATTGATGTATCAGTGAACTATAGGGTGTGTGCAAGAAGATGAGGGTCACTTTAGATGCAATGCTACTTTTTTTAAATCTCGTTCCTGATACCTAAAACATAACACGTTTCTGATATTTACCACCTGCCATGGTAAGACCCGAGCCTAACATGTCATTGGACATGTAGGCTAGGTAACAATAACGCGTACGCGTTATGTAGTTAAAAAACGCGTACGCGTTATGTATTTACAAATCGCGTACGCGATATGTAAAACTAAAAATCAATTTAAAAACACAGTCGGCCGATTGCCGACCACTCGCGACACTCACGCATCAGAAACGCGAATAGAGGCGAAATTGACCCTGGACGAGGACGCTTTGTGGCCCACTCAACTATCCGTGTTGCTCGATTTCGCTGGAGGGGAGACAAATTCACCGGTGCATTCTCATCTAGTCAGGTAATTTATTCACCCAAATCATTTTTTTGTGATTTTTTAATCCAAATTACAATTTTTTTATTGTTTAACCTAGTTTTGTAATATTGATCAAATTGGGAATAACCCAATTTGTAATTAAATTCACACCTCAAAATGAAACCCTTTTCAAAAAACTCAAAACTTCATAATCAAACCAAAAATTGAAAAAATTAAAACTCCCCCCTTTCTACAATGTATTCATCTAAGTCACCCGACACGAGGACACGGGACACGAGTGTCCCCACCAGGCTTCAAATTTGAAGCCTTCAGGCCACTTCAAATTTTACCCACACGTCATAGAAGGCCACTTCAAATTTTACCATGCAAAAAAAATTTAATTTCATGGTAAGCCCTTCAATAATTAAATTAACCACTATTGTTTAAAATTGCAACAGAAGGGTAGCTTCAAATTTCACCCATCAACAATTTTTAGTGGGAAATTGGGAATGCGGCTACTAGCTAGGTGACTTGGGAGTGGGACTCGCTTACTCTCCAATATCCACGTGTTCGATCATCCATGGATCATGGACCATTGGGCCTCTAATAATATCATTGAGCAACTTACGTGGACGGGCTTACACTGAGTAGCCCATGGCTTGAACGCTTCGAAGTTCTCGTGTTTGTAGCGAGCGCTTACGTGTTTAACACATTTAATGGCATCAACAAAATTATTAAACCTGGAAGGTGGCTCATACGTGTTGTTGCTAGCGGGCTTACCAAGTTACAAGTTATCACATACCAATTCGTGAATGCTGACTCCGTGAGTTAATTGAGTATTCAATGTATAATATATTATGTTAATATGCCCCCGCGAATTTGGCATTTCAGACAAAATCCACAATCCATAAACTTCTTGTAATGTTGCAGGTTGTTGCTCCTGCCCGTGGCCCCTACCTATAGACCTGTGTTTTCTTTGTTGTATCAAGTTAATCCTACCATCTACGGCTCCCAGCCTCACACCCTGTGTTTTCTTTGTTGTATCAAGTCAATCCTGCAGCTCCCAAGTTCCACCTTTTGTTTTCTTTGTTGTATCAAGTCAATGCTGGAATTCCATGCTTCCATGGCTCCGACCATATTGCATGAATAGAAACAAGCTTTTTCTTATACCCCTATTCCACTGTGGATGAGCTACTTCCAAGTTCCACCTACCCTATCTCCTCCAGTCCTCCAGGATAGTTTGCGGAGCGAAGCTGGCAATGCCAGCCTGCCATAAACATATTTAAAGAAATTCGTTTTCTTTGAGGAGCTCAACTTCAAGGCTGACTAGATTTTTGACATCCTATGAATTTACAGGTCTGCTATATCCACTGAAAAATAAAGCCTCTCAACTTTACTACGTTAGTAAACATTGAAATTTTGATGTACTATTACATTTTCAAATGAAAAGAATAACTTATTATTAATAAAAAAATCAAATCATATTAATATATTAATGAATTTGAATTTAGCTTCCCAATTATATTAAAATAAATTATACATTTTAAATGATCCACAACCAAATATTATACTGAGAAGGAAATGGAAAAAAAGGAATTTCCTCAACACAACATGCTATTTCCTTATGATGATGCTTTTACGTTTATGATTACCAACCTTGGAATCAGGTTTGGTTATCCGAAGGTGTAATATCTTCTAAGCTAAGTCAATAGGTAGGAATGTTGGTATTGATATAATTATGACAAAGTTTTATAAAGGATTAGGAACAATTCCGTTGGCTTGTAGATGACATATTTATGGATAAAAAGCTTGTTGTTATGAGATAATGACATCATGCCTCAAAAACATGTCCCATACAATCTAATGTTAATGGGCGCTCTACATAGAAATTGGAATGTCAACATTTGTGAGTACAATAAATATGTGGATGATTTTGGCCTACTACAACTTTAATATATTGAGTGGATTGATAACCTTCACAATTATATAAGAGATTGTAGCTATGACTAGGAGGAGAGTTAACAATGCAACAAAATCAAGTAATCGAATTTTGTGCATAAAATGAACATAAGACTCCCACCAAATTTCACTGAATCTACGTCTTAACAAAAGAACTCATCGTTTCACGGGATTCCACCCCATCAATCCTTTTAACAGTAATGGCCATAACAGTTGCTACAACCCTAGCGCGAGAAAAATCAATTGAGCTACGCATGACAATACTTGAAACCAGACTTTTTGAACTCCCTATTACGTCATAGGAATCAATACTACTTTCTCCACAACATGTGGCACCCTCAATATCTTCCATCACCGCAATTTACATTTGATAAAAAACTTGTTCCCAAATAGTAATTACCCCATTCTTTGCTCTAAAAAGGCCTCGGTTAACCTAGAATCCAATCCATACAACATGAACACATCCATATATACACATAGAATAAATATTAATAAATTTCTCATAGCCCTTCAATAGTGTTCAATATCTCATAGCCCTTCATAGTGAAATGGGACTCCACCCTTCAAATTTGATCCCTGGTCCCCACTAGACACGGTGACCCCCGGAATTATGACACGTAGGACACGGTGACCCCTGGAATTAATATATTTTTAAAATATATTAAAATTTAAAAATATAGACATATAGATCATCCAATAAAATTTAACATTTACAATTACAAATATTCAATAGAAATTACATTTACAATTACAAATATGAAATATTCAATAGAAATTAGATCATTCACAAATCACAACACATTTGTCATTCACAATCACAAAACACAATGAGACATTGAGACACATAGATGCAAACTCATCACTGCCTTGATCCTCCTCCTCCATGCCTGAATCAACAAACTCATCACTGCCTTGATCCTCCTCCTCCTCCTCTCTACCAATCTGACTAACTTACTTTTTAATTGTCAAATGTTTAATTTTAAGTTTTAAATGTATGTAAGTAAATGCCATTAAATTGCTTATGTGAGTTTGATTTAATACATGTTCAATTTTGAAGAGACGTCATTATATACCATGTATATGTTTCTAATGATTTTCGTATTAATGTCTTTATTGCAGTTGCGGCTATGGATGCCAATGCCGAAATATTGATTGAGCTTGCCCAATTGAGGGGCATAAGTGAAGCTTTTAGTGGTGGCGACAGGATTCGCCGTTCACTTGCATCAACCTTGGATGCAATTGTGGACACAATTTCACAATCTACGAATGTCCTGTATGATATTGCATCTTACAGAGAAAGAAAAAGACAACAATATGCTGATGGACTAGATTACAATGCAGTAAAAAAGCTAAAAATATCCAAAGAGGTTATATTTGCATTGTTTAGGGACCCTCGGACGGGGGAAATCCCTAATGCAAGCAAGCCGCATATCTCCATTGAGTGGTGCACGTTTCAACCATTTGTTGATAACTGGATGGACAGATGGTACATGGTTTTTGATATGCCACCACACAACAACAGGGAAATTCCCTTATATTTCCTTCGAAAGATGTATGCAGAGTTCGTGTTGCATAAACACGTTAACTATTTTGACATCTTACAGTTCCAGGGGATCGGTGGGGGGATGCCCCAAAATCGACCCAATGCCAGGCTTCGAGACCAGGATCGCCCTATCCCTGCACCTCGCAGGCAGTTGCCTGGGCCAGATGTCCCACCAGCACATCGCATTATTCCGCAGACACGGGATGCATTTTTGAGTTTGGCACGGACGGTTGTTCGCCATGGCAGGATGGTTCAACATATGGGTGAGGAAGGGACATCTGTCCCTGGTGTGGTACATACACCAGCTCGTCACCATGCAGGACCATCAGGACCATCCACTACTGCAGGACCATCAGGACCATCCACTAGTGGAGGACCATCAGCTATTCCCCATCCTAGTACTGATCCTCACGAGTGCACATCATGTGGTCGTCCCTGCTATGGTATTGCATCAGATGTTTCCTTCAGTGGCTTTTTGAGAGAGGTATCTTGATGGTTAATTGTAATAAATTCTTCATTTATTTTCGTCTTTGTACACATATATATAGTTTGAGCTAATATATTAATTTTGTGAACTTGCAGTTGATGATGATTACCGGCAGTGACGCCCCAGAGCCGGATGTTCCAGACTCGGCAGGCCCATCTTATATACCACCTATTGTCGTATCTCACACCGAGGTAAACATTTTAAAATTTCAGTTTTTTAATACTTGTTAATTTGTTAATTTCCACATACTTTACATTTTAGTTCATTAATGCTATATACGGTCTAATATTTACAATTATTAAACTTGCAGATGGCAGATCCTTCACAGGGGCAAGGTAATGTGGAGGTAGTGCCCATGGTCATACCGTCCCCTGAAACGTCTGGGCTCCAGGTAAACAATTAAAAATGACATTTTTTAAATACATGTTTGTTTGTTGAATCATGCATGTCTAACTACATGAACACTTGCTGACTGTAGGCACCATCCGACACATCTGGCCCATTGCCTGGATTTGCATCTCCCTCCAGGCCATTCGTGAACAAGGGTCGTGTGTATGTGAGGCGTTCTACTCCGAGAAAGACTCCAGCTGCCCACGACCATGGGCTTACTCACACCACGGTAATGTATATCCTTCGATGATATTTGTTGTTTAACTTGAAATCCAGTGCATAAATCGTTTTTGTTAATGTTTGAATTGCATGTTTACTGCAACAGGAACCCGAGTTGTCTGCTGAGAACCTTGCATCGATGGTTGATGCAGCAGTTAGTGCCGCATCTGCAGTGGCGACTGATCACACACAGGTATGTAACTATTTCAACATTATCTTTACATAGTTTATTATTGTTGGACCTATTGTTTATTCATGCATTTCTAACTATTTCAACATTTTTTCATTGTAGCCACCACCACCAGGAGCAGTGCCTGGCCCCCCTGGTTCAACCATCCTGGATGTTCAACCGACGGCTCCATCTGCTACACAAGCAACACAATCTCCTTTGTCAGTTGAGGTGAGATGTCCTTCAGTGACCAAGTGTTTCATGCACTTTCCATGCACCAGTTGATAATTGTTGAGATAATGTATTAGTGTACATAGTTAGTTGAATTTAACAATTGATATTTAATTTGCAGGATCCAGGGATGCACATTGATCCTAGGGATGTGCCTAGAGGATCAACGTCGGGAAAGAACAAGAGAAAGCTTGAGTTTTGATAGTTTTGGATAGTTTTGGACACATGTGCTTTTGGATACTTTTGTATATATATGTACTTTTCGATACATTCAGTTTTGGAGACATGTACATTGACTTTATTGTGCATGTACTTTTGGAGACATGTACATTGACTTCATTGGATACATGTACTTTTCGATACTTTTGGATATACATGTACTTTTGGAGACATGCACTTTTGGAGACTTTTGGATATACATGTACTTTTGGAGACATGCACTTTTGGATATATATGTACTTTTGGATACATGTACTTGTGTCATTCTAATGTGTTGATTTGTGTGGATTATCTATTACTCATGAATGCACTATGTCAAAAGAACAAACTATTATATTCAAAGGTTTCAACGAATTCACTACATGCATGCACTAATTGGTATCTAATTAAAATTTGTGATTTTGGATGATCATTACAAGTTATGTCAAAGTTCTTGCTCGTGTAATTTAATCAAACTAAATGCAATACAATGTTTTCAAGGTTTCAACGAACTCACTCATGCACACCCATTGCCATCAACTACCAATGAAAGTCTAACATTATGAGGTTCTTCTTAAAAAATGGGTAATATTTCCTTGATGATCGTAAATTGAGAACCATTTGTAGCCACTCATATAATACCATCTTCACTTATCTTTGTACATGATAATCCATATAATGTGCTATGTTTTTTAACCTAAACAATCATCAAAAACCTAGAATTATAGGGATATGACAAAGAACCTTATGGGGCACCTTATATATTAACCTTGTGTATACATTAGGATCTTTGTCATACCATTGTTTGAAATGTCATTCAATACCTTCAATTTTATCAACATCAAATTAGTAGACAAAGTGACCCATCTTTGATCTCTTGTATAGGCCTTTGTGTGCCTTATCAATAAGATGTACATCATGAATATTATCATAGGTCTCATACATAGGTGCATCCTCATCCATGCAAACAAAGGTGTCATGGATCAACCTATTATCCCTTTATTCTCAATAATATTAGTATCATTATCTTCCATAGGATCAAATTCAACTCCATCACCCCCATTATTACTACTCTAAATTACAGCCTTAGGAGTTTTGATCATGTGTTTTTGTCTCTTTAGGAGTTTTGAAATATTATACTCTTTCAAAAATAATATGGAAGTTCAAATATTTAAAAGTGGCTTAAATTATAAAATGGGCGGAAATTCACCAAGTGTCCCTGAACGGCATTTTCATGCGACTTGCAACTCGACATAACTCGGAAACTGGACGTCGGACCGACAAACCGTCGACTCCGTTGGTCTCCTGGCGTGCGATTACCTCTAGGGGGCCCTCTCCCTCGTCTCCCCATGGCCCAGTGGCTTCATTGTGCATTCATTTCGTAAACTAGGGTTTTGCTCAGTGTAATTGCATGCAATCTCGCATTGGTAGGTCAACTCTGCAAAAACCTCCCCTGAGCCAGTGTTGGCAGTGTTCCCACGTCGGCATTGCCCACACACACTTGCGGGAGCCAACGGCACGCAATCTTCTTGCTCCGTTTGCTTTTTGGCTCCCGGACGGAAATTCACCAAGTGTCCCTGAACGGCATTTTCATGCGACTTGCAACTCGACATAACTCGGAAACCGGACGTCAGACCGACGAACCGTCGACTCCGTTGGTCTCCTGGCGTGCGATTACCTCTAGGGGGCCCTCTCCCTCGTCTCCCCATGGCCCAGTGGCTTCATTGTGCATTCATTTCGTAAACTAGGGTTTTGCTCAGTTTAATTGCATGCAATCTCGCATTGGTGGGTCAACTCTGCAAAAACCTCCCCCGAGCCAGTGTTGGCAGTGTTCCCACATCGGCATTGCCCACACACACTTGCGGGAGCCAACGGCACGTAATCTTCTTGCTCCGTTTGCTTTTTGGCTCCCGGACGGAAATTCACCAAGTGTCCCTGAACGGCATTTTCATGCGACTTGCAACTCGACATAACTCGGAAACCGGACGTCGGACCGACGAACCGTCGACTCCGTTGGTCTCCTGGCGTGCGATTACCTCTAGGGGGCCCTCTCCCTCGTCTCCCCATGGCCCAGTGGCTTCATTGTGCATTCATTTCGTAAACTAGGGTTTTGCTCAGTGTAATTGCATGCAATCTCGCATTGGTAGGTCAACTCTGCAAAAACCTCCCCCGAGCCAGTGTTGGCAGTGTTCCCACGTCGGCATTGCCCACACACACTTGCGGGAGCCAACGGCACGCAATCTTCCTGCTCCGTTTGCTTTTTGGCTCCCGGACGGAAATTCACCAAGTGTCCCTGAACGGCATTTTCATGCGACTTGCAACTCGACATAACTCGGAAACCGGACGTCGGACCGATGAACCGTCGACTCCGTTGGTCTCCTGGCATGCGATTACCTCTAGGGGGCCCTCTCCCTCGTCTCCCCATGGCCCAGTGGCTTCATTGTGCATTCATTTCGTAAACTAGGGTTTTGCTCAGTGTAATTGCATGCAATCTCGCATTGGTAGGTCAACTCTGCAAAAACCTCCCCCGAGCCAGTGTTGGCAGTGTTCCCACGTCGGCATTGCCCACACACACTTGCGGGAGCCAACGGCACGCAATCTTCCTGCTCCGTTTGCTTTTTGGCTCCCGGACGGAAATTCACCAAGTGTCCCTGAACGGCATTTTCATGCGACTTGCAACTCGACATAACTCGGAAACCGGACGTCGGACCGACGAACCGTCGACTCCGTTGGTCTCCTGGCATGCGATTACCTCTAGGGGGCCCTCTCCCTCGTCTCCCCATGGCCCAGTGGCTTCATTGTGCATTCATTTCGTAAACTAGGGTTTTGCTCAGTGTAATTGCATGCAATCTTGCATTGGTGGGTTAAACTTGCTCACCTTGCAAACATCATCCATCAAACAGAAATTTGATGGAGTTGAAATCAATGGATTGCTTGTCACAATAGGCATTCATAAGTTTGCGTAATTGAATACTCCTCTTAATCCCTAAAAAATACTTCATTCCCATCCTGCAGATCCCAAACAATGTCAAAGGTAAGAAGGATTTCCATATAATCCAAATATATGTTTTTTTTCAAATATATTTTACATGGAAACATAGCAAAATGGAATCTAATATTTCGTTTGCACACGGAAGAAAAGATTGGCAAGGCCAACATTGGCTTCCTTTTGGATTAATATCTCCATTTATAATTCCATAGATTTATACAGTTGTCTTAATCCTAACTGTATACATTGCATGAGAATAAACACCATCAATCTCATTTTTGAGACTTGGTTGTCATGTTAATGCAAATGTAAATGTAAAGGTTGCCTTTACAGGACTTTTGAAACTGAGTGTGGGAAAGGGGATCATGATCGAGATGTTGTGTAGGTAAACATTATATTCTGCAGGTAAAAATGGAAGTTTACGAGAAATTCTCTCATTAGTTACACAAAATCTATTGTTGAATGGTGTTCTTCAATAATTGTAGATGGAACAAGAAGACGAGATATTTTTGGGAGGTGGTTGATGTAGATCAATCACATAGAATAATGCATGGAATTTGTGGATTTCATTTAGTTTGAAACTCAAACAATGTTATAGTAGAAATATGAACAAGAAAATTCTATCACTCGCCATTATTCTAGGTATAAATATTGAATTATCCTAGTTGGATGAGGACTAATCAACCATTTCACCACATTATGATCATGTCTCAAATCTTGTACAACCAAGTTTTGTGAATATGAGATTAAATCTTATCAACTAGCATGAATACATTACATTTTGTCTATTTAGTGGACTCACACGTTGGAACTGATGTTTTTTAAAATGAACATATATGCAATGGTTTCCCTGAAAGATAATTAATGGGGCCAAGGTATGATACTTCAAGCCTCATTGTGAACATGAAAAGTTAATGGAGATCATTAGTAATAGACATGATCCAAATGGTCTACTTAGATGACCATAGGTAAGTAGATAAGTAAGATTGCCTAACATGGTCACTCTTGTGTTATATTCCAAGGTATATGGGTTGTTTGTTAATTTTGTTAATTTTTCAATTCATTTATCCAAAGAATCATAAGCACATGAAATCCCATCAATAAGAACAATGGTCTTTTTCAACACCACCAAAGAAAAAATCAGAAAAATAAAATGACCTACTTCAAAAATTATTTTATGGCTTATTGTGCATGGTCCATCAAACAAAAGGTAAACAAACACAATTATATGGCCTACAATGTAGGTCTTTTGATGCTCTATTTCACAAGGTTTTAACAAACACACTTGTTGTGATCATCATTAAAGTCTACAATTTCTTTCAATGAATGTGCCAAATTGACCTAACAACATAGGAAATTGAAAACCACATCCATTGAAAGGAATAATTCAGTTTTTTTTGTCATGAATTAATTTACTATCATGGATTTATGGCTCCCGGCAGTGTTCCCATGTCGGCATTGCCCACACACACTTGCGGGAGCCAACGGCATGCAATTTTCCTGCTCCGTTTGCTTTTTGGCTCCCGGACGGAAATTCACCAAGTGTCCCTGAACGGCATTTTCATGCGACTTGCAACTCGACATAACTCGGAAACCGGACGTCGGACCGACGAACCGTCGACTCCATTGGTCTCCTGGCGTGCGATTACCTCTAGGGGGCCCTCTCCCTCGTCTCCCCATGGCCCAGTGGCTTCATTGTGCATTCATTTCGTAAACTAGGGTTTTGCTCAGTGTGGGAGTGTGCAATTTTTGCACACAGGGGTCAACTTTGGAAAATCATCCACCAGGAAAGTATGGCTAGTGTTCCTAGCCCGAACCTATCTAGACACACCTGCAGGACTCCCCGGAACCCGGTTTTGTTGCATGGTTGGAGTTCTATGCCCCCGGTAGGTATCCAGCAGGTGTCCTTGAAGGCCTTCTGGTAGTGAGACGGGACGAGCCATAGAATGAAGACCGTGGCTCGGATCGACGAACCGTCGACTCCGTTGGATTCAGCACACCGGGATAGTGCCAGGGGTGCCCCTCCCCTCCTACCCGGTGGCCCATGTGTCACCTTGCAGGTCCATCTTTGAAACTAGGGTTTTGCTCAGTGTGGGAGTGTGCAATTTTTGCACACGGGGGTCAACTTTGGAAAATCATCCACCGGGCAAGTATGGCTAGTGTTCCTAGCCCGAACCTGTCTAGACACACCTGCAGGTCTCCCCGGAACCCGGTTTTGTTGCATGGTTGGAGTTCTATGCCCCCGGTAGGTATCCAGCAGGTGTCCCTGAAGGCCTTTTGGTAGTGAGACGGGACGAGCCATAGAATGAAGACCGTGGCTCGGATCGACGAACCGTCGACTCCGTTGGATTCAGCACACCGGGATAGTGCCAGGGGTGCCCCTCCCCTCCTACCCGGTGGCCCATGTGTCACCTTACAGGTCCATCTTTGAAACTAGGGTTTTGCTCAGTGTGGGAGTGTGCAATTTTTGCACACGGGGGTCAACTTTGGAAAATCATCCACCGGGCGAGTATGGCTAGTGTTCCTAGCCCGAACCTGCCTAGACACTTTGGAAACTAGGGTTTTGCAGGTCCATGATGATGATGAAGATGTTGATGATGATGGCTTGGTCTAAGGTGGTGCTCTCAACTAGCTAATTCATTATGAAATATTTAACAAGACATGAATTAAATTTAATATAAGTGTATTGTTTAATATAGTGAGCATGAATTGAATTAATTTTGTTGGGTGAAGCCAATAACCAACATGATGAACATAATATAATTTTAGGGTTTACTGATCATATGTAAAAAATGGATTAAAAAACACAATTATTATAATTTTAGTTTAATGTTTATCCACTTTAATCCATATATTTTTTAGTTTTGACTATGAATACACAATAATTATTATATATATGTGTGTGTGTTTTTGTGTGGATAACTTAGAGATGTATAATAAAAATGGGTAAAAGGTGGTTGTCACTAGAGACTTTCATAGTTGTATAGTGAAAATGTAATAGCTATTAAAATTTGGATTAGAAAATTATTAAAGAAAATAAATTCTATAGAAATGGGTAAAAGGTGGTTGTCGCTAGATTAAGAGAGACTTTCATAGTTGTATAGTGTACAATTGTCTAGTGGTTATGGCAGTGATGTGTAAAATCTTATGATCACATGAAAGAGATCACAAATAGGTTCATAAAACTAAGAACAACAATACTTTGAGCAATTTTTCAAAGGAAACTAGAATAGAGCCAGTAAAGAGAAAAAAATACTAAAAACTTGATTTCATACTAAAATGAATGAAAAATGGTTTTACATAAAGAAATTTGAATTACTCAAGGAACCAATTCGATTGTCTAGTGATTCATAAGGATTTAGTTGGGCTTAACATAGAGCTTAAATGCCCTTAAAGTTAGCTAAGCAACCTCTCAAACATGATTAATATATGGTTTACTGATCATATGAACATAATATAATTTTAATCCATCTCTTGTAAATTTGGCATATCAAGAACGCAAAATTGACATATTCATATGAAACATACATGTGAAAATTGAGCATATATCAATATTCAATTACAAATAGTGAAAATAGTATAGTATTAAAAGTATGTAACGTACCTCATCATGCTAGATCCCACCTATTATCATACAACCAAGCCCTCTGGATCATCTCTTATACTGATGGTCTCCATTAGTCTCTCGTGCTCTGTATCCGGTAAGAAGTAGCGTACCTTCGATGTATTTCGACTAGGCATTGTTCGTACCTAAGGTTTGTGCCAATGATTAAGTTGGTAAAGTGATATACACTTGCACCTGGTTTGTAATCCCTGTAAACATATCCACCCTTCTTTCTTCCATTGCTGTCCCGTGTCAAGTATTCACCTTTAACAACCATAGACCCAGTTGGAAAGTGGTTGTTTTCATCGTCAGTCATGGACACAATGAGGGTTTGCTTTCCATCTATACAGCGTGCCAACCAGTATTCATCACCCCATTCAGTATCTTTTGAGGCAACCACTGCGTATATGTGCCCTGCATTATATGATTGTAGGTATATGATCAAAATATTTTTCGTGCGATACAAGGCCATTAATGTGCATTTGAAGACTACGTAAACAAACAAAAAATGTTAAGGAAATGCATCATACCGGGTTGTACAAGGTCTGAGACATGATCAAAATCTGCAGAAATAGATGATTGGTCTTCTTCCAACGGAGTTAACTCAACAATTGCACGCTGATCAAGTGGAAGTGATATGCGATCCCATCCATCAACCCAATCCAATGATTCACACCCATCCCAGTCACCATCACAACAAGGCGGGCAAAAACAAGCAAGTTTTCTGGTCCAAATTTCAAATACTGGGTTATCAGAGCTTCGAACCGAATGAAAGCCACGAGTCCCAGGCACAGTCTTGCATTCCCATGCATGTGAACGATCTATGTCTACCACCTCCCAAAAAAATCTCTCCACATGTCTCTTTCTTGTGGATTCTACTCGCATAGTTGATTCCTCTCCCATTACTGACGTGCACCACCTGACTATAGATTGAGCATTTAGAATAGTAGATTTTGTAGATACTTTCAATTCCTCTCTTCGTAGGGCTGTTTTGACACATGCTCCGGCTCCATCATGCTCTCCTTTACCATGCCCAGTCTCAAAATAGTTCCACATATGTGGCACTTTGTAGTTTTTATGCAATGAACACAACCACTGAAATATGCGTGCATTTTTGAACTGACCAGCACACCCATCAGACCAAATCCAGTGTCGGTCCATCTGTATGTTCCTTCCCTTCAAGTGATCATAGAACATGATGAAGCAATGACGTACATAGTGGAAGTCGTGGCACCTATCATCACTTATGTAGAAGTGATATTCCTTCAGAATTTCTCTTTGCTCTGCAGTGCTATTTGGGCCATGCCTGTATGTGATATGGACCATCAAGGAAACCTGCTCAGAGTGATAATACTGAATTTGGATCTCATTTTGAGGTTGCAGAGTGTAGTTCTCGGAAAAATCAACAACTGAAAGTATAGTACCAAGGGGAAATGTATCTCTGCATATTCTAAACTTCTCATCCTGCCATCGTGCCACGTGGACATGCTGAACATATTGATGTGTCTTTTCAATAAATTCCTTGATGAAGTCACTAACTTGTACCTGGTGACACAAAATGATCTCAATGTCAGTTTTTTGTTGTAAGGATTGAAATGTAACCGTTACAACATAATTTTATAGATATAAATGCATAACTGAGATGTCACCAATTGTATTTTTTTGCTTTCTTTCCCTGGGACTATTTCATAGTTGATATATTTGAAACTTTTCATGTCTGTAACCATTTTCCCAAATTCACTGTCTCCATTCTCGTGCATACATTGGCTCAATAATGCCATTCCAGCACAGTTGGAGCATGTTCCATCCAAACAAGATTTTGCATAGTATGTTTGCCCCTCGGGCCTATTGCACATGATGCTATGAATGAATTCTCTTGATGAAGTCGGTGGTATTTTCATGGAGCAATCCTGCACAATGTTAGTATGCAACACACGACGAATGTACAAAAATGTTTCATAGTAATATTCATATTCTACATGGTATCTACAACAACAAGTGTTACGAAGAGTATTTATTCTAACATACCATGGCTTACATTTCTCAAAAGATCTTTGCCCCAAGTTCAATTGTCTATGCTCAATCTTAAATTTTTCGTAAAGCTCTGTCTGTGTTATATCAAGAAAATGCTTAGTATGTGGCTCACGATCCTTTGAACCCCTTCTTAGTTTTAGTACATCCTTTCGGTTTGAAGAAGGCCTTGTGTGATCATGCCAAAAACTATGCACTAGTCCCTTTACTGCATCAACTAGCTTCATGTCACGACGTGGCAACCGACCAACAAAGGCCCAAAAATCTGTCTGATCGGTTGTGTCAAGATGTTCTCTTCTAATAGAATACCTACGGAGGGTTTTTACATTCAAATTAACTAGTTTCGATGTAGGCCTGAGAATACGAAGGGCCCTGGTGTTCTTATCTGCAATTGATTGTGACAACACACGACGAGCAGCATTGCGGTCCTTTGAACGTGTGTTCTTACCAATTTTACCAAATGCATCTACTAGGATTTTAACTATATGAGAACTTGGTTCAGAATTCTTTATCATCTTTATCCCTAACTTTTTCCTAACAACATTCATGCTCCTAGATTTTAACAATGATAAAAATAATCTACATTTATCTCCATCACATTTAGAAACAAAATATTTATCAAGTATCTGTTGAGTTTGATAAGCAATACTACGTTTAGATAGCGTACCTTCAATGGAATTCATAAGTCTTTCATCAACTTGTATACGCTTCGGAGTTCTTCGACGTGTGCTTGCTAATGGAGGTAAGGGGGTTGGAATTGTACCATGTAGCGCATCACCAAGACGCTCTGGCGTTTCAGTAGTAGCTTGGTGTCCTTCATTCTCTTCCTGGTAGTTGGATGGTGGAAGTCCAACATCCTCATCCATGGTCTGTGGAAGTCCAACATCCCCTTGTGGAAGTCCAACATCCTCATCGATGGTGTGGATAACATTCTCTTCTTCAACAGTAGGCAAAATGTCCAACGACTCTCTGACTTCATCGCTTGTATAACCACATCCGGATAGCAAATTGGGTGTTTCTTCGTGAGCTTCATCTTGAGATGGTAACTTATCACTTTGACTTGAAGTGGGAATTGAAACATCCCCTAATGAGCACCTACGTTTTGCTTCTTGATTACTTCCATGGGGTGCTTGTTCAACAACTATTGTGGAAATTGAAGGTCCCTCTTGTCGTGGATTAATAGGATGAACCATGGTATCCTCTACAATTGGATTTGGATTAGTTTCCAAAGAAAGCCTCCGATTCATCATGTATATTCTTTTCTTTTCTTTCTCTTCTTCAATGACTTCTTGAGGTCTCTTCTTCCTTGTTGATTTGTTTACTCGGTTACGTGCATTCCCCATCACCACAATGATCAATTCAATATAGTTTGTTTTTGTTGCTCCTCAATTACAAGCTCTTCAATAATAAGCAAATGGAAGTTCTTCCTTGTTGGTCTTGAAGCTTGATATCTTACCTTGTGTGCTCCTCAAATATAGGCAAAATGAATCTTTCAAAGGCCTTATCTTTGGTGTTCTTCAATTGGAGATTCTTCAAGCTTGCTAATTATTTTCTTCAAATATGGCCATATAACCCAACACCAAAGTGAGCAACCATGAAAGATGTCCTCAATGCTGCACCTGCATAAAAAAAAATGATGGAGTTGGTGTAGAATGTGAAAATTTTCAGACGCGTGCTCGTGCTGTTCGAAAAATCGCGGGATTGTTGCTTTCGTTCGGACAGAGTGAAGTTGCTCTCGGACAGCAACAGTCCATTATTTCTGGAGTTACAAAACGCGTACGCGTTATATAAATATAAAACGCGTGCGCGATATGTAGTGACAAAACGCGAACGCGATATAGTCAAGCACAATAAATAGGTTAGGTGCACGGCTAGGGCAACGAACAAAATCAAAGAAAAGTAATAATTTATATGATTGCATACAAAACAAATGTTTTGTATGGTTTAATACCCCCTAGCTCTCTCCCAATAATCCCTAGATACCCCCTATCTCTTTCTAAATATCTGTCCCTCATTCTCCCTACATGTTTATTTCATGTTTCTTTCTCTCCCTTCAGCCATGTCTCTACCACCCCACTCTCCATCTCTCCACCTTCTCTTTATCTTCGTCATTATCCCTCCCTATAGCACTCTCTCCCTTCTTCTCCCTTAATCACTAACCCTCTACGCCTTTATCCCTCCCCCCTGCCCTCTCTGTCTTACCTTGTTCCTAGAGCCCCTCCCCCATAAAGGCCTTTAGACCCTCTTCTAAATATTAATCCCTAAGTGCATAAGTGCACAAGATGATGAGGAGGAGGAGGGTGATGACAATGAAGATGATCATGATGTAAATGAAGATGATAAAGATGATGAGGAGGAGGAGGGTGATGACAATGAAGATGATCATGATGCAGATGAAGATGATAAAGATGATAATGTTGATGAAGATGATGGTGATGATGATGAAGATGTTGATGATGATGGTGATGAAGATGTTGATGATGATGGTGATGATGATGGTGATGAAGATGATGGTGACATGATGGAGATGTTGATCTGATGAGGAAGATGATGATGATGATGGTGATGATGGTGATGATGATGAAGATGTTGATGAGGACGATGATGGAGATGAAGATGATGATGATGAAGAAGATGATGATGATGGAGATGTTGTGTTGATGGGGAACCTAGAGATGACAATGATGATGAAGATGGTGATGGTGATGGTGATGGTGATGGTGATGACGATGAAGATTTTGATGATGATGCTGATGGCGATGATGATGAAGATGTTGACGATGATGGTGATGGTGATGTTGAGATGATGACATGATGATGTTCAGAAGATCATGATGGTGATGATGGTGATGATGATGGAGAAAATGACAATGATGGATATGTTGATGAGAACCTGCAGATGCCAATGATGATGATGATGGAGATGTTGATGAGGAACCTACAGATGCCAATGATGATGGTGATGACGATGAAGATGTTGATGATGATGGTGCTGGTAATGATGATGATGATGATGATGACGAAGATGATGGTGACATGATGGAGATGTTGATCTGATGAGGAAGATGATGATGATGATGATGGTGATAATGATGAAGATGTTGATGACGATGATGATGGTGATGAAGATGATGATGATGAAGAAGATGATGATGATGGAGATGTGTTGATGGGGAACCTAGAGATGACAATGATGATGAAGATGTTGATGATGAAGAAGATGATGACGATGATGATGGTGATGAAGATGATGATGATGAAGAAGATGATGATGATGGAGATGTGTTGATGGGGAACCTAGAGATGACAATGATGATGAAGATGGTGACGGTGATGACGATGAAGATTTTGATGATGATGCTGATGGCGATGATGATGAAGATGTTGACGATGATGGTGATGGTGATGTTTAGATGATGATCATGATGATGTTCAGAAGATCATGATGGTGATGATGGTGATGATGATGGAGAAAATGACGATGATGGATATGTTGATGAGGAACCTGCAGATGCCAATGATGACGATGATGGAGATGTTGATGAGGAACCTACAGATGCCAATGATGATGGTGATGACGATGAAGATGTTGATGATGATGGTGTTGGTAATGATGATGATGATGATGATGATGATGATGAAGATGAAGATGATGGTGACATGATGGAGATGTTGATCTGATGAGGAAGATGATGATGATGATGATGGTGATGATGATGAAGATGTTGATGACGATGATGATGGTGATGAAGATGATGATGATGATGAAGATGACGATGATGATGGTGATGAAGATGATGATGATGAAGAAGATGACGATGATGGAGATGTGTTGATGGGGAACCTAGAGATGACAATGATGATGAAGATGGTGATGGTGATGACGATGAAGATTTTGATGATGATGCTGATGCTGATGATGATGATGCTGATGATGATGATGATGATGAAGATGTTGACGATGATGGTGATGGTGATGTTCAGATGGTGATGATGATGATGATGATGATGATGATGGAGATGTTGATGAGGAAGGGGGAGATGACAATGATGATGAAGATGTTTATGGTCATGAAGATGATGATGATGGTGATGGTGATGATGATGGAGATGATGGAGATGATGGAGATGGCGATGAAGATGATGATGATGATGATGATGGTGAAGATGATGAAGAAGATGATGATGATGGAGATGTTGACCTGATGACGATGAAGATGATGATTATGGTGATGATGATGAAGATGTTGATGCTGATGATGATGGTGATGAAGATGATGATGATGGAGAAGATGATAATGATGGAGATGTTGATGAGGAACCTACAAATGCCAATGATGATGATGATGATGATGGTGATGAAAATGAAGATGTTGATGATGATGGTGATGGTAATGATGATGAAGATGATGATGATGATGGTGATGGTGATGGTGATGTTTAGATGATGATGTTCAGAAGATGATGGTGACATGATGGATATGTTGATCTGATTCAAGGAAGATAATGATGATGATGATGATGGTGATGATGATGAAGATGTTGATGATGATGATGATGGTGATGAAGATGATGATGATGAAGAAGATGATGATGATGGAGATGTTGATGTTGATGGGGAACCTAGAGATGACAATGATGATGAATATGGTGATGGTGATGGTGATGGTGATGACGATGAAGATTTTGATGATGATGGTGATGGTGATGATGATGAAGATGTTGATGATGATGGTGATGGTGATGTTTAGATGATGATCATGATGATGATAATGATGATGGAGATTTTGATTTGATGAGGAATATGATGATGATGATGATGATGGTGATGATGATGAAGATGTTGATGATGACGATGATGGTCATGAAGATGATGATGATGAAGAATATGATGCTGATGGAGAATATGATGCTCACAACTCCCTCTAGTCTCTCTCTCCCCAACCATCAATCTCTCTAGATCTCTCTCTCTCTCTGTCTCTCTCTCTCTCTCTCAAACACACACACATTATGTCACTTTCCATTCTCAAACCCATACCCCCTCCATCCATATCTATCTCCAACTTTCTCCCTCCATCCCTCACCCTACCTTCTCTCCCTCCCTCTCTCATCGCCTGTCTCTCACCTTCTATCCCTCCCTCATCTTTCCCTCAACCTATCCCAATCTCTCCATCACTCCCTCTCTCTCCATCGCCACCACTCTCTGCATGTCTCCCACCAACACTTTCTGTCCCTCCCTTCCTATCTCTTATTTCGTTCTATCCCCATCTATCTCACTCCCTCCAAATCCATTCCTCCCCATTGTCCCTCTCCCTCCCTCGCTCTATGTCTCTCCCCCCCTTGTATTCTTTATTTCTCTCTCACATCCCCCTTGCCTCCATCCATTCCCCCTTGTCACTCAAGTCTCACATTCAACTTCTAACCCTATACCTCTTCAGAACCTATTCTACTCCTAATAGTGCTCTCAAGCTCCACTTCCCTTCACCCCCTGTAGCCCATCATGTTCTCATTCCCTTCATCTCTCCCCACTCAAGCTTCCAACATCCTTCTAAGCCCTTGACCCTTTCCCACCCCTATTAAATATTAACCATAGATTCCCTTGAGCCTTCCCCACCCCTTCTCAAATATTAAACAAAATTTCCCTTGACTTCTACACCCCCTCTTTCTCAAGTATTAAACATGTATTTTATGATTTGAATAACGCGAGCGCGTTTTGTAACTATATAACGCGTACGTGTTATGTAGTTATATAACGCGTACGCGTTAATTATTGATATAACGCGCACGCGTTATTTAGTTATATAACGCATACGCGTTATTTAAATCTAAAAGCGCGGCAATATTTTTGAATTTAAACAGGCCGAGTCACATGCTCACATGTCAACAATAATCCTATGTGTGTGCTTTGGAGTTTGCTTCGGTAATTCCAAACCTGTGCTATGTTAATGAAAAACCAAAGCTAATTGGGTATTTCTTCCAGTTTCTGGAGAAGCCTGTGCTTAGCCACTCGTTACAATATGCTACACAGAGTCATTTTTGACGAAAACTTAGACACAAATAGCATTTTTTCTGCAGATTCCAAATATGTAACTTTTATTTTGAAATATTAATTTTTCCTATTTTCTTTCAATTTCTTTTCTGTCCTACCTCCTTAACTCGTGAAACACATTGTTAGTGTTTCTTCCATAACTTTTTCAATTCTCAATCATTTCAAAAAAAAATTGTATGGTGCACAAGAGGACACTAACCTCCACGTTCTATGAAAAACCCATTTCAAGAATTTTGCATTAAGACCTTCAAAGGCTCTACCCACAAAAGATGTACTATTTTTGAGGTTTGATCACTTAGACAATTATAAAAAAATTATAAAATTACTAATTTAATTTTCGAAAAATAATGGCGCACAAGTGCTATGTGTTCTCTACATGCATGTCGATTTTTGTAGCTTGATTCCATCATTTAGGCCCTCAAAGGCTCTACCCACAAAAACATATACCTTATCATTTGCCTGAAAAATAAAAAGTGTCTGTTAGGAAAACTGAAACTTGACATAGCTATGCAAATTTTCAATACATAAAAGTTATATATTCAGAAACGTGATTCAATTTCCTACATTTCATCTTTTTTACTCAATGCAAGATATTTTCCGTAAGTAAATCAAAAAATCCAAGTAAGTTGAGGGATGCCTGCTTTTTCAGTTTTCTATTGCATCTAACGTGCCAAAAGTGACCCTCATTAGCTTGCACTGACCCTATAACACTAGTCAGGAGGGAATTGCTATCATAATTGGCATCAGGTATCCTTAGAAGTCTTTGTTCCTAGGAGACAGTAAGAGAGGAATTTTTTAGTATTCATGTGGATCTATAGTTTCAATTGTAATGAGAGACTTTGAAATAACCTTAGGAAAGAGACTTGCTTTAGTCTTATTTATTAATTCTGATGCTATATAAAACAAAACAATGTTATTGTTAGGAAGTTTTTGGAAGTTGTATACATGATGTGGAAATGAACGTAATATAAAAATTATGAAGTGGAAACAATTGGATAGTGATGCTATAGACAATTTGAGAATACATGAACAATTAATAGTAACTTGCATCAATTTTGTAAATTTTATATATAAAAATAGCCAAACCATAACACTTATCTTTTTTAAAGTAATACAATCACTCATTATTGTGAAAAAAAATCATAATTTTTTTTAAAATATCCAAAATTAAAATCACCATTTATATGTTAACATTCACTTCACATAAATATTTCTCTTTATCTTTTTTGAAAAAACACTTTTATACATGTTAGGGAAAGGAAGATATGATAAGTAAAGAAAGATATGATATCTTCTTCTAGAATTAAAATCACAACACTTTTATTCATCAAATTAAAAAAAACTACAAACAAATATATATATATATATATATATATATATATATATATATATATATTCAATGTCACACACCAAAATATTGATAACAGATATCATGATGTCATTTGATCATAAATGGATATCTTGTGATTTAGTTGTAGGAAAATGATTGAGGGTTTCTTCGATAAGAATCAACTTATTAAATAAATTTATCAATGGAATGATGATTGGTGATAATTTTTAAATATAACCACATTTTTAAAAAATATAAAAACTCATATTTGTGATAAAATAAGAGAAATACTTATTTAAATATAATTATATTTAATTAAAATAAAAAATAATTAACGAATTTAAGATAATTTCTTTAATAATATATACTTGTAAATATAATTCAAATTAATTAATTTTATTCAATATTTTAATAAATACACTCACAATGATAAGTTCATATCAACATTATTAATCTATGAATTTATGAATTATATATGTATCTTTCATTTTTTTTAAGACTAAAGCAAAAGGTTAGGAATCCATCATTTCTAAGTTAGAAGTGTAAGTGGGGCCAAAGTATTCTTATCTTAAAAATAAACAAGTGAATAACATATCCTTCATCTTATTTTTTACCATACTAAGTAATAATGGATAATTGAAAATGTTATTAAATTATTTTTATTAATATATTTGAATTTATGCGTTTATACTTATATAAAACATGTATGAGGTTATTGTATTATTTTTAAAAAACTATATTAAATTTTAAAAAATGTTATTTGATTTAAAATGTTATTTTTCTATATATTAATGATTATTATTTATTGAGATTAATTTTGGTTTATGAGATTTTAAGAAATTTAATGAGTGATTGATTTTATTTAAACATTTTTTTCTTATAATTGAAAAGATTGCGAAACAAACTTTCTACTTTCTTTTTGGTTTTGATTAGTTAATAAATTATGAAGATCATTATTGTTACAAATATTCTAAACTTGATTCTTAATGTGTATATAAGAAGGACAATTTAAGAGAAAGTGATTTTCATCCTCTATTATCTTAGTATCACAAAACTTAAAAATTATTTCTTCTCCAGGCATTTTAGCTTTGTCCTTGCTTAGTTTCACAATAAAGCTCATGAAATTTCATTGGTATTTTAGCAATGCTAATTTTCTTCTTTAAAGTGGCAATAGAACAAAGATACTTTTCAACTTCTAGATTGGACTTGGTACAATAAATTTTTTATAGTATATTAACTTTATCTTTCTCTATATATCTTCATGGCACCCTATGCTCTCTTTAAATTTAGTTGTGATAGTTCTTTTGATATTATCTATACTCTGAAGAGAGTGGCCTCATATTAAATCCTCCAGTGGTTTATTGTAACATCTCCTTCTTACCCTTGGTGATTATTTGTGAAAAATGGGGCAAAAAAAATTCTTATGCAACAATGATATGTTTAAACATGTCTTATACTTCTTAAACATTAGTCTAAATAAAAACCCTTCATAAAATTAAGGCCACATATTGGGAACTTTACTAGATACTCAACATTTACTTGTAGGTTAATGGTCTTATTTTAGTAATCAACAACTCAATACAACCATTAGGTTTGTAAGACTATACACACATTCTATTCAATCGATTTAGTTCTTCTGTATTCAATAAAATATGATGAACAATGATACATGTCTTCATGTGGATTTATCATCCATCTTATTCCATATGTACTTCAAACAATCAAGTACACAACCCATGCAACCATGCATTCAATAAAGCATATCAAGAATATGCATACTATTTTACATGCTGCAATAATAACTATATCATCTATGGCCAATAAGGCATGTTCTACAATGCCATTTTAAACCACCACCCTAAAGGGTTCCATTTCATGTTATAATGATTCACAATGTGTAATTTATTCTTACCTAATTTAAGAACATTTCGAGCTACTTGGGGTTGGTCCATAACTAACTTTTATCATATAATGACATAATACTTTACCATATATTGGAAACATAATGAGACATAGTTAAATACATTAAGCATGTAATAATTTACAAGAATACAAAAGTCTTCATCAAAATAACTTTCCACATAAACCTCATTCTCATCCCTTTTCTTGTGCTACACACATTTTTCAACAAGCACACATACCAACCAAGTAAACAATTATGTAAGCAATCATGCACCCAATCCGTTAAATTTTTTTTCCACACACAACTTACCAGGAAGCACATGGGTCCAATTGGCCCTAGTGTTGTAGGTCGCTCTGATACCACTCTGTAACATCGCCTTTTTATCCTTGGTGATTATTTGGGAAAATTGGGACAAAATTGTTTCTTCTTGATAATCTAATCAAGAAAACCAAAATATTATTCTCGTTTAACTATTGTTAACCATTAAAATATTATCATCAACTAATTCTTATTAATAACCTTCATGTAACATATTACTAACTAAACTCGTAGTTAGTCATGATACTTTGACATGTAATTCATTTAGACAAATAGAAATAGAAACACCCATACTATATTAGTGTTTACATATATATGTGGTGTATAATATATATCATATATTTACATATTGACACCTACCATCAAGTCTTTAAAGCAATTGTTAAGACCACAACTAAATTTTACCAAATGTATCAACCTTCCATCCTAAAATATCTATACCTTGATAGATAAAAAATCACAACATAACCATAAACATATGTATGATGTGATAAATTATAATCCTCAATGTTACCAATATGTTGTTTATCTCAAATTCAATCACTTACAATTAAAATGCAAAACTAATTAACCAAACACATATCAAAACATTACAAG
The DNA here is from genome assembly GCA_027924585.1 of Larix kaempferi. Lineage (NCBI taxonomy): Eukaryota > Viridiplantae > Streptophyta > Pinopsida > Pinales > Pinaceae > Larix > Larix kaempferi. The sequence goes on from BSBM01000770.1 coordinate 6,842,196, forward strand.
GAATTGATAAATTCTTAAAACATCATTCCAAATCCTAAAAGTTAGTCCCATGTCATCATAAAACACGTCAATTTGTTTGTATATATAATTCACATAATAATCATACCTACAAGTATATAACATTATTATCATTAATCAATCAACTGTAAATGAGAACCATAACGAACAAAGAACATTTATTCATTTCCAAAAACATTATCATTGTATGTCTGCTTTTAAACAAGAATGATTAATTAAAAACACATAAAATAGTATTTATATACTTAAACATAATTATGTAAATACAATTCAATAATGAACAAATACTTGTCTCGAATAAGTTGATCTAATGATTGAATGTGCCTGCAACTTTCCACCCAATCGTAAGCACTCTGTCCATCCTATACTCTTTCAATTAAGAGGCCACCTCGAACTGAGAAAAGTATCCACTAGAGCGAGGGTTTAACAAGAATCTTTTGTGAGTTTTTCTCAACATAGCCTAAGATTTAGACTCAGTCTTTTCTCAACATCAAAATAAAAGGCTCCGTTATTAATAATTTAAGTTTGTCTTGTAACAATAAACTTGGTTTTTCACCATTAAGCTTAAGCTTCAATCACTTACACTAACAAAGAGCTTTGATCTCTAAAGAAATAAGATTTTGATTTCTTAAGTATATAAACTAGATACCTAAAGAAATAAGATTTTGATTTTTTAAGTATATAAACTAACAAAGAGCTTTGATCCCTAAAGAAATAAGATTTTGATCTCTGAAGTATATAGGGTGGCTAGCGAAACACAATCCATCACAAGAGCTTTACAAAACAATTGAATTATGGTGTTGACTCTCTATCTCTATCCAATGAGAGGCCGCTCCTTTCATACCATAAATAATATATATTTAACTTCATGGCGTGGGTTGCTTTCTTCAAATAACAATTTCTCAACAATAATTTTAGTTTTGGAGTCGACTATGTTTTTCATACACAATAATTATAAGGTAATGTATGTAGGAGAGGAAGGAGTCGACTCTCCATATGGAGGCTGCTCCACCTTTGTTCATCTTAAACAATTTATGAAGATTAAAGTAACTAAAAATCCTTCGTTCAGAGGTATATATGTACCTCTATACATTGTAAACATAAGGGAGGCACAACGAAGGGTTGGCCCTTCTCAAAACAATAGAAACGATTAAAAAATATATGAGGTTATCGTTCTCCTGTTAATTGAGAGCAGCATAGATCTAAGGATGAATTTGGTCTTCTCCAAAAAAAGAATAAGCTAGGTGCAAAAGAGAGAGCCCACGTCTCTAAAATTTTCAATGCAGAGATAACAATGAATAACTAAATATGGCTCGACTCTTTTATATAGAGGTCTCCTTTTCTTTAAAGAGAGAAAAAGAGACTATCCTTTCCCCTCTTCCAACAACTACTATAGACACTATGCAAATAGGGATCGATTCCCTATAAGAGAGAGAGCACCCTCTCTTCCCTTGCATTGGAAAAACCATAATCAAACAACTAGGAAATAAACGGGTTGTCTTCTTCTTCCAATAAGAAGGATGTAAACAAAGAATTGGGACTTGGCCCCTCAAACAACAGGAAATTAATATTGACCAGACTAGATTCAATTCTCTCATAGAGAGAAATTGTTCCTCTTTGAACACAATATATAATATTAATAAAATGTAAACCGGTCGTCTGTGAAGAGAGGTCGTTCTGCCTTCACATTTCCCCAACATCTCAATAAAGTAAAATACATAATAAAAAAAATCTACACATCACCTATCTAGAATCGAGATCTCCTCACGCATCAAGCAAGGATCAAGGTTATCACTCTCAATGAAGTCACCCACTCCTGATTATATGCAATCCAATCAAAGACTAAGGAGACTAATCCTTAATATAAATGACATGCAAGGGCACTCCATGTATTTGCTTGTCATCAAAAGGCCAAACTATAGATGAAGGGTTTTGTTGGGAACAAGACACTAAGGGTGATGGTGACTAACAATACTCATAATGCTAGGGATAGGGAGACTCAAGGACATTGACCAAAGGTGACTAGGGGTTTCTTTTAAATAGAAAAGTGGTGTTCTGATGGTTGTGAGTGGATTGGGGAACTATTTCTACACAAATAATAATTGATGGGGTCCCCATAGTTTTGAGGGTATCGGGGGACCAATTTGATGAATGGATGGGATTCCCGCAGTTTTGGGTGAGTCAAGGAATGAATTTTGATTATGGATGAAGTTCCCACAGTTTTTCTTGATTTGGGGAACCTTTTCCATTATGGTGTGGAGGTTGTTTTGCAAACACAAAGTCGGGTTCCCCATGGATCAATACCATGCAAATTGTTCATGTAGGAAGAACTGAATAGAATTGGTTTCTTCGGAGTGTGGGGACCCCATTGTTTTCTTCACAAAGTTAATGATACTAAGAAGATTACAGATGGTAGATTTCTGATGGAGGTATGAGTGGTAAACTGCATTTCTTGATCGTAATGTGTGTCAAGGAGTTTGATGGAATTGATTGCTAAAGGTGGAAGGAGTAAATGCGCAACATTAAATATGATGAACTATGGGTTGATCATTGCAAGGGATATCAAATTCCTAGAACTTGTGGGCGGTCGACATCATGGGTTTCAAGTAATGAATGGGATGCAATGGTGAGTACACCCATGGGGGAGAGATGCTACCTATAGTAGTGATATTGATGGCACATGAATATTGGGGATGAGGAGCCTATGGTTATTAGTGGGAATATCTGGTAAATGCAATGCAAATAGAGGGAAGGCATTTCCTATATGCCAGTGTTTAGATGATACCTCTGATAGAAGTTTGACTTCATTGGTGAGGGGTGGATTCTTGTTCTTATAATGGAAAAACAAGAGGTAGTCTGCTTTTTGTTATTATCTTGCACACATGGTGAAAATACCCAAGTGTAATAAAGAATATGACAAAGGTAGTGTCGAAGTAGAAAAATAGAAACCATAGCAAAGCATGCCTATCGAGTGCATGTGAAAATCACTGCAAAGGGAAGTACTTGTATAGAAGTTTGGGTGCAGCCGTTGCAAAGGTATCAAAGTGTGGACTTTGGTGGTGTGAACGGTTTGTCAAATGGAGCTATGGTTTGGTCATGGAGAAGGTTTGAACATTGGGTCAAATCTTTATAAAATGGGTGGGGCTCATTGTTTGAGGTCATTTGTACTTTGTTCATCTTATGTAATCTTGAGTTGTTTGCATCGATTCCAGGAGATGCAAGCCTCCTGTTTCCAAGCAGTGAGATCCAACTAAGCCTAAACCTTATCTTATCCATTTTTGGTAGGGTATTGTTTAGGTTTGGGATTCCCTAGGGCTGTACGCTCCTTTTTGGTCTACATAGGGGAATTGCGTGCATTTTCGGGTTTTCTTGTGTTGTCATGTGGGAAAAATCAGAATTCCGCTCATCACACCGCGCGCAATTTGGGAGAATCGCGCAAAGTACACCGCGTGGGAAATAAATAGTTTCCTGTGCACTACACAGGGGAAAGGAGGTCGACCACATGTTGGAGCAACACGACTGTCTATTCTTCGGTTGCGCTACCAGTGTGGTCTAGGAGAATGAGGCATGCACGATTGGAGTCACGTAGGGTTCCATTTTATAGTCACGCATAGCGCGACTTTGACTAAGGGAGGTTGCATTAGTAGTGTGGGTTTTACAGACTTGTGCTAGTTATGGTTAAATCCATGCTTGGAATTTATTGGATGCCAAGAGTAATCATGATTTTTTTTTTGTATTTGCAAGAGTTTGAGGTGCGAACGAGATGGCACACATCAAGTGGCGAGAGTTCCATTGTGCCGAGTTGGTGGACAAGGTGGTAGATGATTTATTTTCCACCCAGACCCTTCGGGATGTGGGACTCTTGAAATTTTGCTAGTGCCCCTTTCTTCGGTATGCGTATTTATTACTACTACATATCATTCATATGTGGGACCCTGATAAGGTGTCTTCTGGGTTCGGGATTAGGATGTTTGTATTAATGAGCAATATATTTACTTCTTGATAGGTTTGTCTCCCCGCTAGGCTGAGGAGGGGGCCCTCCTTCATCTTGGGGATGACCAGAGTATACCTATTTTCGTAGATAGATACTATGGAGGAGATATATAGGTGGTTAGCTTTGCGAAGATCCTTATGACTCATATTCAGATCTTTCATGTTCGGGAAGTTGCAACTTTCGTTCTTTGCGTATTGGGGATGTCTTCCCCGCACAGGATTGCTGGAGGCTAGCTGTGATTGGTGGAGAGAGTGATAGTAGGGCACCATGTGTTTTAGGGGCGCTTGCTGCTAAGGGGGATGATGACACAACTTACTGATATCCATCATAGTAGAGGTGAGTGGAACTTCCAGTATGGAAGTGTATTGTTCTTGTAATTTTTCAAGTGTTTTATAACATTGAGACTATAGGTGGTTGTACTTGTGAGGGGGCCTCACGAGCCTCAAATTGTGTATTGGGGTGAGTGATGCCCCATTCTAGTGGGGGAGAGTAGGCCATGTATTCACCCCTCACTATTTGCATGAATGGGAGTAGAGTATTGGCCTGATGGAGGATTACCCTTGGAGTGGGATGGTCTATCGAGGGGATTTAGAGTTACTAGCATTGCTCGAGGGGTGGGATGTTACACATGATTTATTTTTCTGCATTTGTCTTTATACATAGTTTCGTTTTTGTACATAGTTTTGAATATGCACATACTTTCTATGCATATCAAATATTGACTATGTGTTCTTATTTGTGATGCAGATGTTGTACCAATGAGACCCCCGCAGGTTGGGAGACGTCATCGTGATCATGGTGAGAGGGGTCGACCAACTAGGATTTCTAGGGAAACTAGTAGGGTTGTTGGCACAATTGGTGGAGCTGGAGTTGCGGGTGTTCCTACTGGGGATATTCCTCAAGGGACTGTGCAGTGGTGATCCTTGTCGATTTGGAGAGATGGTTCAGAGCTCTGATGAAGGGTATTGAAGAGGGAGCACTCTCTAAGCTCGAGGATGATGAGTTATCTCATACTTTGCATCTGTCAATGGAGTTATGGCCTAGGTGATGTCGATTGACTTAGAGGTTGGCCATAACATGTCACATGGCTTGTGTGGCAGAGGGTGGACAAGGTCCAAATCCAACAATAGAGGAGATGCCTCATCAGAGACAAAGACCTGCTTCAAGGGACCAACTAGGAGAGGCTTTAGGGGTAGTAGAGGTACCAGATGTGGTGCAACCTTTGATTATTAGGGGTCCCGACCATCCAGGGCCTTCGGGATAGATGCAAGTAGTAGGAACTCTATATTTTGTATAGGGTTTGGTCCCTATGTATATGTGATGTTTATATGTATGTTTTGATGTTGTATATGTGTAGTTGTAGGTACTTTGCATATTATTTGTATGATAAAAAACACACATATATACATGCTTGATTGTGTATGCAAGGTCAGATAGATGGTTGGTGTATCATATGCCAGTCCAACATATCATTTTTGTCATGGTCTATGAATGCATTGGTTTTCTTGAGACATGCGTGAAGGTGAGGGTTTCAAACTGTCGCAATAGGAGGTGCACTCTCAAAAATTTATGAAAGAGGAGCGAATTAAGGACCATAAAGACATTATTGAGCTCATAGACAACTAGTTGGCAATCTAGGTGTACATGCATATGGAGTATTCTGAGGTGGGTAGCATCAATTTGAATACCAATGATGACATCATATTCTACTTGGTTGTTGGTAAGTGCCCCCAAACATATTCCATCGGTGTTGTAGAGAGTGTGGGAGGGGGTATAAATTGCCCAAGCAACCGATGCTAGATTCTTCGACCACCAACTTGCACCATCCACGAAGCTGACATAGTTATCTAAGCATGAGTTCATCTACATTCCAAACAAAAGGTGGTATTATGCTCAATCAAAGGGATCGAAAATACAACAAGTAGTAACATTGTTCATTTGAATGATAAATGGGGAATTCAAAGGAGGAATGGGGATTCCATCCTACTGGTGGTGGGGACCTTTTTAATGTTGGAACCTTGAGCTGTATCAAGGTGGTAATATGCTCGGAGGAGCTTAAGGGGTTTCCTACATTTGAAAGGGTATAGCGTTTTTTAGACATTGGGCGATGGATTCAGATGATCCAAGTCTTTTTCGGAAGACGATGAATCATCACTAGTAAGTAAACTAGTCAAGGATGATGCGGTATCAATGGTATCTAGTAGAGGGGGAACAATTTCTTTAGCGGGTAAGCCTTGGGGGACTGTGATAAGGTAGAAGAGTTGAAATTGGAGCCTCATTAGTCTAAGGTGGGCTTCTCATTCGGTGCATAAAATGGGACATTGGAATGAAAAGTGAGAAGTGTTTCCACGTGATCAGAATGGGCATAGAACTCTACCATGCTTAGGTGTTTGTGCTGAAGAAGGGTTGGCGTGATCAAGAATGGATGTGATGCCCTTAGAGGGGATCATGTGTGTATGATTCCCACTGGATGAGAATCCATCATGTTGTTCTATCATTGTAAAATCCATAGGTGGGGGGTCTTGCGGCGTCATAGGCTCAATAACGAGAATTGTTGTAATGAGTGGTTTTGAGATAGGCACAACGAGTGTTGTCTTCGATGTAGTGACCACATTTATGGAATTTGTTTCCTAGGGATGAGGTGAATAACTCTCAACCAAAGGTTGGGTGAGGATAATTGTAGAGATAGTGTTTTTACACTAGCTTGTGCAAAAGGGAACCTACTAAGGATTATGGAACCCTTAGTAGCAGCTCGTAGATAAATAAGATGTGAATGTAAATAAAAGGAAAAACAGGTAAGTTAAATGATTACTGCAATAAAATAATAGATAAACAAGAACCCATGAATAAGATTTGTATTTTGTATTATGTTGAAAATAATGGATTACAATCAAAATTTACCTCAGAAGATGAGTAGATGGGGGCCCTCGCAGCTGTACAAAGAGTAGTGCTCTGAGTATCCAAGGTTCCTTACTCTTCTTTGAATGCTCAATTGGTGGCCAAGACTCAACTGAATGGGAACAAAATCCCCAGGAGTTAGGCTAGAGTTCAATAGGAATTTTGGCAGCATAAGGGTAGGAAGAGTGAATCATGTTTGTGAAATGGGGGGCCTCGATCACCTTTTTATAGCAATTTTGGGCGGTGGAGTATGGAACCATGGTATTGGGAAACCACTAGTATTGGTTTGTGGTATTTTGAGTTTTCCCTCTTTCTTCCTTTATTTTGAATAATTTCCCCTTTTTCTTTTTCTTTTTTTGGGTATTTTGACCCTTTTTGTGGGATTTTAACATTTTTTGAAGGATTTTCACTAATTAATGAGGGAAATAATGAATGTTTTCCCATTTGATTACCAATTTAGGGATTTTTGGGTTTTGGAGGCAAAAAATATAGCAAAAAAAAGGGTAAATAGGTTATGTGACTAGGAGGATGACCTAGATGAACAATTTTTGGGTGTTAACAGATTGCCCTCTGATGTGTGAAGGAAGGAGCTCATCGTATGGATGATATACATCATAGGTTCTGAATTTTTCCAGGGGTGTGAGCATGGTGGAGAGAAGAAACTAGTAGGAGACCGAAACACATGCTTCATTCCAACTGCAAGGGCTAAAACTGGAAATACATAATCTCAATAATGGATGAGGAACATAATATTACATATATGGACAAGGCGGGCATACCCATGCTTGTATCAAGATATACAAATAATAGTGAGGTCCAAAGGGGACCTGAACATCATAATGTTCCAGAGGGGACACAAAAATGGGACATACTCATGGGCCAACCATGACTGATCTGAAGAACTGATACATGGAAACATTGGAATCCATCCTGAATGCAGTACCATAACCACTGATGCTTTGTTGGATTTGAATGTGTCCAACAAATATATGGAATCAATGACTGAGATTCAGAATCTCAAAGGTACACTGAAATGCATCTAAAATGGATACTCTAGGAAGCATATAGTTGAAGGGCTTCCAAATACTGTCGCCAACGCAACCCGAATATCCATGTGTACATACAACTGGGGTGTTCCAAATAGACTCACCAATGTGCTAGAGTCAGGGGAAATCTGGGGTCTTCGACCAATAACTAAAGGGACCAATACCCTATACGAATATTAATGGTGCGATGATGGATTTGAAGTTGAGCACATGAGAAACAACCATGCTAAGAGGCACTAAGGACTCCTCTCATATGGTTCGTAGGAACTCACCACTGATGGAGATGAGTCCAAGGTACATGGACCTCTGGGTATATCCTATGGAATAGATGTGCTGGAATCGACAGAGGCTGACTTGCAAATGCCAAGGAAGTGATGCTTCCTTGATAGCGTGAGGTTTACAACCAAGATGTGATGGTACTAGATGTGTAACTGAGATAGTGTGGGGGGATACGGGGATTGGAGAATGATGGGACTCAAACTTTCTTTGTTCAAAGTACGATGGAAAGGATGATCAGGAAGCATATGAAACTGACCTCGGGGAAGGAAATAATAGATTAAGGGATCAAGTATTGTGGCTACAATGGGGGAGACTCAGGGGGGAAACATATGAGTGAGATCAGGAGACTCCAAGGGTGACGCATTGCAGAATACTTTGATCAAAGGAGACCACAATGAGGATGATGCCATAATGGTAGAACTAGATGTAATCTTTCGGGGGAACTCATAGGCACCGTTTGGGCCTTCTTCATGAATTAAGGAGCTCGGAGAAGGTATAAAAGTGTGCTCTAAAGGATACCCTCTTGTGGATTTGTACGAGCCTAGGATGGTGTATGCTCGTGGGTGCTTTCAATTTTAAGGAGTCTAAAAGCGATACGAAGACTCTGAAATGATGAGAAGTTACCGTCGTTTGGATTTATATGAGCCTAGGATGGCGAATGCTCATGGTCGTTTTCAATTTTAGAGAGTCTGAAAGCAATAAGAAGACTCCGAGGGGGTTCTTTTTCATGTGTTAGTCCCCAAGGCCCTAAAAATCATAAAATTATGCAATGGAGAGCTCTTCTATCCGATGTGACTAGAGTATTCCTTTTTCATTATTAGTATACCAGGTCCGGAAAAGTGTTAAACTTATACCAGATAGATTCCCTTTCATATATTATAACGAGCATGAAAGGGAGAAAGATTGCTCGACGATATTTTCATTCTCTAAGAATTCGGAAAAGAGCTTAACATAAAATCCCGAAGTGCCTTTTTTGTAAATGATCTTCTCGGCCTGAATAAGGGGTAAAATTACACTGAACAGATTAAAAATCCAAGCAAGGAGGAAGTGTTCAAACATGGGACAAGTATGAGAACCAAAAAAGAAGTTGAGGGGGAACACTGATGGGGTCTCCTTGTGGGTAGATGAATGGTGGAAAAATAATGCAAAAACTATAGTATGGAGGGAGCAAAGGGCTCGTGAATAGGGTCGCGAGGAAAAAAAGTTAAAAAAACACCAGGAGTTGCCGACATACCTGATGGAACGCAAATCAGGGAGGGGGTTCATAAGAGAAACGAATAGGAAAAGAGGAGGTAAGAGCGAGAAATTATCTTGAGCATCATCACAGGCATGAAATTATGCATCTGGTGGTGCAAAAGACACGAAAAACGGAGGTCAGAGGACTCTAGAATGGTCAAAGACAGAAAGAGAGGAAAAAAAGGGTTATAAAAAATGGGGAGCCCACTGAGTTGAGGATGTGGTAGTGGGGAGAGATGATGACCCACAGGGGCAGAATACAAGGCGTTTAGAAATAAAACCAAATATACAAGTGACATGTGACCTCAAAAATGGTCGAGATCACACATGTGAAAGAGTGAGTAGGGTTAATGACCTACTCCCATGCTGTGTGCTTGGGGTTTGTGATTGTGGATCACATATGTGTTGGGTTGAGAAATGGGATCATTGAAGTGTTTAGATAGATGTGACAGTGCAGGGTCAAAATGATTAATCATGTCCCCTATCCCAAGGTCAAGGTAATCTATTATGCCCCCTAGCTTATAGGTGTCAATGTGGTGTCGATGCTCTCTCAGAGAGGGATCAATATGGCATTGATCAAATACTGGAAGTGGGGTGTACTGTGAGGATAATGGACATGCTGGAACATTAAATTGATGATATGATGATGGGGGATTTCCATTGCGGGGTATATGCCCCCAGCATCGCCTCGAGAATGATGACGATAATGAGTAGGCAAGTTTTTGGGCCTGCCCCCATGTTGTGGACATGTGATTTCCTTATTGCTTTGAAAAGGTTGAACATGTGGGTCAGAGGGATCGGTGGAAGAGGTCGATGGGATAGAGGGGTCGCTAGTGGAAATCATGTAAATGGTGTTAACCTCACCTAATGAGTATTCCAGGGGATGGATCTCCTCAATGACAGTGATCGATGATTCTAAAGAAGGCTGACGCATTTCGTGAAGCACCAACCGATACTTTGGTAATTCGGGACAATAATGAGAGTAATGGTCATAGACGTCGCTTATGGCACAGTAGTGGTTGGTGCACAAATATTTTTTAAGTGGTGGGGGGGTGGTTGGTAGTTCGACAACTGATATATTTGGTTCATCATCCAATGTCTTCATATGTTCTTGAAGGTTGGGAAATTATGGACAATTATGGGTTGCGTGGCCCAAATCATCGCACAAGGCACACTTGGGAGGTGTGCGGGATGGAGGGGGGTGCATGGTTTTAGTTGCATTTGGTGCAATATGAGTTTGCGTGGATTTCCCCCCAATGTTCATGGACGATTGAGGGAAGGTGTTTGAGGAATATTTTTTCAACACACCGGGAGGTAGATGATTGGCAGTGGTGATCAGTTGGAGCGGTTGAAGAATGACTTGTGGCATTGGAGTGGGATTATGGGTAGGTAAATACCACACCAGAAGTCCTAACATCAATACTTGGAAATTCAGTGTGGCCATGATGGGAATACTTACTAAACCTAAAGGTGGGAACAAGAACGATATTGTGTGGATTAGTGTGGATCCAACGTGGCTAGGTACTGATGGCGGTTGATATTGAAGTGGATTTTGAGGGTTAGAGACCGATTGAATTGAATAAATGGTACACAAGTCAGAGATCTCAATGATTGCAGGAGGAGGTGGTAAGGAATGAAAGGTGGATACCATTGGCATCTCAGAATAAAGTCCAGGTCCAATGGGGGAAGTCAAAGGGGTAGATGCACCAAAAACAGGTTGTTCAGCCACGGGGAGGACATTCTCGGGTGTAGCGGGCGCATTAGGGTCACAGTAATTGACCTGGTCTATTTTGAAAACCCATCCCTCATGGGGGAACATCATAATTCGGAACATAGATGAATCAACAACCTTCATGGTGTACATGTAGCTTCATCCTAGGAATAGGTTGTAGTCGAGTTGTGCGTTGACGACTTCAATGTCAATCATGACAGTTTTTCTAGCTAATTGGACTGGAACGTTGGCCAAAAGGCCTTGCAGCTAAGATGAGCGGCCATCGTAAGATCATAGGGAATTTGTGGATGGTTATAGGGGAGGGGATCCTAGCTTCTTCCAAAAGAATGTAGACATGACGTAGGTAGAGGCACCTTCGTCGATGATGCATCAATGGATAACAAGGTTTCAGATTGAAATTAAGACCTGAAATGCTAACGTGGAAGGCATGCGGGGTTCAAATTGGTATAAGTCGAATGTCATCATTCGTGAGTCAGAAGGTTCAAACGCACCTATGGAAGATAACAATGTTTTACGATGTGTTGGGCAGTTCTTTAAAACTTCTAAGGCTGGCATGGAAGCGGGGTATTGGGATAAATTATCCACGATATTGTAGTTGGGGGCAACATGAGCATTGGGGTTGTTATTGATGCGACATAGAGAAAATCGAGGGGCTTTGGGGCCCCCCTCGAGTGGTGGTGGGGGTAAACATAACGAATGATCTATGGGAAGAGTGGTAGCAACCTTGTACGCATGAACGGTCTCGGTGGTTGAACCATACTAGTTATGACATGTTTGAAGGTTAATATCAGTTGAAGACATCATTAAGAGGTGGTGAGTACCTGAGTCAATGGGTTGAATAACAGGCGTAGCGTAAGTAACTGCTTTTTGTATTGCTGAAGCCCCTTGAGGGGGAGCCAAAGGTTGGGTGGATACTACCCCTTGTGTGCGTAGGGGATTCTGTAGCACCATAGGTTGTGTGTGGGGTTGCAGGAGGTTTGGTGGTGTCGGAGGTGCAACATGTCCTTGTCATTGGATGTCCTCACTCTAGAGTGGGAGAGCACACGTCAAATGGGGACAATTGTGTGTGTAATTTCCATAGACCCTGCAAATAGAACATGGGTGGTTTGTAAATAAGTTGGGGTATTTACCTTGCTGAGGTGGTCGGTCAAGATTTTGGTTAGCCGACACGACACCATTATTATTAGGGGGGTTCGGTGGTGGACCTCCTTTACCGGGGGATTGGTTATTGCCTCGATTATGTTCGTGTCCCGTATATTGTTGTCCTTGTTGGTTCCATTTAGAAGTTTGGTTATGGTGTTGGTTTTGTTGGGCATAAAATTTTCCTTGGGGAATGAGGGGGGTTTTCGGTTGGGTGTGTGTTGGGGTAGCTGGTGGTGTATAATAAGCGGGAGGTACTTGAGGTTGCACGGGTGCGGGTGTAGCCGGTGGAGGGTAGTAAGAAGGTGATGTTGTAGGAGGGGAATATGCTGGCAGAGTATGACCGTAGCAATGCGTCGGACAAGAAGGTCCATGTAAATGAGGGGCCTGGGCCATGCGAACATACGAAGGTGTTTCTCTAGAATGGGATGTGGCACGTAAAAGGTCAGTACTACTACTCATGGTGGGTGGTGTAGAACTAGGTGTAAGATTATAAATAGGGGTGGGAGCAGAGGTCATATGAACATATTGTTGACTGGTAGATGCAACGTGTCCAATGATGCCGTCTGCAGTGTGGGATTCCCCTGACACGTCCTTCTGGGAGGAATCACCGCAAGGAGCATCAGGTAAAATGGTGCAAAGGTAGTTTGTCTGTGCGTAGTTAAGGTCAAACTGTTGTGATTTTAGTATGGCTTCTTCTTCGGTTTGGGTGCGTTAAGATGCCACATCCTTTGCGATAAATGGTATGAGTGACTTCAATAACCAATCTAAAATATATTGTAATCTAATTTGATCTTGCACAAACTATGGTGACGAAGCCACTCATGGATATGGTCAGTGATGTGGGTAGCTGTGTTATGTCTGCAAGATAGGAGTATCTCAACACCAACGTCATAATGGACGGGGAGATAGAAGAATTGCAGGAAAGTCGAAGCAAGGGAAGCGAACGTGGGGTGCGTCCCATGTGGTTGGTCAATATACCACTTGGCTGCACCGCCAGTGAGTGTCCTTTGTAAGAGGCATAAGCAGATTGAGTCATCCACTATGGAGTTGGAGGAACACCATAAGTGGAAGGACATGATGTGGTTTTGGGGGTGCTCACCACCCTTCCCTTCTAATTTTGGGATGTCCGAAGGAACTTTGGTAGGAATGGGAGGCCAAGTAGGGTCACGTTGGATTGGATCATTAGTCAATCGGGAAATATTAGGTAGGTTGAGACTTTCCATGAATGGTAAACTAGCAGGAGGATGTGGCATGGTCGAAGTGGCCTACATTCTAGCCATGGATGCGATCTCGGATCCTCCTCTTCTAAGTAGTAGTGCATTGGCGCGAGTCATGATTGGGATCGAGGGACCACTAGTAAGGGGTGGAGGGATCGAAAAAGAGGGGTTGGTGTCCCCAAGGGTACTGCTAGTAACTAAGACAGTGGTTAGAATAGATCTGCTACTGATGGGTATAGAAGTAGTCACTGTAATGCAATGCATAGGTCCTGTAGATGGCATAGCAAGGATGGATGCTGAAGTGATAGAGGGGCCAATGGTGGAACCATTGTCGACAATTCCACTGTAAAGTGGGGTGGCATTCATGCCGACCGTGGGGCTAGACTGAGCTGTGTACATAGGTAAATATGAGTCAGAGTCAGAGGTGTAATAAGGGGTGTCGGGATGAAGATCTGATGATGAAGATGTGAGTCTCAAGGGAGTGTGACAAATGGGGTCCAATGGAATGTATTGCGGGGATGTGCCCCATAGGAGATGAGAGTGTCACAGTGAATCACTCGTGACATGTGTAAAAGTGATAAAGAGATGTGGTGGATAAAATGCTCAAAAATACTAGTGCAACAATGGATGCAAAAGGAGAGCTCGTAAAAAGACAACACTCAGGCCAACAACAAGCTCAAAGACACTTGTTGCAATAGGTGGAGCGACAATAAAATGGTCAAAATACCAACAAGTGGAACTCCTAGAAAGAAAGAAGACTCACTACCCTAGGGGGGTATAGGACCATGAAAACACCTATCTAAAATATTTGGAAGCTCACACAAATAGTATCCCCTGCAGGGTGATGAAACCCGCAGTCAAGAAATACGAAATGTAGAACCAAATGGCTAAAGGATATCCCTCTGCCGAGAGGAACTCCAGGTAAAATATTCCTAGAATAATGGTGACTAAGCTACCCCATTCATGGCACATCCGGAAAGGTGTCCCGCGACTTCAATTCTTTGGTCGTCACGCACTCGGTATGGGTGCCAACATGCATGACGAGAACAACGAGTTGGTCTCCTTTAGTACATAATGGAGAGTGGTATTCCACTCAGAATTCCGGAACCAGTATTGCCACTTTCCCTCCTAAGGGAGAGGCCCTCCGACAAATCGGTGTCAACCATACCAATAAATAATAGGGGATTTTGGCTCCCGAAAGGTCAAAAACTATGTCTGAAATGTGTATGACAAAGGGGATGTTATTTGGATGCCTAACCCCAATGTCCTACCTAGCTACAAAGTTGTTTTTTGGTCCCCAAGTGGGGTTAATGTGTGTTGAAATAAGCCAATTTTAGTCTCACTTTAATTATAGGGAGTGTGTGGGTGCACAAGTGGTGTAAACCCAATATCACTGGAAGTAAATGCTGAAATAAGCAACTGAGACTCAAATAAACTCTTTCTTTTTCTTTTTCAAATAAAAGTACTAAATGCTATGACAAGTATGCAGTAAATTAGCTCATTCAAATAGAATGAAAGATATAGCAATGCACTATGGATTCACACACACTAAAATGTCTCAAATACTACAATAAGAAAATAGTAGATAAATACCAATGAAAAATGGGTGCAAGAAAACAGGGGGTTGTTGGTGCACCCAAGCTCAAAAAAGAGGAAAAAACAAGTGCAGGGTGTGTCTATGAAGGGAAACATTGCGCTCTAGGTGCTGCAGACTACATAATAATTGTGCTGGAACATAAAAAATAAGGAACAATGGCGCAGGTCTAGGAGGAAAAGGCGTCACTGGGGCACAGGTTTCAAGCTCAGAAGCACGCAACATGCGCGGGTTTCAGGATCGGAAGCGGACAGAGCACGCGTGTTTCAGGAAAAAAGGTACACTTGGGGCATGAGTTTCGGTCCAAAAGTAGTGCTCTGAGCCCAGGTTTCTGGCCAGAAGTCGCGCTCAAGGCATAGGTTTTTGATGGAAAGTCGTGATCTGCAGTGCAAAAATGTGTATCTACAGTTGTGGGTCGGTCCGTAAAAACATAAATAATGAAGGGTACTGCAAAGGAAAGGGATAGATCTGCAAGTACAGGGTCAAAGGCTAGGCCAAAAAAGTGAAATGCAAGAAAAATAAGAAGTACAGAACTAGAAATAACTACTTATCATACCAAACCAGAGATCGATAGGAATCAACCCGATTGGAGTTGCCAAAAACTGTAGCTAGTGTTTTCACACTAGCCTGTGCAAAAGGGTACCTACTAAGGATTATGGAACCCTTAGTAGCAGCTCGTGAATAAATAATATGTGATGTAAATAAAAGAAAAAACAACTAAGTTAAATGATTATTGCAATAAAATAATAGATAAACATGAAACCATGAATAAGATTTGTATTTTGTATTATGTTGTAAATATTGGTTTACAATCAAAATTTACCTCAGAAGGTGAGTAGATGGGGGCCCTCGTAGCTATACGAAGAGTAGTGCTCCAGGTCTCCAAGGTTCCTTACTCTTCTCTAAATGATCAAGCGGTGTCCAAGACTCAATTGAATGGGAACAAAAGCCCCAGGAGGTAGGCTAGAGTTCAATAGGAATTTTGGTAGCATAAGGGTAGGAAGAGTGAATCGTGTCTGTGAAATGGGGGGCCTCCACCACCTTTTTATAGCAATTTTGGTTGGAGTATGGACCCATGGTATTGGGAAACCACTAGTATTGGTTTGTGGTATTTTGAGTTTTCCCTCTTCTTTCCCTTATTTTGAATAATTTCCCTTTTTTCTTTTTCTTTTTTGGGGATTTTGACCATTTTTTGTGGGATTTTAACCATTTTTGAAGGATTTTCATTAATTGATGAGGGAAATAATGAATTTTTTCCCATTTGGTTACCAATTTAGGGATTTTTGGAATTTTGGAGGCCAAAAATATAGGAAAAAAGGGTAAATGGGTTATGTGACTAGGGGGATGATCTAGGTGAACAATTTTTCGGTGTTAACAACAATAGTCACCAAAGCATCTTGAAATTGAGGGAGGTCGGGACAATGATGTGTGTAACGCCCAAATTGTGAGCAATCGAACATGCGTGATTGGTACGCAAAGATTTGGACTTGGGTGTCAAGTTGGGAGAAGATGAGGTGCCCCATACTACCATAGGTGGATCATGTGGCACACTAACATGGGTATTGAAAAGATTCCTGAGTTCTGATAAGGTGGGGCATAGGTTTTTTGCATGGCCTTTGTTTCTCACATAGGGTGCACAGTGGAGTGACCCTTTTTGTAGGATCATTGATGGTCATTACTAGGGGTTATAACCATTTTTGGGTTAATGGTGGTCAAGTTGGGAGAAGATGAGGTGCCCCCTACTAACTGTTAACACCCAAAAAGTGCTCACTAGCTCATTTACCACATTATATGGCTCATTTGTCCATTTTCCTACCATTTTTCCCTTAAAATCCCAAAAAATCCCATTAAAAAGCCTCCAAAAGGCCTAAAATGCCTCCAAAAGGCCACAAAACCATCAAAATAGCCTAAAAAAGGCTAAAAAACCCCCTTTTCCTCCAAAAATAGCAAAAATCCCCTAAAAAGGAATAAAAAATATAAAATAATGAGGAAAAGGAGGAAAAAACCCTATACAGCTGCCTAAAACCATGTGTTTCCCAAAACCATGGGTCAGCACTCCACCACCAAAAAACTATAAATAGGTGATGGAGATCCCTTATTCCATATCCACAATCACAAGCACCCTTACTCTGCCAAAATCTCTCTCGAAACCCTAGTTCACCTTCGAACTATTTTCACCTTGAGAGCCACCTTTGGCCCATCCCCAACAGTGGAGAAGGAGAAAGGAGCATTCTGAAGCTTGGAGCATCCTCTTGGACACTGCAAAGGGCTTCACCAACCTTGACACTCAAGGTAACATTAATATAAAACCATTTTTTCCATCTTTTATTTATGTCTCATGCAATGTTTAAAGTAGTTTGTTAATTGTTGTTTTAGCTTAATCCTTTAATCATTATTGAACTGCTACTAAGGAGTCCATTCTCCTTAGTAGGTGCTCATTGGCACAAGCTAGGGGTAAAACCCTAGCTACAGTTTTGGCGACTCCCCTAGTTTTTGAATTTCTGGTTTCCGTTTTTAAATTTTTTCCTTTCGGCTGTCCCTTTCGGCCGCCGCATACCGCGTCTTTTTACCTCTACAGTCGCGTCCCGACCGCGCCTTTCAGGCCTTTACCCGCGATCCGACCGTGGCTCTCAGACTGCTTCCGACGCTCTGCCGGCGGATTCAAGTCTGTTACCTGCGATCCGACCGTGGCTAATCAGCCTGTTTGCAGCGATCTGACTGCGCCTGTCGGCCTTTTTCACGCGTCCCGACTGCGGCTTTCTGCCTCTTTCGGGCGTCCCGACTGCGCCTGTTAGCCTTTTAGCCGCGACCCGACTGTGTCTTTTTCCATTTTTCCTGCGTCCCGACTTCCACTGTTGGCCCGATAGCCGCGACCCGACTGTGTCTTTTCCCCTATTTCCTGCGTCCCGACTGCCTCTGTTGGCCCGATAGCCGCGACCTGACCGCCGCTGTTTCCCTCAAACCCGCGGTCGGCCTGTTCTGATCCGCCACAGACCCGCGGTCTGATTTCTGCTTTTTTCCTGTTTTGAGCCCAGCCCCTCTTGCTGCAATATTTTCTGCATCTGAACAGCCCCCTGTCTTACCTGCAGTTCACTACCTTACAGCCTTTCTGCAACATAATTTCTGTTCCTTTTACAGAATCTTTTTAAAAATTTCAGTATTTTTATTTCAGAAAATTTTGCAAGTTAAAAGAATCAATTTCAGCATTATTGATAGATTGGAAGTTGCCCTCCCTTGTGGCACTTCTATTTTTGGGATCATTACCTCACGAGCACACACTCTGTCACATAAAATCAAGTGAGCCTTAAAAAATACCTAACTAAACCAACATTCTAACCCCACTTGGGGAACACAAAAGAATCATTGTAGTTAGGTAGGATCAGGGGGATAGGCTTCCAATAACACCCCTTGGTTATTTCACTTGAGACATAGTTGTTGTCCAAATAGGGAACCAAAATCCCCTAGTACTTTTTGGCACGGTCATGACCAGTTTATCAGAGGGCCTCTCCCTTAGGAGGGTTGAAGTCGGGAGACTGGTTCCGGAGGCCTGAGTGGAATACCGCACTCCATTCAGTAACCGAAGGGCTACCTTTCGCGGTTCGCGGGATATCCCTGTATAGGGGTATTGCGGTCAACGAACTAAACGGCAGATTCACCTTTCTGGACGTGTCATGAACGGGGTATCTTAGTTGCCATTCTTCTAGGATTGACTACCCGGTGTCCCTCCCGGTAGGGGGATATCATAGCCACTTGGCTTTCCTACTCATATTGTCTGACTTGGATTTCATCACCTTGCAGAGGATATGTTTAGTTAAGTCAGAATACTTTTAGTTAGGTGTTTGCATGCTCCTTTACCTCCCTTTGGTCTAGTGAGTCCACCATTTTTCTTTTTTAGGAAACCTGCTGCTTGTTGGTATTCTGACCATCTTTGTTGTTACTCCACCTATTGTAGCACAGCTGCTGCAGTGGGTGTTTTGAGTTGGTTGTTGGCCTGAGTGCCTTGCTTTTTAGCTCTCCTTCTGCACACTCGGTTGCATTAGGATTTTTGAGCTGTTTTTATACTCACCTCAACCCACAGAGACCAGACACCATCCGTCACCATTGAGTCCCCGAGACATTCTCGGCGCCTCAGGGGCGAGCCCCCACAGCACGGTTCTCTTGACACCACTCGTCATAGATTCCGATCATTGTCCGTTGATACCACTCATCACAGATCTAGAGCCTTGTCACTTGACTCCACTCGTCAGCGACGTAGGTCTCCGTCACCAGATAGTGACGCACCTTACTTTACCTCTGATTCTGACGAAGAGTCTGAGAACCCTATTTATACTGCCCCTACTAGCCCCATGGCTGGCATGACTTCCACTCCATTTGTCATAGGGACCATTGGTGGCACATCCACTACTACACCAGTTACTACACCTGTGTTGGGTATGCCCTCCATGGGGCAACCATCTACCGTTCCCCTCACGGTACCTATTCCCACAGCAGGAATACCTATCCCTACTACATCAGTGGCTCACACTACCAATGGTGGTGCTGGACCATCCTTCACTACCTCAGTTCCCCCACTTGGGGGCACCACCTCACATCTTGTCCCTCCACTTGGGGGCACTGGCCCCAACTTGGTCCACAGCACTACTGTGTCACAGCCTTCTTCCAGTTTGCCGTTCATGGCTAGCCTCAACCTACCTGACCTGGCCAGATTGACCAACGATCCTATTCGACACGACCCTATGTGGCCTCATATGCCTACCAAACTACCCTCTGACATCCCTAAGTTCGAGGGTAAGGCCGGTGAGGACCCACAAAACCATATCATGTCTTTCCACCTATGGTGTTCCTCTAACTCCATCGTGGATGACTCTGTTCACCTCCGTCTCTTACAGCGCACCTTCACTGGCTCTGCAGCCAAGTGGTATATTGAGCAGCCTCATGGGACCCACGCCACCTTTTCTTCCCTGGCCTCGACCTTCCTGCAGTTCTTCCAGTTTCCAGTCCGCTATGACGCGGGCGTTGAGATCCTTCTATCTTGTAGACAAAACACGGCTACCCATATCACGGACCACATCCATGAGTGGCGTAGACGCCGTAGCTTATGCAAGATCAAACTAGACGACCGTATCTTCCTCGATTGGTTCCTCAAGTCCCTGCTTCCTATTATCGCTAAGGATGTAGCTTCAGAAAGACCCCAGTCTGAAGAAGAGGCCATCCTTAAGGCACAGCAGTTCGACCTCATTTACGCCCAGTCGGGTTACCTTTATACCATTATACCTGACGCCCCTCGCGGCGAGTCCTCCCATCATGATGCGCCGGGGGCATCCCACGCTGCTGATGGTATCATTGGCCGTGTTTCTTCGCATCCCCAACCATTTTCTATAGCACGACCTACCCCTGGCCCCGACCTGTCGAGGGCTACCTCCCAGTCTGGAGCAACCAACTCATATGCTCCCATGACACATCACCATTCCCATGGACCTTCGTGTCCACCTCAGTGCTTTGGGTATGCGACTCCTGCTTATGCTCCTCCAGTCGCCCCTCAGCCTTATTACCATCAGCAGACTGCCCCGGCTCCTGCGCCTTCACAAGCCCCACCAGCTTATTATCCGCCACAGGAAGCCCCTGCGGCACATCCACAACCTGCTCCGCAGTCCTATCAGCAACCCCCTCAAGTTGCTGCACCTGCTCAGCCTCAACCTACATATCATCCTCCGCAGCCTGCTCCAGCACCTGCGCAACCTCAGAATCCACCTGCTACCCAAGGGAAAGTTTACGCCCAACAGAACCCGCAGCAAAACCAGAATAACCAACGTAACCAGGGCCAACAGAACCGCGGCAAGGGCCGTAATCGGGGAAACAACCAACCTACAGACCAAGCTGGTCAACCGGCTAATCCCCCTGACAACAACAATGCGGCCCCCGCTAATCAAAACCCTGATCTCCCGCCCAAGCAGGCTAAAAACCCCAATTTGCGAACGAACCACCCTTGTTCTATTTGCGGGGTCTATGGACACTACACCCATGCTTGCCCACACTTGGAGCGAGCTCGGCAGCTTTGGGTTGACGAGGCCCATCGCCAAGGGCATGCGGCTCCCCAAGCACCGCCCAACCCCCCCCAACCTCAGCAACCCCCTTTGGTGCTGCAAAACCCCTTACCGACTCAAGGCGTGGTGAACACTCAGCCGTTGGCCCCTCAAGCTAACGTGCAACCCCAACAACAACAGATCACCTACGCTGCTCCTGATCAACCCATGTTCGACTCAGGTACCCACCACTTACTGATGATGTCATCCGCTGACGTCAACCTACAGACCCGTCGGAACCAATATGGCTCCACCTCTGAAGCCAATCCCACGGACAAAACCACTAATGCTCATCCCACCGATCAGGCGTTACGTATACCTCCGCCTCCCATAGACGGCGCTGTGAAAGCACCTCGTTTCCCACTTCGCCGAATCAACAATAACCCCAACGCGCGCGCTGCGTCAAACTATAACATCGTAGACGACCTAGCCCAATCTCCCGCAGCCATGTCTGCGTTAGAAGTCTTGAAGAACTGCCCTTCCCAGCGCAAGACTTTACTTTCCGCCATTGGGGGGATTGACCCAACTGATTCACATTTGATGGCGTTCGATTTAGACCAGTCTGAACCACGCCTACCTTCCAGCTTAGCCTTCCAAGTTACAGTCTCCGTTAGGAATCTTGTTATCCATCGGTGCATCATCGATGAGGGTGCCTCCACATGCGTTATGTCTACATTTGTATGGCAGAAGCTAGGATCCCCTCCTCTCCAGCAGTCCACCACTGCGTTACGTGCCTACGACGGTCGTTCGGCCCAGCCCCAAGGCCTTCTACCCAACGTTCCAGTCCAGTTAGGTGGTAAAACAGTTCTTATTGACATAGAGGTAATCAATGCCCAATTGGATTACAACCTTCTACTTGGCCGCAGCTACATGTATGCCATGCGGGCAGTTGCCTCTTCTGTCTTTCGCACCATGATGTTCCCCCACGAAGGACGCGTGGTTAAGATTGACCAGCTCACCTACTATGATCCCAGTGCTCCGGCGACACCGGAAAACGTTCTCCCCATGGTTGAACAACCTGTTTCTAGTGCCACCACCTCGTTTGTTTCCTCTTCGGGGCCTGGAGTCTACTTCGACGCGCCGATGACCTCCACCTTTCAATCCATTCCTCCGCCGTCATCTACGCCCGCAGTCTCTGACTTATGTACCTTGTCCCACGACAATCTACCACCTAACACTCAACCACCCTTGTTGCCAAAACCACCATTGGTACCTAGCCACATTGGTGTTACACCGATCCATACGATCCCCTTCCTAGTCCCTCCATCGGGAGTAGTAAGCGCCCCGGTCATGGCTACCCTTAGCCTCCCTGGGTTAACCTTGGGATTACCTGTATGGTATCTTTCGCCTCCCGTTCGCCCGCCGACACCTGATGTCGTCCTCCAGCCGGTGCAACCCATGGCTACTACCACTCAGCCACCTCCCGGTGTCTCTACCCCTTCGTCCTCCACGACACCTCCTCCTACTCCCAAACCCACTGGGGGCAGAGGTCCTCAACCTTACACTGCTGTACCACCTCCAAAGACAGTCAAGAACCCTACAGTGTTTCGTGCTCCTCCCAAATGCTCGCTGTGTGACGAGTTGGGCCACGCGACCCACCAATGCCCACAGTTACCCGCATTGCAGAAGCACATGCAAATGCTCGATGATGACCCCAACATCCCAACTGTCGAACTAAACCCCACTCCTAAGCCTAAAGATAAGTCCCTACGTACCAACCACTCCTGCGCCATCTGCGGTATTTACGGGCACTATTCACATCATTGTCCCGATCTCCCAGATTACAGAGCGGCTCTCTATGAGATGAACAATCTGGATCTTGAGACGGCACCACCTACCATTGAGGAGATCTACCCCCCAGACTCTTCACCTTCCGGAGAGGTTAATACCATCTATATGATCTCTTCAACCACTACCCCTTTGTAAACCGATTTGACGACGCAAACGTTCCGTACTGATGAGGAGATTCTTGAGGCCCTTACTGCCCCGGATTATCCTTGGGATGATATGCACCACCGTTCCTATTTCATCCCAGAAGAATCCTCCTCTAGCACCGCTACCCAATACGCGGTTGAATCCAAAGACTTCCTCCCCACCAAGGTCGACTGGTTCAAGGACCCTATTCCTGCTCCGGATGCCTTCGAGGAAGGTAACATGGCCAACATCTCACCTGTCATTCAAGTCGATATTGCTGCTCCAGGTCGTGCCCCTGAACTCATTACTTTAGGAGCATTCTGCAGTAAACAAGAGATTGAGGACTACATAAACCTTTTCAGAGAATTCCGTGATGTCTTTTCCTGGTCCTATACCCAAATGCCTGGTCTAGACCCCGCAATTATAGAGCACCACATTGACACATGGCCAGATGTACCCCCCGTTCACCTGAAACAGCAACACCTTGACACCTCTGAGTCAAGGGGCATAATAGACCCTGGGATAGGGGGCATGATCAATCATTTTGAACCTTCCCCATCATATCTATCTCAGCACGTCAATGAACCCATTGTTCAAACCAACACATATGTGATCCACAATCACAAACCCCATGCACATAGCATGGGGGCAGATCATTAACCCCGCTCACTTTTTCCCACTTGTGATCTCAACCATTTTTTGAGGTCACATATCACTTGTATGTTTGATTTTATACACCTAGTTATTTCCTTTGACCATTCCGGAGTCCTTATGACCTCCGTTTTTCGCACCATTTGCACCGTCGGATTCATATTTCCACGCTCGTGATGATGCTTGAGATCATTTCTCGCTCTCACCAGGACCAATATCAACATTGTGTCCAGACGCCACTAGTCACCTCGGTTTGCGTGCCACATCGGCCGTTCTCCGTTTTTCACATGTTTTATATCATCGGATTCATTTTTCCGAGCTGGTGATGATGCTTGAGATCATTTCTCGCTCTCACCCCCCGATCTTTCGGGTAGTTTTCCACAACGCCCTCGTCACCTCGGTGTGCGTGCCACATCGGCCGTTACCCGTTTTTAACATCCTTTATATCGCCGGATTCATTTTTCCGAGCTCGTGATGACGCTTGAGATCATTTCTCGCTCTCACTTGGTACAATTTCAACATTGTGTCCCAACACCTTGCTGCCTCGGTTCGCGTACCACATCGGTCGCTATCGGATTGTTCCACATTTTGTACATGAGCCATTCACTCCTGTCATACTGCAAATGTCTCGTTATTTTGCCACCATTTCATCTACCCCGCAAGGAGGGCCACCAGTGTTCCCACCTACCCTCGTTCTTGGTCACCATTATTGATCCTTGATTGAACACTTCCTCCTTGCCTGGCCATTTCCTTTGTTCGGTATAATTTTATTCCTTTTTCGGGCCGGACAAGTCCTTTACGAAAAAGGCACTTAGGGAGTTTCCGTTAAGCTCTTTTCTGACTCCTAAAAGAATGAAAAGATCGCCGAGCAATCTTGCTTCCTTTCATGCTCGTTAAAGTACCTGAAAGGGCGTCTATCTGGTATAAGTTTAACCCTTTTCCGGACCTGGTAGACTAATTACGAAAAAGGAATACTCTAGTCACACCGGCTAGAAGAGTTCTTCATTGCATCCTTTTATGCTTCTTTGGGCCTTGGAGACTAAATCTACGAAAAAGCAACCCCCTGGAGTCTTCTTACTTGCTTTCAGACTCTCTAAAATTGAAAGCAACCACGAGCATGCACTGTCCTGGGCTCGGAAAATCCACACGACAGTACCATTCCATCATTTCAGAGTCTTCTTATCGCTTTCAGACTCCTTAAAATTGAAAGCAACCACGAGCATGAACTGTCCTGGGCTCGTAAAATCCACACGACAGTATCATTTTTACACAAACTTCTTCTAGTTCCTTAACCCATGAAGAAGTACCCTCCCGTGCCTCCTGGCACTACGATCTATCATCTCGGCAGCACCCCCAATCAGGTCGCCTTTGTTCAGAGTATTCAGCAGTCTTATGCCATTTTACACCAGCATTGAGTCTCCCTCAGCCCGTTATCCTCCCAGATTCATTACAGCTATGATCCCTTTCCCCTTAGTCAGTTTCATATGCTGTCAGATCATTTCTATTATCATACTCTGAACAAAGGAAGTTTGAGTCCACCCGCTCTACTTGCCCCGTTGTCCCCCCACAGTTTATCAGTCCTGCCATCAGCACTATTACATTTCGGTCTTGTACCTCGCGCTCCTGTCAAGGAAACATCATTGCCTTGATAGTTGCAGGTCTCCCTCTGTCGACGACAGCTCCTCTATTCCAGAGGATAGGCCCAGAGGTCCCTACGCCTTGGACTTATCACCATCTGTGGTAAGTGCCTACGGATCATTCTGAGAGGAGTCATCATTGCCTCTCCGAGTGGTTGTTCCTCACATGCTCGACTTCAGCACCTTGATCGCATCGTTGAGGATCGCGTAGGATTATATCCCATCAGTTTTTAGTCGAAGACCCCGGATTTCCCCCGACTCTAGCACATTGGTGAGTCACTTCGGAACGCCCAGTTCTATGTTCCTGTGGATGTCCGGGCTGCGTTGGCGATTGTATTCGGAAGCCATCCAGCTATATGCTTCCTTGAGTACCCATTTCAGTTCCAGTTCCGTGTACCATGGAGAGTATGACCCCAGTCACTATGATCCAGCAGCTCATCAGTTCCTTTGGTACCACATTCAGTAGCACTGTTGATTATTCCAGTGTATCAGTTTTTCAGCACAGACATGGTCAGCTCAGCAGTATGTCCCAGATTTTGTGTCCCCTCTGGACCCTTATGATGTACACAGTGGCTATGTATCTTTCAGGTCCCCTTTTTCGGGCCTCACAGTTCTGTTCATGTATCTTGATACGAGCATGGGTATGCCCGCCTCGTCCATATATTGAGATTATTCCTCAGTCAGTATTTGAGGTCATGTATATTTCAGGTCCCCATTTTTTGGACCTCATTGTTATTGTTATGTTATATCCTGATACGAGCATGGGTATGCCCGCCTCGTCCATATGATCAGATGATCCCTCATCCATTATTGAGGTTATGTACTTTTAGTTCTTGCAGTTGTTCGGGATCGTTGTTCCGGGCTTCAGTTTGTTTCTTCTCTTCTCTCCATACCCAGGAAAACCATTCATGACTTATGATGTCCATCGGCCATACGATGAGCTCCTGACCTCGCACATCAGGGGGCAATCTGTTAACACCCAAAAAGTGCTCACTAGCTCATTTACCACATTATATGGCTCATTTGTCCATTTTCCTACCATTTTTCCCTTAAAATCCCAAAAAATCCCATTAAAAAGCCTCCAAAAGGCCTAAAATGCCTCCAAAAGGCCACAAAACCATCAAAATAGCCTAAAAAGGGCTAAAAAACCCCCTTTTCCTCCAAAAATAGCAAAAATCCCCTAAAAAGGAATAAAAAATATAAAATAATGAGGAAAAGGAGGAAAAAACCCTATACAGCTGCCTAAAACCATGTGTTTCCCAAAACCATGGGTCAACACTCCACCACCAAAAAACTATAAATAGGTGATGGAGATCCCTTATTCCATATCCACAATCACAAGCACCCTTACTCTGCCAAAATCTCTCTCGAAACCCTAGTTCACCTTCGAACTATTTTCACCTTGAGAGCCACCTTTGGCCCATCCCCAACAGTGGAGAAGGAGAAAGGAGCATTCTGAAGCTTGGAGCATCCTCTTGGACACTGCAAAGGGCTTCACCAACCTTGACACTCAAGGTAACATTAATATAAAACCATTTTTTCCATCTTTTATTTATGTCTCATGCAATGTTTAAAGTAGTTTGTTAATTGTTGTTTTAGCTTAATCCTTTAATCATTATTGAACTGCTACTAAGGAGTCCATTCTCCTTAGTAGGTGCTCATTGGCACAAGCTAGGGGTAAAACCCTAGCTACACTAACATAGGTGGAGCATGTGGCACACTAACATGGGTATTAAGAAGATTACTGAGTTCTGATAAGGTGGGGCATAGTTTTTTTGCATGGCCTTTGTTGCTCGCATAGGGTGCACAGTGGAGTGACCCTTTTCGTAGGAGTAGTGGTGGTCATTACCGAATCCGTGTGTTATGGAGAATCCATATCTGTTGGCAAGTGGTTTGATAGAGTACTACCGCAGCATCTCCGATGCTGGGACAAGGCAGAAGATGATGCGAATGGTGATGAGCGGAAGATTAGTTATGCATTTTGCGTCAGTTGTACCATGGAATGCGGGTTTTGGGTCATTTGGACCTCATATTATGTATTGTTGAGTCAGTTATACCGCAGAATGCGGGTTTTTGGTCGTTTTTGGATAAGTTAGTTAGATATTGGGTCATTTGTCCACAGTATTAGTTAGGAAGTCGGTAGTAAGTGGACAAGAGTTGTAAGGCAGAAGCCTATATATAGATAAGAATTGTAGGTGTTAAAGGAGAACTTAGAGAGTATAATTTGCGAGCGGAAGAATGTGAAGCTTGATGTTGGTTGTATGATTCCTGGGTATGTTTTGATGTCAAGAGTCACTGCGG
Organism: Larix kaempferi; assembly: GCA_027924585.1. NCBI lineage: Eukaryota > Viridiplantae > Streptophyta > Pinopsida > Pinales > Pinaceae > Larix > Larix kaempferi. Next base: position 6,869,939 of record BSBM01000770.1, read on the forward strand.
AGATCTAGTTTTTGCAGAGACGTTGTATCTGGGTTGAAAATGATAATATGATGAAGCTATTTTGGTGCAATCCCTGTGTTCAATTTGTTCTAGTTATGATAATGTGATATTCCACTATACAAATAATGTCATGCTTCTTTGATGCGATACTTGCTTTCAATTACTGTTGTTGCAATGATGAATGTTTGGGTTGAATATTGCTTTACTACTATGTTTAATGCTTAAGGATCTCTGTCTCCATGTTGCAATAAGTTTAAGTATCATAGCTGCAACCATCCTCCTTCATTTGGTGGAAACATGGTTCCGTCTGCTCTTCCTGGATGCCTTGGGTGAGACCTCATCTGCTCTGCAAGTGTTGCTAGGTGGGATAAACCCTGTCCGGGCCGGTGCTCAGGAAGACCATGGTATGTGTCGACAGTGAGTGGGACCCCTGTCGACTGGCGTCGTGCTAACAAATGGTTCCGTTGCTGGGACCATGTATGGAGTGAAAGGAGGACATGTTGTGGCACCCGGCGAAACCAGAGATCCAAGAATGGTTCGATCAGAAGTTGCAGGACTTCGCTGAAGAGGAAAGTAGGAACACGCGGCTAATGGTAGGATAGTAGATAGATAGATACATTCATGACGGTACACACAAATGGTTCTTCTGTGAATTCTCGGTCCTATTGTTCGAATGATTGGCAAAGTTGACCTTCCAAAAGAGGAACTTTCAAGGTGGTGAACCGACGACCTAGACCCCCGAATTGATTCAGGAATTGCAGGAAGTTGATAATAAAGCATCGCAAGCTATCGAAGTGTGGTTCGATAGCATCCTAGAGGGCTATATCACAGAGTTAGTGGTTGATAGATAGAAGTCCTATAGTGAAGCTGAAAGATATTTTTTCCGCGAACCTCGGGGCAGGTTTTTACTGTCGCTTCAACTATCGATCAAGATGCTTATTTGCGAAAAAGGGATATTGAAGATGCATCTTGATCAGTAGGCAACTTGGTGGGTGGAGGCCGTGGGTACCGCAACTATTGGGGAGACGGTACATGGAATGGTAAGGGGTAGATGGGTGAAGGTCATGATGAGACTGTGAGTGAAGTTGAGGAAGAAAGCTGTCTTACGAGGGGAGGAGCGAGGTTCCGACAGGAAAAGAGGCTGAGGACAGCAGAAGGTCCTGCTACGGTCGAACTGCAAGACCATGAAGGAAGACCACACAGGAAGCGACCTCACACTCCTAACAAGGAAAACCAGGCTACGCCCAGGATAGAGGCAGGACCAAACCCCAGCACCAACGTACCCAGACCTCCGCTCACTATCTCTCAGATAGAAAGAAATACCACTTTAACACCGCCAAGTTCATCAACTCCACAGAAGTTAATTGGTAGTAGTACAGCAAAAGGAGGAAGGAAGCCCAGAATGGTGGGTGATGATGCTAAGTTACCGTAGTTCCACGAGAGTGCAGCAGACAACCCATAACAGTATTGGTTTTTGTGTGAAGCGGTCTGGACCATAAATCAAATCACCGATGATGCTTCTAAGAAAGGATAGTTAGCAACGACTCTACGAGGTCGTGCATTAGACTGGTATATGAAGTTTGTTCTAGTCCCTACAGGAGCCCCAAAGAAGTCGTTGGATGAGATTCAGGATGGGCTGATTGCCGAATTTGGAAGGCCCAAGTCTGAGGCTCAATATATTACAGAATTGAAAGAAATTAAGCAGTATCCCAATGAGACAGTATGGGATTTTGACCAGCGATTCAAGACGCTGATGGCTAAGGTTAGTTTTGATATGAGCGCTGTCCAACACTAAGAATGGTTCATTGCAACACTGCTACCACATATTCGGCTACCATTGATGCAGCAAAACATCGCGATGCCCAGTGAATCTCTGGAGATTGCAATGCGATTAGAGGCATTGCTGATTGGAGAAAATGCAGCCAGAATGTCGCAGATACAAACACAGCTTGCTAACTTGACTATACTGCTGCAAGATTTGAAGAAGGGAAAGGAGCAGCGCGAAGATGTCTGGTGTACATGATGCAGAGGGGAAGGGCATATGAAGGACAATTGCCTGGATTTCCACAATTATTTGGTGTTAGGTGCGCCAAACCCATTGAATGGCAGCAGCATGCTGTGGTGTCGCGTCTGCCAGGTGTATGGGCACAGTCACGACAATTGCCCATATATGCAGAAAATGGTCACCACCCCGAGGAATCTTTGTTGTATATTCTGCAAATTGGTGGGTCACGATGACAAGGATTGCCGTGCATACAGGTTGCTACAAGAAAGAATGTGCGACGCATTCTATGTAAAGGACGACCAGCGTGCCGTAGAACATCCGCAACCGCAGGTAGCCCAGCGGCTGCCTCAACCGCAAATGCAGTTTGCACCGCAACAACAAAAAATGCCACAGTTCATGCCGCAATATGCTCTGATGCAAATGGCTCCACAATAGCCACAGTACGTACAACAACCGTAGTATGCACCATAAGGACAAGGAATGCAATCGGCACCAGTACAGCAACAATTTAATTAAACACAGTACCAGCAGCAGGGAGGATTCCGGGGAGGATACCGGGGAGGACGTGGTGGAGGATTTGGTCGCGGAGGAGGACGAGGTAGTCGTGGACCGTTTCAATGTTATCACTATGTGGTATGGGGACACTATCAGCAAGACTGCCCACTGCTTCAGAACCAATGTATGTTCTACTTTGTTAACGATCATACAGTTGAGAATTGTCCATAGTTGATTGCACGATGGCAGGCAGGGAACACTCCCCAGTTGCAGACACAGCCCCAGGAACAACATCAAGTTGAGAACCAAGTACAACAACCAGTGCAGAACCAGAATCCGCAGCTGAATCAGAACAAAATCAAAATATAAGTCAACCAGGGAACGGACCACCGAATCAGCAGCTGGGTGCAAACATTGTGACAATTTCTGTAGAACCAAGACCACAAGATGCTTCCGTTGCTGTGATCACTCGAGGAAGAAAGATACCTGGAGAAGACAACTCAATGATACGGTTAGCTGGACAAAAGAAGGTATCATTTGACATTGATACGGAATGGGAGATGTTTCTTCAGGCACGACGGGCATTAGGAAACGACTGAGGTAAAGCCGTCATGTATGACATGCCCTCTACTTTTGATGCTACTTCGGAGGTTAGCCCATCACGGTGGTCCAGCAAACTTCATGCATTTTTGGAACATTGTTTTTCCTTGGAAAAATATCCTGACGCTCTTGCTGCGATTAAATCCTTGTTGTGCCAACCGGCCCAAGATCGACAAGAGCTCGTGGTTAATTCCTTGCAATGACGGAAGATGGGTAAGGAGATGCAGATGAATATTCAAATTGGCGACTATGATGTTGATTCAGTTATTCTGGACCTTGGTTCAGATGTCAACATCTTGACCAAGCAGGCTTGGCAGAAGATGGGCAGCCCCCCATTGAGCTAGTCTCCTGTACAGCTTCGATTGGATAAGCATGTGAAAGTAACACCCATTGGGCGAGTTCTGCAGCTGGTGGTAGATATCGAGGGTATGAAAACCCATGCCAACTTTGATGTCATAGAAGTTGTTGAAGGCAACAGCTCCTATCCCGCGCTGTTGGGGATTGGATGGGCTAATGATAGTGGGGCTGTAATCAACTTCAAGAGACAGATGATGACCTTTGAAAATCGCGATCTCTGAGTTATTGCCCCATTGGATCCAGCTGAAGGATGCTGCTACATAGAGCCAGTGAATGACGATGATCCCAACGGATGGGACCATGCATTCAATATTTATGAAGATTATATACATTCGACTACCAACGGTGAGCTGGGATGGTGCAGTGATAGCTCTGTGTCTTCCGACTCTGATGATGCGCTGGAATATTGGCAGAACCACTTGCATGAAGTATCGCTCTGTAAGTGCGGGTTGGTCACATAGTCATTATGCCATGTCGCAACTGAAACAATTACACTACCAATATATGAAGGACTACCTAACTTATCCGATTTTTCTGATGGAGTTTGAAGAAAGAGTTTTCGAACCACAGCGCTTGCTGGCATTGAATGCAGCATTGAATGCAGCATTGAAGGTTTCTCCAGCACGCAGGTGGGTGACACACAAGGCATCAATTGATGGATGGTCAAAATGTCGAAGATTGATGATGGTACATTTTGGTGATAGTGAGGTTTACCACACTGGAAAGTATGATGGTCGGACTGATCCCGGTGGTCACTTGATGGAATGTCAGTGGTTATGGGTATCCCGCCCAAAAGATGAGTGGGTCCATGCTTTTATCCATAGATTGGATGAGATGCCACGCTCATGGTATACTGCAGCTGAGTTGTGAGGGGAAATTTCTACTTGGATGGAGCTCACACTATGTTTTACCCATACATTCAGTTTTGCGGATGCCGATCCTGAGGTCAATAATGGATTACAGCTCATCCGTGATGTAATTCTGCAGGTTGTCCCGGTAGCATATCCTACAAATCCACATATGCATTGCCCGATACAGTCTCTCATGGAGTGTTTCAATATCAGTGGTGGGCCAGAAGATGGTGATGATCCACGAAATGTGAATATCTAGGAAACCAAACGAAGTCATCCCGTGGTACCACCTGATGCGCCAAGCGACCCGATCAGTCAGCTGCTGAAGATCCGCAAGATTAACATTGGGACAGAGGACACTCCGAAGTTTGCAAATGTTGGGGATTACTGGGATGATGAACTAATAAGCAAGGTCACTGATATGCTCCATGAGTTTCATGATGTATTTCCAACAAACTGTTCTGACATGAAGGGGATTCTGGGCGACTTAGGAGAAATGAAGATTCCATTAAAACTAGATGCTAAGCCGGTCCGACAGCGACCCTATCGACTAAATCCACGACATAATGAGAGGGTCAACGCAGAACTTGATCGCATGCTAGATGCTGGTATCATCGAACCAGTCAAAGAGTTAGAATGGATTAGTCCTATGGTGGTACAAGATAATAAGACTGGCGAGGTACGCATTTGCATCGACCTTAGGAAACTAAATGATGCATGTTTGCACAATCCATTCCCAACTCCATTTACTGATGAAGTGCTAGAAGGTGTGGGTGGCCAGGAGATGTACTCTTTCACAGATGGGTTCTCTAGCTATCATTAGATCCACATTGCCAAAGAAGATCGCCATAAGACAACTTTTGTTACTAAATGGGGCTGCTTTCAATACACTGTAATGTTGTTTGGTTTGAAGAACACACCTGGGATATTTTTGCGGGTTGTCGTTGTTGCATTTAAAGACTTCATTCAGAAATTTTTACAAGTATACATGGACAATTGGATGGTCTATGGTTTGGTCCGTGATCATCTGGCGAATCTGCGGTTGATGCTTGAGAAATGCCAACAGCACTAGATATGGTTGAATCTGAAGAAATGCATCTTTTGTGCACCGTTTGGGATATTGCTCAGCCATATTGTGTGTAAGCAAGGGTTGTTGGTTGATCGGGCTAAAATTGCGCTCATTTTGAGTTTGCAACCACTAACCACTGTTAAGCAGCTACGGGCAACTCTAGGAAACACGGGGTATTATCGCAAGTCCATCAGGGGTTATGCTGCCATTACTGCCCCTATGGAGAAGTTGTTGAAGAAGGATGCGGCATTCCAGTGGAGCCCGAAATGTTAGGCTAGCTTGGAAACACTGAAGCCGAAGATGGCGTCAGCACTGATATTGGTATTTCTAGACTAGAGTAAGGTATTCCATGTCTATGTTGATTCCTCATCGATTGCGTTGAGCGTCGTACTGGATCAACCCGGAGAAGGAGACCTTGATCATCCTATTGCTTTTTCCAGTCAGAAGTTGTCATCTGCAGAAAGAAATTACACTACCATTGAGAGGGAAGGTCTGGAAATGGTCTACGCGCTGCAGAAGTTCAGGCACTATTTGTTGGGTGGGCACTCTAAAATGTTCACCGACCATTCTGCGTTGAAATACCTAGTCAATAAGCCTGTGTTGGGGGGGAAGATATGCCGTTGGCTACTTCTTTTTCAAGAATTCATTTTGAAGTCATTGTCAAGCTAGGCCTTTTTAATGCCGGTCCTGATCATCTCTCGCGGATCAATAGAGGAGAGGAGCCAACCAACATTGAATATGGTTTACCATATGCACAACTGTTTCAGATTGAGGTTGCAGATGGCTACTTTGCGGAAATCATCTAGTTTTTGACAACGGGTACTGCACCAAATGAGTTCACTAGCAATCAGAAGAAGCAGTTGGTAGTCAAAGCAGCAGAATTCTAGCTAATTTTAGGAGAGTTATACAAAATGGGTGCCGATGAAGTATTGCGTAGATGTGTCTTGCCGCATGAGCAATCACAGATCTTAGCAGAAGTGCATGGAGGAGTGGCTGGAGGACACTATGGCGGTAGGGTGATTGCTAGGAAAGTGCTGCGTGATGGGCTTTGGTGGCCCACACTACATAATGATGCGACAGACTATGTGCGGTCCTGTGATATTTGTTAGCAAATTGGAAAACCATCCCGACATGATGAGATGTCGTTGATGCCCTAGTTGAAATTGCAGTCGTTCGACAAATGGGCGGTGGATTTTGTAGGACCGATCAATCCACCAGGGAAGTGCACGGGTGGACACTATATTATCACCGTGAAAGAGTATTTGAATTGAGGGGAAGAAGCTACACCAGTCATTGATTATTCTGTGTCCATAGCTGCGCGGTTTCTCTTTGACCACATTGTCACTCACTTCGGTTGCCCCAAGATATTATTGAGCGACCAGGGCAACCACTTTGTCAATCGTACCATCAGTGCATTAACGGAGGAGTTGCAGATCCAGCATAAGAAGAGTGCACCCTATCATCCGCAGGCGAATGGCATGGTGGAGGCTTTCAACAAGGTATTGGAGCATGTGCTGACAAAGGTGTGTAATGTGAACCACGATGATTGGGATCTCAAAATCCCAGTAGTACTGTGGGCCTATCGCACCACATGTAAACGGCTGACAGGGAAGACACCATTTAAGCTAGTGTATGGATAAGAAGCAATTATTCCCATGGAGTATATTGTCCCGAGTCTGCGGATCGTGGCCGCAACAGGACTGGATGATGCAGCGGCACTAGATGACCATCTAGAGCAGTTGGTGTAGTTGGAGGAAGATCGTTTCATCGCTGGGTTCCACCAGGGGGTAGAGAAGGATCGCCAAAAAGCATGGCATGATTGACACATTAAAAACAAACAGTTTTAGCAGGGTGACTTGGTGCTATTGTATGACAACAAGTTTATGAAACATCCAGGAAAGTTGCAGATGCATTGGCTTGGTCCATATCGCATCAGTAGTATTACTTCAAGGGGTGCAGTTTAGCTGCAGCAGCTGGACGGGGCGATGCTCCCAAAATTGGTGAATGGTCATAGGTTGAAGCCCTATCAGTAGGGATTGGAATACCGCGATGCCTAAGTCGCATGAAAAAAAAAAGAGAGAATGGCGCATGAATGGCAGATTGGTTGGTGGCAGGATGGTGCACCAACAAGGACGGAATGGAATGCGGAAGAAGGATGGTTCTTGCTACGAGATTGAAGTAGTTTGCACCACTCAGTAGTGTTGTTCTTGGGTCACATCCAAAATCATTACGCAGACGGGACTTTTTCCTTTTTGACAGATATGATTGTTAGTTGATTTCGATTGTGTCAGAAGAATGCACATTTAGGCTTAGGGATACACTGAGGTAGCATGGCCGATGACACTCACCAGGATGGTCCACAAGGTTGGCACAAAGCATCCACCATGCCATCATGGCCAACAACATGCGCTGCACATTTTTGCATGAAGGGAATCAGGTGGAGGTACGATTGTTCCACAGTCCGGACAATCGTTACACGGAACGGTGGGATATTATGATTACCCTGAAGCGTGAGCAGGTGCTGCAATGGATTGCCAAGGTAGATGGATGATAGGATGTGCTGTATAAATAGGGAACCTGAGGGGAGTAAGAACACAGAGGTTGTTTTAGTTAAAGAGGGTTATGCTGCGAAAGGCTCTGGCATTCTGTTAATTCAGGAATTCTGAGGAGGTTGTGGAAATGCTACATTTTATTTCACAGGGTAGCAAACCCAGTGCATTGAGGGCCTGAACCATGAGTGTCCATGAACGGATAGAGCAAGCGGCGCTTCAGACACTCTGGTGCCACCGGCATGAAGTCTCATCCAGGATGTCTAGGAAGTTGGTGATGGTTCGAAGTCTTGTGGCCCCTGCGACCACACCAAAGGGAGGCGTTGTCGGCCCCGGGTCACTATAACGTATGCTTACTAATGCGAAACAGATGTGCTAGAATCGTTGGCTTGTTTTACACCTTGGCATTGCTTCCACAATTCCTCTCTGTCCCCAATTGGTTTCTCAATACTGGAGGATGAGTTTACAAGGCCCGCCACAATAATCTGGGAAGAGTCCACTTTTGGGTAAGAAGTACATGACAACGAGCAGACGATCAATGCACCAGAAGGAGCAGAACAACATTGCGAGATATAGACAACAAGAATAGTAGCTGAACTAAGAGTTCATCCCTAGTAGAGTAGAGACGACGGAGTACACTGTATCCTATTGACGTGGCTCGAGGGCGAGCCACAATATTGTGTTGGGGGCCTGTTGGCAGGTGGTTTGGTAGAGTACTACCGCAACATATTCAATTCTACGACAAGGCAGAAGATGACATGAATGGTGATGAGTAGAAGATTAGTAATGCATTTTGGATCAATTGTACTATAGAATGCGGGTTTTGGGTCATTTGGACCACATATTATGTAATGTTGAGTTAGTTATAACGAAGAATGTGGGTTTTTGGTCGTTTTTTGATAAGTCCGTTAGATATTGGGTCATTTGTCCACAATGTCAGTTAGGAAGTCGGTAGTAAGTGGACAAGAGTTGTAAGGCAAAATCCTATATATAGATAAGAATTGTAGGTGTTAAAGGAGAACCTAGAGAGCATAATTTGCGAGTGGAAGAATGTGAAGCTTGATATTAGTTGTATGATTCCTGGGTATGTTTTGATGTCAAGAGTCATTGCGGAGATCTAGTTTTTGCAGAGACGCTGTATCTGGGTTGACAATGATAATATGATGAAGCTATTTTGGTGCAATCCCTGAGTTCAATTTGTTCCAGTTATGATAATGTGATATTGCACTATACGAATAATGTCATGCTTCTTTGATGCGATACTTGCTTTACAATTACTGTTGTTGCAATGATGAATGCTTGGGTTGAATATTGCTTTACTACTATGTTTAAGGCTTAAGGATCTTTGTCGCTGTGTTGCGATAAGTTTATGTATCATAGCCGCAACCATCCTCCTTCATTCGGCGAAAACATGGTTCCGTCTGCTCTTTCTGGATGCCTCGGGTGAGACGTCATCTGCTTTGCAGGTGTTGCTGGGCGGGATAAACCCTATTCAGGCCGGTGCTCAGGACGACCGCGGTATGTGTCGACAGTGAGTGGGACCCCTATTGACTGGCGTCGCACTAACAGTATCCGGATAAAGAAGATATCCATCTTCATAAATAATAGATATTGAATAATAATTGAATTGATGAATAATATTACATTGAGGGCCTCTTTTATATATTGTTAGGCACCTTTTGAGAGGAGTCCTATCCTCTTATAATTATAATTATTATTAATTAATTGTTAGTTTATATTTATTTATTATTTTGTATATGATTGTGACATTGCCTTCCCCTTAAGGGAAGCTTTGTCCTCAAAGCTTAGTTTACTGATGTCGTTTTTTTATTATTTTGGCTCTATGTCAAACTGATGACTTGAGACATGCAATTTTAACCTTCACTAAATCTTTATTTAGTGAAGTTTAGCGAATCATAATTTTTTTCACCGTAACGGGGAATTGAAATGCGACTTACGAGGGTAGACACGCTTCACCTTTGTCAAGGTCAAAGGTCATTAGGCATGAGTCAGAAGGGGTTACTATGCCAATTGCATTGAGTAATGCCTTTTGTTGGGTGGGGAAATACAATAGAACCTCTAACATTGAAATGATAGTTGGTGACTGAGCCAAGTCATCCACAATACTATAATTGTGGGCAGATTTCATATGGGAGTTATTAGGGGTGCACTAAAGTGGTACCTTTGGTATGCGTGGTATATTCTCACCACTTGAGAGTGGTACCTATAAATGGACCCCAGAAGGGGTAGGTACATCCTCTACTTGGGGGGCATCAGGCCCATTATAATGTTTGGATCAATTCTGAAGATTAACATCCAAAGTATATATGTTCTGGAAGCAACCCTCACCAGAGGGGAAAGGCTCCTACTACTGAGTAATGACCCATTGATTGAAAAGGGTTGTTGTAATACATCGGATTAGGGTTGTGTAGGGTTAGGATCTTGAGGGGTGGTCACGTCTATCTTCTTCTTGGTTTAATGAAGATTTAATAAAGATTTAGTGAAGTTTCATTTATGCTTTTACCGCTTTCTTGGTTGTTACTTTTAACTATTTTTGTGGTCGATTGAACAGACTCGATCGACTTGCCCATGATAACTATTTTTGTGGTGTTATTCTGATTAACCTTATAGTTGTTCTTATTGATGTTCTTTATATCGGTCCTTATGATCACATCTTCTCTTCGTGTGTTTATTATTTTGCCATTCTTGTTGATGTATCGATCTTCATTAATGTCATTTTATTTAGTCTTTATCATAAGTTCCCTTGTTTTTTCTTCCTTACTTTTTGTGCATACAACTTCCGTCAAACACTTAAACGCATAATTGGATTGATTCATTAGGGGAGTTTTGAGGTCGAAAATGGACCTCCTAAGGGAAATAATGAAACAAGAGCTATAATAATAAAATAAGAGCTCTAAATTTTAGAGGGGGAAAATAAAACTACTTTTTCTTATCGTATTTTTGACATATCTCCTTAACGATTTACACAAATTTCAAGTTTGGGCACTCCCTGGATGCGGATTTAAATTCTGCATCCAACCCATACCCACACTACATACTTATGAGGTGACCACCACATGAAAAAATGAAAATTTTAATAAAAATGTATTTTAATATTAAAATACATTTTTTATTGAAATTTTCATTTTTTTTCATGTCATGGAAACCTCAGAAGTATGTAGTGTGGGTATGGGTTGGATGGGGAATTAAAATCCGCATCCAACGAGTTCCCAAACTTTAAATTTGGGTAAACCATTAAGGAGATATGTCAAAAATACGATAAGAAAAAAGTATTTTTTGGTTTTTCCCTCCAATTTGTTTTGCAAATTTTACCCTTATGGTTGACATCATCATCTCGAATCTTATTGGTTCTGATAAAGTGAATTTTTATGGTATATTTTTTGTTTTGAGGCCCATTTTTTACCTCAAAACTCCCCTAATGCTTGACGCAATTTTGATCAAGATCCATACTCTCATCTTGGTTGACATAATAGTTTTTTGTATCTTCCTCTTTATCATTTTTATGTTCTTTATCTGGTTTTTCATCCGGGCTTTAAAAATCATATTTAGATTTAGTTTCAGAGTCCTTGTCTTGAGAGGCCTTCGAGTTGCTTTGTTGGATTATTTTAATGAAGGTTTCGTCAATTGATTTTTGAGCATCTTTTACAACTGATTGTTCCATATGATCAAGCATTTTGTCCATTTTCCTCTGAAATCGATTGGAGATCTCATCCAATTCTTCTTTAAATGACTTCATGGTTAATGCAAAGATTGAAAGTTAATTATTATTTATTGTTAATAATTAATAATAAAAAAAATGATTATAATTAACTTGGAGGAAGGTTAACAAATTATAAAAATTTAATCATATAATTATTATAAAAAATTAATAAAAAATATTATCATTATAATATTTATTTTTATTAATTTATTTTTTATTTTTTTGTAGGTTAGGGTTTGGAGTGAGGACGTGGAGTTGGAGGTATGGCGATAGCGGGTGTGGAGGCATGGTTGTGGTCGAAGGCGAGGGTGCATGGGATGGAGCATAAAGGAAGGAGGGTCGAGGGTTGATAGGGAGGAGGGGCGTGGAGGAGGTAGCGTAGGAGGAGAGGGTGGGCATGGGTATGAGAGCAGGTAACATGGAGAGGGTGTAGGGAAGACAAGGTGGAAGGAGGAGCAGTGGGGGAGAGCACTGGAAGAGAAGGGAGATCGGCGCGAGAACAAGGTTGGCAGAGGGATGGAAGTGGTGGGAGGCACGAGGTGGTGCGAGAAGGAGGCACATGGGAGGAGAAGGAGCGGTAGATGCAAAATGGAGGTGGATGTGTGAGCAATAACCATGATGAGCGCAGGAGGGAGGGGAAAGCGTGAGAAAGAATGGGGCATGTGTGGGACGCAGTAGAAGGTCATGGGAGATGAGGGGGATGTGTGATTAGTTGGTATCATGGGTGGGATCCATAGGAAGGAGGTGCAATGGTGGTGGGAGAAGAGGGGGATTTGAAGTGGAAAATGTAGGAGGCCCGCAGAGAGGGGTGTAAGAGTGCAAAAGAGATGGACGTGAAGGTAGAGTGTAAGATGACGGGAGAAATTGATGAGCCGAATTCAAGCTTAGGGAGGAGCGATACCGGATCTGATACCAATGTAACACTGAATCTGTGTGTTATGGAGAATCCATATCCGGATAAAGAAGATATCTCCATCTTCATAAATAATACATATTGAATAATAATTGAATTGATGAATAATATTACATTGAGGGCCTCTTTTATATATTTTTAGGCACCTTTTGAGAGGATTCGCGTCCTCTTATAATTATAATTATTATTAATTAATTGTTAGTTTATATTTATTTATTTATGTTTGTGATAGTGAGCAAATCCAACATGCGTGATTGGTATGCAATGATTTGGACTTCGGTGTCAAGTTGGGCGAAGATGAGGCCCCCTCTACTACCATAGGTGGAGCATGTGGCACGCTAACATGGGTACTGATAATATTCTTGAGTTTTGATAAGGTGGGGCACTATTTTTTTGCATGGCCTTTGTTGTTCACATAGGGTGCATAGTGGATTGACCCTTTTCATAGGAGTAGTGGTGGTCATTACTGGGGATTCTAACCATTGTTGGGTTATGCCCCTTAATTTAGGCTTGGAGACCCCTGATGATGATTGAGGAGCAGAGTTGAGTATGATGGGGGATTTCAACTTAGGTTATCTCATGCCCCCATTCACAGTTTTAGTGACAAACGATGCTAGTTTAGTCACAGGTGTTGTAGGATCGACTTGTGGTATAGATGGCGTGACCAACTTTGATAATGCAATAAGCGAGAAATGAAAAACTCATAATGGGATATGGGTTTTGAATATATCTCTGTATATGCTGGTATAAGGTACCACACATGTATACCCAAGGTGAGCCCTGCTAGATTCAATTGAGCCATAATCAACATCCATTGCACTCCCATGCAGGGGGTACAAGAATGGTATTTGGAATATTGGAGGCACTAATGGAATCAAACTATTCTAAACGCCATGGATCAATGGTGGTGCTGATGATGACACCGAGGGGGAAGTGGGCACGTCTTCAGAGGTGAAAATGGTGCACATAAGGCCATCGGTCGATGCAGGGATTTTAGATGGTGGCCCTGAATACACCCCTGGAAAGATAGAGTCCTTGTACACTCCTAGACCAATATCAATGTAAGGAGGATGAATTGTCTCGACGATAGTAGGAAGGACATTTTTAGCATTGGTGGTTGTATTAGGGTCATAGTAGTTGAGTTGGTTGAGGGTGTCTATTTTACCATTAAATGCAAACATCATGATGCGAAAGAATGAGGAGGTGACTTCCTTCATGGAGTACATGTAACTATGGCCTAAGAAAATGTTGTAGCCACATTTTTCATTGACTACTTCTATATCAATAATGACCATCTTTCCCCCTTAACTGGATGGGGACATTTTGGTATTCCCGTAGGTTTGGATGGTATCATGTTGTATGTGCGAAGAGCAATAGATGAGGGGACTAGCTGAAGTGATCCCAATCGCTTAAAACATTAGAGAAAATGAAACACATAGATGCACCATCATCAATTATGCATCGATGATTCATAATGTTGTTCACCATAACGGGGACTTGAAATGCGACTTACGAGGGTAGACACGGTTCACCTTTGTTAAGGTCAAAGGTCATTAGGCATGAGTCAGAAGGGGTTACTGTGCCAATTGCATTGGGTAATTCCTTTTGTTGGGTGGGGAAATACTATAGCACCTCTAACATTGAAATGATAGTTGGTGACTGAGCCAAGTCATCCACAATACTGTAATTGTGGGCGGATTTCATATGGGAGTTATTAGGGGTGCACTAAAGTGGTATCTTTGGTATGCATGGTATATTCTCACCACTTGAGAGTGGTACCTATAAATGGACCCCAGAAGGGGTAGTTACATCCTCTACTTGGGGGGCATCAAGAACATTATAACTTTTGGATTGATTCTGAAGATTAACATCTAAAGTATATATGTTCTGGAAGTAGCCATCACTAGGGGGGAAAGGCTCCTAATACTGAGTAATGACCCATTGATTGAAAATGGTTTTTGTAATACATCGGATTAGGGTTGTGTAGGGTTGGGATCTTGAGGGCTGGTCACATCTATCTTCTTCTTGGTTTCCACCAACTGTTGGAAATCAAGGATAAGAGGACAATGGTGAGTTTAGTGACCATACTCTCCGCAAATGGAGCAGAAATAATTGATCCTCAGGTTAGTATTCTTCCCTTACTTGGGGGGGTTATTTTCCCACGCATTCTGGTTACCCGGGTTCTAGTTCTGTTGGGGAGGGGGGTTTCCACCTTGCCCCTATTGCTGGTTCTGTTTTTTTTTCCCTTCTTCTTCCCCTAACTTTGAGTATTATGAGGTTTGTTCAATTTCTCAAACTGTTGAGGTTGTTGAGTGAAAGAAGGTTGGACTAAATTAACCCCCAAATATGGTATGGAGGTATAACTAGGAAGAAATGGAAATGGGAAGTAAGGATTATACCCTTGAGGTGGGATAAATGCAGTTTGTGCTCCATGGGATGTGGACATAGGAGTGACTTGATCCATCTACAGTGGAGGTACTTTCGATGCTTGGATGGTATTAGGATAAGTAGGACTATAACGTCCATACTGTAACTGACCAAATGGAGGACTTGGTGCAAGAGAAGGGGGTTCTGGCACGAGAGGGATTGGTGGTTAATACAGTGCCATGTTAAATGGTACAGGAGTAGGAGGATGTGGAACCTTTCCTTCATGGGAAATGGATCTAATAATACCATCCACCGAATGTGAAGAACCTGTAGGTGTGGGATCCAAAAACCGATGACAAGTAGTATCCATATTGTGAATAAATAAGATTGAAATGCTCATCCTTCATGATGGCCTCTTCTTCAAATTATTGAATGGAGGTTTCCAAATATTTTTCAATAGTTGGTTGGAGGGATATGATGAACCAATCCATTGTGGTTTTATTTCCATCTTGCACAAGGTGCAGTGTCTATGTCAATAATGGATATGATCTGCTATGTGTGTATATGTGTTTTGCCAAAATTATATGAGAATTTCGAGACCAAGGTCATGGAGAACAAAAAGCTGGAAGTACATGAGAAATGGTGTGGCCAATGTCGCAAAGTTGGAATAGGTTCTTCTATTCAAGTTCACATACCATTTGGATTACATTCTAGTTAGGGTTTACTAAAAGAGGCGAAGACTCATTGAGTCTTCCACTATGTTGTTGGAGGAACACCATAAGTGGAATGAGATGACGTGGTTGGGGGTACCATCTCCTTGTTGCCATTCAAACTTAGGGATATCAGAGGGAATTTTATCCAAAATATTGGGCTAATATTGATTATGTGCTATAGATTCATTGATCAACTTGTCCAAATCAAGTGTATGTTGTGTGTGGTTTCAGAGAGGTGGAGTCTAGGGTATATGTGGTGGTGATATCTATCTTTGATGGTAATATGAAGATAATATATTCCATCCTCCCAAAGAGGGAGAATAAGTAGATGTATTTCCGCTAAGAGGTGAAAATAAAGTATGTCCTCTTCCATGAGAGGGAGAACCAAATGGATCCAAAGTATCTTTGAGGGGAGAAAATGAAGGGTTTCCTCTTCCATGAGAGAGTGAATAAAAATTATCTACACCTTCTCCGAGGGGATATAATGAATCAAGTAAGGAGCAACCTTGCCCGGATGATCCTATCAAAGTGTCATGGGAGCGACCTTGGCTAGAGTATCTCTTTTGTGAACCAACAGGATAAAGTGTGAAAAACACCCATCGGTGGAGGGGAAAGGCCTTGCATTATATATAGGACTACCTTAGGGGTTTTTTTCCTCAATGGTGAAAGCTTAGTGATGAGCAAGAGTGATGATGGAAATAAACACAATTGAAAAAATGCAAAAATACGCCAAACAAAACAAATGAAAAATGGTGTAAAAGTGAGTGATATGTGCAATGTTGGTTTAGTGTTAGAATTCCCACATGTAGGTTCTTTTTAATTACAAGTTAGTGAACTTGTATTTAAAAAGAAAATAATTGTAAATTACTTAAACACCTAAAATACTTCTTCTCAAATGTAATTGGGCTTTCCAAAATCATAATTGATGGTGATGATGGTATCCACACACCAATCAATCAGTGAAGGTAACAAAGAGTCAGTTATACCGACGATTGGGCTATGTTCTAAAAGAACTCGAAACACTTCCCAACGTCAATATCTGACTTCAGGAGTCAATTGAACTCACAATTTCAAATTCGCGATGTCCTAATTTTGGCGATTAAGATACCTTCCTTCAAGTGTGGATAAGTGGTTCATCCTGGGCGGTATAGTGTCTTCTCCACAAAAAATTGAGCAGCTCTTTGGAGAGGGAAAGACAACTATACCTTGGATTTGACCTTCTTGGGAAAGGCATACTTCTTATCCGTGTTTTCTTTTAACACTTACTGATAGCATGATTTGATAGTACCCTATAAGTCAACAATGCTATGTTTCAAAAAAACTTAATGAAACTAGATTGGTGGGAATTAATGGATGCCTAGCCCAATCAATCCTACCGAACTAAAAACAATTTTTGTGACCTCTCGTGGAGGAGTTTAGTTGGTTGCAAATTACAAGTGTTTATTTTGAGGGGATAAATTCACTTAAGGAGTGTAAGGGAGGTATTTAACAATTCCCTTCCTTTCTAATTCACCAAGCTCACAAGAAGTACGAGGTGAAAAGCATACTTGGAGTTTAAGAGATTTTATGTCCCTTAATGTGTGCTAGTGATGAAAACACATGTGATATCAACAAATTGATTTTTGCAACAAACTAGAGAGCATAAAGTAAAGTACAAATGGAAATTTTAACTTTAACTCTAAAGATGCTAAAGGTGATTGAAAAATAGAATGCTAATGAAGTAAAAGTGTGCAATGGAGGTATTTCACACTTATCACCCTTTTCTGATTCACCACGTTCACAAGAAGTGCGAGGTTAGAGATACTTGAGGAGAGGAGAGTCTTTAGGTCCTTTCTTGTGTGTAAAGGTAGATTTACACTACTTACCCTAAAAACATGCAAAGTAAACAAAGAGCATAAGATGTCTCGAATACTAGTGACAACAATGATGCCCATTGAAAGCCCCAAAATTGCTTACCTAAGTATATTTCAAGAGAGAAGGACTCTTTACTCCCTAATCTTGGTTTAAGTGAGCTAATTACTAAACAAAAACTAATGATTGCAAGTTAATTTTAATCTAGTTCATTAGTGAGTAGCCATTGGGACTGCGAGATTGTATGTTGAACTGATAAAAATAAAATAAAGTGGCTGTAGTGTGGAAAAAGAAAAAAAAACACGTAGTAGCATGGAAAAAGTAACCATTGGCACACAGTAGGGAGATTACAGCACAACAAGGCTATGCAGGTAGGGAAACAAATTACTATGCCAACGAGAGTTAGTTAATTTGCGCGGGAAACATGACTATGGAAGGTAAATTTGCATGAGTAGCGCGCTCGAGGCATCGAGATCCGCTTGAATGTGTAAATAGAAGTTATGGCCCAAAGGAGGAAAAACTCTAGGAAATAAGGGTATGGACCTCTTTACCTGCACACAAAAGAACCTAGAATTAGCTATCTAACAAATAAAAACCTAGTTAAATATAAATGAACAAAAATAGAGTGGAGTCACCATAAATACTATTGTGGTAAAATATGCACAAGAGTAGTGCAACACTTCCCACTTTGGTAGAAGACTATGAGGTTTTCAACAAGGCCCAGTATTGTAGTACATCGAGTGAATGTGATTGACCAAAAATTGAACCTACATGCCCTTGTTAATTATTCAAAGAAAAATTAAAAAAAAAACTTGAAATAAAATAAAGAAAAGTGAGGGGATACAAAACACAAAAAAAGAGAAAATGCATGAACCAATTTAGATTTCCCACTGGTTAAGCTTGTTACAAGAAGTGTCACCTAGGAGGTGTGGGATTCAAAGGGAAACCAATAATCTCGCTTAGGGAGGTTCTTTTTGTCCACACTAAATTCTAAATAAATTGAGAGGGAGAAATGAGAGAAACAATCTCCCCTTGGAGGAAGGTGGAAAGGAAACTTGAAGAATGCTTGGAGGTATGGGAAGAGGTGGAAGAAGTTCCAACACAATTGCAGCAGCATAACCTTGATCTAATTTCTCCTTACTAGATGCATGCACATTTCTTCCTTTTATAGGCCAATACATGGCTAGTAAACAACTAGATCCAAATGTGAACCCATTAATTCCATAATTTGGCCCCAAAGTACAAAAATAGGGCCCATTCAATGAACCCAAGTACATAGGGAGACCAAATTTGAATTCTTGGAGGTGATGGAGCCTTAATGAACCTTCAATGCACCACATATATTGGTTTTGGTCCCCCTATTTTTATAGTCGCACAGATTTCAAAGGAAAACCCATGCTAGTGTAGCATGGAGGAAAACATGATAATACACGTTGTAGCATGATCTATCATAGGTATAAGCGTGTTGCTCCTGTTTTTTACTGTCTCCAATAATTTTTGGATGCCTGCTGCTTTCTGGATCCGATGAGGATGTCTTCGGTGGGTTTCATAGTATATGTTGATGACACCTTACTGCAAGATTAGCCAAAATGTCACATGTGTGTGGAATTAAGGTGTTAACATCCACTGTACTATAAAATTCTTTTATTATCTTCCAGAGATAACAAAATCGAATATTTATAAAAATAGAGAGTGGGGGAAGGAGTTTTGATGTCATATGAATGTACTAAGCATCATAGTTGTGTCTCCTTTGAACAAATCACTTGTGTTGTGTCTATCCTTACAAATTGGGTTGTAGTATTGGCCTTAGAAGCTAAACCAGGATTTGAGTCCATAACTCCTCTAGTTAGTTACTCTTCCAATCACTATGGATCAATCTTTGTTGCTTCATGCATTGCTGACTTTATATCATTATTCTATCCATGGGACCTTTTTGTTGCTCAAGTCACATAATGTGTTATGCTTTTTCTCAAAGGAAGTCTTAACTTGAGTCGGGCATTCCTTAGATTCCATAACTTTACATGTCGATCTTCCCTATCATCAAGTTATTCACAGTATCATCTCATCCAGTGTTCAAGCTTGTGCTAGTGTAGAAGGTCCTCATTGACTTCTCATTAGCAGGTTACTTATCATCGAAAATGAAAAATTGCTTTGAGAAGATGACCAATAGTCAGTAGAACTTTAGCCATGCTTACATCATTGGTAGGATACCTTATGCTTAGTTGATGATACCTCATCATTGGTATTTAATAGAATGGTGTCCCATTATGTTTGACACAAGACCTATATTCACATTTTGGTATTCGATTTGTACCTTGGATTCCATTCTCATAATTGATGGAAGTCCTTTCCTTTGTTAATAAATTTCATTATTTGTTGTTTCTCAAAGGGCCTCTTTCTTGTGCTATTTACAATAGGTGCATATGAGATGTATACTCGATTGTATGTTCCTGCAAACCTTTGTTCAATACCTTTCAAAAAAAAAAAGAACTTGATATTTACTCATTTTGGTTGATGGGGGATGCCTTAGTGCCTCCCTTCCAACTAATATCCTCCCATTGACATTAGCTCATCTTTCTCTTGGAATGACGTTTAGAGAATTCTAGTACCTTTGGGCTTGTATTCATTAGTGGTAGGTTCCCTCACTATTGTATCCTTCATTTTTGGAAATTACTTGAAAATGAAGAAGGAAGCACGTGGTAAAGAGCAGGAGTTGCGGAAGCCCCCAATGAACATAACGATTTTGGACCCTTCCCCACAAGTTTATAAATAAGAATAAGGAAAGTGGAGGAAGAGATGAATGTAGTAGCAAGACAAGAAATGAGAATACTAGAAGTTAGAGGCAGTAGAGGAGATGTAGATCAACCCACAATAGAGTTGCAAAAAAGTTTGGTTTTGTAGTTTGGTTTTTGGATAATGTAATCGGCTATAGGTTCTATGTTGATACTATGGCATGTAATTACGCAGTTTTTTTAAGGTTGCATAGCCATTAATATGATGTGTAAAAAAAGTTATCAATAATAAAGATGAAGGTATTTTGGACCCCCTTAATATTAAGGGATGGAGGGAAGTACTTACAGAGTGGTTACGAAGAATTGCGGAAGCACCTGAATATAGAAACTGACAAAGGGGAATTTTCCAGTGGTATCAAAGGGATCTGATTGAATTGAAATTTCTATATTCAACCTTGACTAGAGGTGTTGAATTATGGGTGGAAAGAACCCTCTCTGGTTATATTCTGGAATTTGTAGCTGAAAATATTCAATCAACGTCCAAGGCCGAAGAAGAGCTCAGAAGGGGAGATAGGGGAAGATTACTAAGTAATTTCCATTGTGGATTAAGACTTGGATGTTCAAATTTTGATTCCTTCCAATGAATTAGGTTATAATGGAGGAGTAAAAACCTTTCTCCCAAGGGGAATGGTCAAGGTGATGATACTACATTGCGGAAGGTAAGAACCACAATCAATGGAAGGGGAATCTAGTAATGATGACAGGGATGATTGCACATAAATAAGAGCATAATTCCATGAAAAAGGGTGGAAAGAATAGATGAGAAATGTACAAATATGAAGCGCACAAATAGAAGTAGAGAATATTCAAAGAAATGAAGAAAGTGAAAATGAGCTATATCTGATGAAGTTGAGATAGGAAATGACTAGCTCAAGGCTAAGAGAAAGAGGGATAGAGGTGCCAAAAAACCAAGTAAGAGGAATCTGGGGAGAAGTATCAATAAAGAAACAATATTGTGAAATCCAATTGCAAGGAAGTGGAGTGTTGGATTAGTCACTCAAGCCATCCCTAGATGAGGTTGTAGAACAGTCAGAGATGTCAGGACCTACGGAATATTGCAGCACCCCAGAAAGTGAACCCCCCATTGTTACAGAAGTAGATACCAAAAGAAATAGAAGTAACACACCTTTGATCGAACCCCAGGATCCCTCACATAATTTGGTAAAAAATACCAGAACTTTGTTTTACAATTACCTTGTTATAGTCACATGAGTAATGGTATGAATATTTTACATAATAGTTCAGGAGTAGGTGGAAGCAGTAGTAGTTCTCAATATATTAGTAGTAATATAATATCGCAACTAGGACCCCAAGGATTTGTGTTAGCAGTATCCCCATCTATGGAAATGTCTAGAGTACCAGCATGACCACCCCTAAAATGTCTAGAATTTTGGGGGAGAAGAGGAGAAGATGATGCAGCACAACATTGGTTCCTCTGCAAAGCAATATGGAATGGCAGAGCAACTTCAATGGTGCCTGAACTGGTTGAGTTTCAAAAAACCTTACAAGGAAGATATTTATAGTGGGGCATGAAATTGATTGAAAGACAAGACCCAAATGTAGTAGTTACTCTGGAAAAGACATTATTCCTAGTTGAATTTTCACAGCCTAATTCATAATAGAAAGGTATTGCAGAACTGAGAGAAATTATGTAGATGTAGAAATTCATATATGTATTAATGCAGATGTCATTTGCGATGCATGATTCCCATCATAAGGAATGGTTTATCCAAGTATTATTACCTTTAAAAAGAATTCCCGTGACACAAGTGACAGACTCACCTAGAACTTCATTAGAACAAGCTCTGAATATTGAGGTCATGGCTATATGAATGGCAGTGCAGTAGGAAATTCCTCAGCTTTTGGGGAATTAGCGTAGGTACATAGAAAGCTTGCAGAACTAACTATAAAACTTCAAGAGTTGCATATACCAAATCCAAGTTGACCACAAGTCTAGTGTACAGGACGTATGATAGAGGGCCAACATGTATCAAAGTGTCCTAGAATGAGGGGAGGATCAATTATTCAAGGAGTACCATTTAGCAGTGGACTAAGTGCAACTGTTGTGCGAATTGTTAGGGTGAATCCTTTTCAATAAATAGGTCGACCAATGTATCTAGAACCATCAAGTTGCTATCCAAACGATTATTGTGGTATTAGTAAAGCATAATAGGTATTGCACACTTTGGAACCACTTTGTGTGAGTTCTTGCACCCTTGAAGTACCATCACTTGTGGGTTTTTTGCACTCGACTTGTTCGACTTCCACTTTCTTTCGGGACTCTTGCACACTTCAACGACTTATATAATTCTTTTGATTGGTGGGTCTTCGCACTTTCAGGGATTGCATACATGTCCAATGGATTATTGCTCCTGAACCTCTTGGAAATCCCGAGACTTGTCCAACCATCTCCTTGGAATTACCTTTCAATTGTCACAACTAGATAGATTGTGACTTGCGCATGTACCTTATGTACTTCTTCAAACTGGATGTACTTCTTATGCACTTATTCAAACTGGATGTACTTCTGTAATCTAAATGTACTTCTTATGTACCTCTTCAAAATGGATTTTATATACTTGTTCAAACTAGCACAAGGATACTGAATCCTCTTTAACATTATTTGGCATCAATGACAACCAAAGTTCAACACATCCTGCACATCCATTTTATATTTTTGGTTGGTATAGGTATGTTCTGTGCACTTAGAACTCCATTGTACTATAGAATTATTTTAATATTAATATACATTTTTGGTGCTTGTCACATATTTGGTGATGATGGAGGCTCAATTGAGTTGGAGATAGGGGGGTTTCATAGTTCTTAATTGAGTCATAAAAATGCAATCTTAAATTCAATTGTTTGAACATTTGTAAGAGACACATTTTTTTTAGTTAATATATCATACTAGATTGTGATGCACATGGCTACTGATCTAAATGTACATATACTCCTTGATTTCCATAGTTAAGCTAATCCAAAAATGTATATGATACTAAATTTGGGTGCTAAAGAAAATTTTGTGTTCTTCATATATAACTTCCCTGATAGGGGTGATAATACACTAGATGGCTAGCCAAAATTTCATGGGTAGTTGAATAAATTCTACCCATACTAGGTAGAATAAATACATTTCTTTGTCAACCAAAAAGTTAGGGTATAGTTGTTTAAAAACATAAAGTTAGTTTTGCAAACCTATGGGCCATTTTTTAGAATCTCTTAGATATAAGCAATGTTAGTAATGGAGAAAAATTTAGGGGTGAAATTTATTTGATGGATTATTTTTCGATGGTTGTTTCCAAAAAAAGATTCACCAATTTGATTTTTTTCTAAATTGATTTACTCAAATTCCATGGGATAATTTTTTTTACTCTAAATATCGCTAAAAGTTGCCCAACACCTACATAAAGTACTTAGAAATTTTAATATTTTAAAAAAAATTGTCAAACATTCTATGGTTGCAAATTTAAGAATTAATACGATTTGATAAGGTTTCTACACTTTAAGAAACTTATTGATTCTTAAAATTTTCCATAGTAAGAAACTAAAAAATGAAAAACAATTTGGGCAAGTTACATATATGTATGCATTGAAAACCAAAGGGATCCTAAATCTCTCTAGAGAAGTTTCTAATAATCACCTTAGGAAGCACTCTTTCCACAAATCATCCCAAGATGAATATTGCCCAAAACTTATCACAAAATATATCATATTCAGTATCAAAATTTTATGTATCAAGTTTAAGACAAGATTTTTCATTACCTCATGGTATACTTTTGTGATGTTTTTTTGAAAAATTATTTGGCACCATCACCAACTATAGGTACAAATATGTCACCATGCAAAACGACGGATAATTTGGTTGATTGCCTAACCTTATAGTGAAAAATGGTTGTTGTCTTGACAGATCATCCAAGCTATAGTGAATGATGACAGGACAATTTAGTCACTCAAACACTCAAATATCACCATTATCAAGCTGTTAGTGGTCTCAAGTTTCCCTCAGTAAGTACCCTCTCAATATTTAAGATATTAATTAGCTAATTAATTAATAAGTATGTATCTCAATTCTTGACATATAACCAACATTACATTGAATAATTTGGTGTGAAATCCTTGGAACGGTGTATGAGAGAAAAAGAGTGTCATTTATTTAAGATATTTTACAAGTGTGCATAGAATTTTTTCTGGAACCCAAAAGGTGTACCTCTAGAGGAAAGTGAAGCACAAGATACCATTATTTTCATTTTATTCTTTACCAAACATCATAGTGTACACAAATTCCATATCAGAATCATATGAGGTGGAGAATTGGTTGTATGAAAGTTTTGGAGAAGGATTGATAATACCAAGTACCTCACCATGTGGTTTCCCTATTATTTTAGTATCAAAGAAATAAGAAACTTAGATAATGTGCATGGAATATTTAATATATGAAAAAGATCATTCTTGGGAATCTATACCATTTTCCTAGGATTGATGACTTATTAGATTAAGAATGAACTACGCAATGCATCTCTGAGTGGGTAGGCATATGTGAGTATCCAAATGTGAATTTCATACAGTACAGATTATGTTTCAACATGAAAGATATTTTAAATGGATGGGATTAATGAAATATTTTCATTTACTGATTAAATATAAGAATGTGCTTATAACAAGTTGGTTGATCTATTATCATGACCACCATAGCTAAAAGTCATATCTATATGAGCCATTTATATGCACATAGATCTATTGACCCATGAAGAATCTAGAGAGGAGTACACAGAATATGACTACTTCAAGGGGGTGTATCAATAAATATATGCTCAAAAGGAATACGAATATGTGGATTACCATCTTCAAGATGGAATACTCTACAAGATGTGGAATCTTTGTGTACCAAAGTAATAAATAGTACAATGAATAAGGGAGGCTCATACATACAAGGATGATGGGAATTCTAGCATTGGAAAGACTTGTTTTTTAATTGGAATAAGCATATTTATTTCCCATGATACAAGAATACATAGCTAGGTTTATCAAAGGTTGCATATTATGTTGTACTACTAAGCCTAGTAACAAGAATCAAGAATTATATAGCGAACTTCAAGTTCTACAACACCATGGGAAAGTTTATCCATGGAATTTGTTGAGAAAATAAGAGGATAAGACTACTTGTATGAGGTATATGATAGATTCAATAATATTTTCACTCCCAAACCTAACCCTAATTCTAGGTATAAAAAACCTAGCAGAAGCAAGGGAACAAGTCATTATTTTTAGCCACCATTGTAGTTCCATACAATCAGTAGAGAGCATGGAGGAGATGTGAAGATAGTAGAGAGAGAGAGAATCAACCCATAGATAATTGTAGAAGACCATATTCTCTCATATGTTCACAACAAACATGGACCGCTTTGTAATTTATATTGTAATTTCCATTATATAAAAGATTAAATGCACAATCATTCATTTGTTGCTAGATTTTCCATATAAAGTTTCCCAAGGTAAACATTGTGTCCCATTTCGTGTCCCTATTACTGTAGTTATTTTTTCATGTCACAATAGTAAAGGATTGTAAATTTCATGTTTTCATTTTTGGTAAAACACGAAAAAACAAAATGATAATCACATAATCAAGCATATGCTCATTAATGTAGTCGTAAGTTTTAGATATATTTTGCTCACCAAGCCACTAGAACAACCAAGTTGATTTATGGATCATGAATCTAGGATTGTAATTATTTCTATTATTATTATTATCCATTAGCTAACTTACACTACATTAGTGTTAGGGACAATATTAGTTACATCACACTTCTTCACATTAAATTGTAGAGTTTACCTCTCATGCCATAAACCAACTTATACTCATCATAACTTACATATTTTAAATATGAATAAGTTTATATAATAATTTTTAACATATATCTTAATAATGCATAATACATCTTAACTTTAAATAATATATCTTAACTTAAAAAAAATCTACTCTACCATGTTGATCACTAAAATTCAGATTCTAGTGGACATAATATATATATTACTACAAAAATACAAAGCAAGGTTACAAAAATTCAAAACTTTATTACATTGACATAATGAAGATGCATTTTATATTCGATTATGAAGGAGTTCGTAATGTGTATACATAATACTAACATGAAAAGTGGCATAAGTCCATATAATATTTGTTTTTTAAATAAAAGGTGAATATGGATGTGAGATGTAACATCCATTCTTATAAATCTACAATCCATAATTTAAAACAAAAATTTAAGAAATTAATGGAAGGCTTTAATTAATAAACACATAAAGATATGTAGAGATATTTTTTAGTCAAAGGAGTTAGCTTAACTTAACTATATTGCAAAGCCAACAAGAAAAAGTTAAGATAAAAGAATGAGATATATCTTTGCATTGCATGATTATAAAAAAAAAAAAAAAACTTTTACAAAATGTAAATGTATTGTATTTAAAAACACTAAACATTTTCGAATTACAATTGTTTCACATTTCTCTCTTTCATATATATTGCAAGCAAAAAAAGAGAATGTGATTGTTGTGACTTGCTCATTAAGAGTCTTTGACAAATTTTATTAGTAGTTGGTTTATCAAGACAACACTTATCATTTGACAATAAGTAAGACCATAATTTCATAATTTAATACGCCTAATAACTAAGTATCCTTAATGCAACTTCTTCATTTACATTTTAATCATTTCCATATTAATAATTTTTCAACATTTTAAAAATATTTACTAATTCATACTGATAACTAAAATATTCAACAACACCATAAAACATTTTCAAACACATAACATTAACAACAACAACAAAAAAATGTTAACATTAACACATGTCAGCATGAAGAACACACCCTTCCACAGTTAGCATAGAAACCCTCTACGAGCTAGCTAGCTTATACACCCTAGAATTGGATGGTCACGCATAGAATATATAAAATATGTTTTTATATGATAGTGTACCCCTCAATTCAGTAATTCCATCATGATCAATAATTGGTCCATGGTTCATAACAAATCACTTCACAGTGATAAAGACATTATATCTAAGGTTGTTATAGAAACTTGCAAACTATTTGATGTGATTTATGAGTACAACACTTTACCACCTAACCAGTTTCATGTAGAACCAAATGTTAGACCCCATAAAAAATGACAACCCAAATGTCTTCGTATAATATATTCATTTAAATACATAAAGGGATCTCTATCTTTTGATGTAGATATTATTGCATCATGGCATAATATATGTTGAGGTGATACATAAGAAATAACTATTAGAGAGATTATTGCATTATGGCATATTTGTTGAGGTGATATATAAGAAAGAACTATTAGAGAGACATGGATGACTTTATTGATGCTCTAAAATGGTGAAGATAGAGTTTGGATTATAGAAGGGTCATTTAAAGTTAGATCTAAATAACTTCATTAACATATAAGAACTATAACTTTTTTAGTTTGTGGTGAATGAAGTGAAATTTTGGAGTTTTTATTTCAAGATAAATGTTTCCCAATCTTTGAGATGATATATTTCCAATAGTGGCTCACTTTTATGAAATAAATTTTCTATGAGAAATTTATGTCTCCAATAATTTAATGGTCAAATTATTCCCCACAAGTATAAGTAAAAGTGTTATAGTCTTATTCTAACCTCCTTATTTTAGGATATTTGGAAGCTAGTCAATTAATGTACATGGTTATCTTCTTTTATTAAGTCTTACTACATACATAGTGAGTAGTTACTTTTTGTAAAAGGTTCATCTTTATTAAATAATACCCACTAGGTTATTGGTACTCATTGTTGATGGGACCACAAGTAGTTAATTAGTGTTTCATTAGTGAAAAACTAATGATAGAGATAGAATGATATGAAATTTTTTATCAAGTGTTGTTATTGTATGGAGATCTACTCCATAGGACATTCCCTGTTGACGAGTCTTGTGAATGTTTCTCTCTCTTTTCTATAGTATAAATACAAGTGTTTTATCTTGCAACTTCTATGTCATCGTCTCTTCTTTTTTCTTTTTTTCTTCTTTTTTACATCTTATACTTCTTGAATAATTACTTAATAATTATTATTTTTGTTGGTTAAGTACATTACAAGTGGTATAGATGCTTTTCTCTTTTCCAGCATGCTCTCGAATTTTAGAAAAAAAAGTGAGGCTGGATATGTGTTTTGATGTCTTCAAACAAAAAGATCTATTTCACGGTTTGTAAAACTACAATTGAGATGCATAGATGTAGGGGATACAAGTGAATTAACCTAATTGGACAACATTGTACAATTATATTGGTACTTGATGAGTAGTACAACATTAAATAGGATTTGTCTACAGATTTTATCTTCTAGATATCCTCACATACATCAGTGGCATGCTAGCCTCACCTAAAACTAGAACTACATAAGCCTCTTGGAAATCCCGTTGCTATAGTAAACTGAGAGTAACCCTTAGGAATATACATTTCACATAATTGGAATCAAGTAGTATGGATAAGGGCATGATCTAGTCTCCTTTGTTAGAGTCACACAAAATTTAATTGAGTACTATTGTTGGAAATCTTTAAGTATATAAGGGAGTTATAACACTTGAAACTCCTTTGTCCTTATGACATTACAAACCCTATACTTTGTAGAATAGGTAGTTGAAACTAAATAATTTCCTAGAATCTAATAAATTTCAATCATGAAGTAATACACAAACAAAGGATTACTCTAGTAACACAATGGAAAAAATTTCATGGATAGCATATAACATTAAATGGGAGACATATCTCAAAATATTCCTTTCACAACATCGATCATGGTGCTCTAAGTTACTCTCAATTAGCACTTATGGGTCATTCTTGGGAGGAAGGTATCGATCGCATTAAGAATTTATACTTATATAATTATTCCTACTTATATAATACTTATAAAGAATACAAATGATAAATAGTTGGGGAGGTTCGTACCTCACCCCTTCTCACCCCAGAGAGGTCATTCAACGGGACTTGAACATATATGTTTTTATGTCAGCAACAGAAGCCCAAGCTTATGGCATTGTTGATGCCATAGCGGAAGGTTGATCTCGTAGAGGAAGATCCTTTTTTTAATTGATTTTTTAAATGACCTGTAAACTAAGCCACCTTGTCTTAATAATGAAAACAATATGTTACATTAATTTGCTAAATAAGTTTCAACAAGTTAATAATTCCAATTCCATAAATTAAATTGCCTAAATAAAATATTATTTATTTTAAAAATAAATATACACATACATTTATCTATCTAATAAAAATTTAAATAAAAAATAAATATAAACTTTTATATGAATCTAAATCAATTTCTTTAGTATCTTACTAAAAGATTTAATATCATAATATCGTTTTCATAAATGGATATATTGTGGTTTAGTTGTATGAAAATGATCTTGGAGGGATTATGGGTCATTGTATGATGGATGCTTATCACCTTAGTTGATTTTTTTGGCACCAACACAAATCACCTTAGTGTGTTCTCCAATCAATCAAGCTATATTGAATTTCAATTACCTTAGTTTCTCTTTACTAATAAACTTATTTTTGAAGATTGAAGGGGTTTAGGGATCAAACAAAATTCAATGATGTGAATGATGGCCAATACTATTTGGACATTATTCCTAACATAGATTAGGACTATTATTCTTTCAAACGTCACTATATTCTACTACAGTCGGGAGAATAGGCCATAGACCTATTATAGTAATATTATAACAAATAGAACCATAAATTGTAACTTCATATACACATTATTACTTTTAATATTATATCATTTTTATATTTATTTAACTAATTTCCATTAAATGTTTATCATTTTTTTCCATAAAAACCCAATTAAAGAAATAATAAAACGAAAGGTTAGGCATCCATCATTTTCAAGAAGTTAGAATAGTAAGTACAACCAAAGTATCCCGAATTAAAACATCCATCTCCCCATTATCATTATTATTATTATTATTATTATTATTATTATTATTGAAAAATAATAATTGTTAATAAAATATACTTTTATTTTCTGGTCTATATGAATTTATGTGTTTACGAAGGTATGGATAATTTTTTCAAGTGGGAAAAAAAGCCAGTACTTTTGTTATATTTATTGAAATAAAAAGTACATAAATATCTGTGATCATCTAGACCAGATGCTCATACAACCATCAAAAAGTATCTCAAAAAAGTAGATATAGTCCAAAAAATCTAGTACTCGAAAAGACCACCAAAAAACACAGTGTTGTCAGGTCCGATGCCATATGCAGCCACATCCAAAACAGAGAAGTTATGTAATATCGTCAAAAAAACACATAGAACCATTGTGTGAGAGGATGCCTTCCTCCCACTCTTCCCAATGTAAGACACCCGCTTCACCATCAAGCGCCAACTTTGATAAAGAGTCTGCAACATCATTGAACTCCCTGTAGACGTGGTCAATAGTAAGATCCCATTGTTTCTTTTTTAGAGATTAATATTAAATTTTATGAAAAAAGTATTTAATTATGTATATGTCTATGCAAATATATATATGGAAATTTTAATAATCAAAAGCTTTTGATCTTTGACAAAAGTAAGGTTGATCTTTTTCTAAAATATTTTAAGAAATGAATTAAATCTCCTATTGAATAAAGACAATATGGAAAATCTATATCATAAGTTTACAACAATCCTCTCAACCTTCTTTAACAAATTTTCTATTAAAGTAACATGTAATAAGGAAAATAGAATGACCAACACTTGGTATGATAAGGAGTGAAAAAATGTTCTATTAAAGTAACATGTAAAAAGGAAAATAGAATGACCAACACTTGGTATTTCCTAATGAGTCCCTAAAAGTTTATAAGATAAATAGGTATAAAACCCTAATTAAAAGAAAAAATATATATACTATATAAATAGAAAACAAGAGAATCTTTTACACCTCTCTATGATAGATCCTAAGAAATTTTGGAGACAAATTCTAACTCGTAAAACTACAGTTAATTGAAATAAGAAAGTGATTGAAGTGAGGGAGAAAGTGATTGAATTTCTTCAACTATGGTTAATTGGAAAGGAAATAATTGATGCAACTTGTGACAGAAGTGTCCTAATTCAAATGGTTAATACAACTTGTGACACAAATTACCTAAAGCGAAAGGTTGATGCTACTTGCGATATAAGTGATCTACTGCAACTGGGTAATATAACTATTATGATTCCTTAACTAGCCATGATAAGGAATCAATTATGAACAATGAATTGTTGAAGATTATTTTTAAAGATAAGTCACAAGAATAAGCAATAAGTGATAGTAATAGTAGTGAACCTGTATGAGATGAACAATAGTTCACTCACACAAAGCTTTACCAAAATAATTGATAAACCAAATAAGCCATAATTAATGATATATGAAATGATGATAGGATGATTATTACATAGGTTTGGTCACCTTAAAATATGGTCGGATCATTAAGATGAGGAGACACGTCTTTTCCTAATAACCTAACTATTAAACTATTAATTATTTAATTATTATCTTTATTTATGTTTGTTACATTGCCACTCTCTTAGAAAAGCTTTGTACTCAAAGCCTTATAATGTTGTCGTATCGTTCTTTGTGATGGTGTGGATGACGAAACAAATTGATACGAAATGCTAAGTGTAGAGCATAAATTCCAATATGTGGATGGGTCAATCCATCCCAAATTGATTTGTTGCTAACTGCTGGGATTCCCTACTGATTTGTCGTCAAGAGCTTTGATCACATTAGTACCATTATCTTTTGACATTTCCCAATTTTTAGAATATCGATTTTTATAGTTGGGGTGTCGATAGGGAATTCTAACAATGTCATTTTCTTTTACGAGTGTCATCTTTTGAGCATTGATCTGAGCTAGAAGTTGTATTTTCGTCTCTTGAGGTTTTAAGGTTTCATTCTGTATCTTTTCCAACTTGTTTTCTAACTACATGTTATCATTTTGAAACTTCTTAATCAATTCTACTTGCGATTTTCTGTCATCTTCAGACTTCTTAAGTTGTTCCTTAATATCTTCATTATGACTTCTGATGCAACTATTTTCTTCTTGCTTGTCTAGAAGTTTTCCTTCAATGTCTTCCGTAGATTGTTCTATCTTCCGACTATTTTTCAACTTCTTAATTTTTGTGACTAGTGTCTTGTTATGGTTTCTTAATCTGAAAATTTCTTCAAAATTGTTGGATAGTGTTTTATTACTCTTTGCGATCTCTAGCTTGTGTGCCTTTCTAGAGTCGTCATTTTGATTTTGAAGAACTTTTATCTGTTGTCAACATTGGCTGACCTCTGATTCTTGACTTTCTAATTTATGTCGTATATGCGTTAGTTATTCATCCTTATCGCTAACGATTTTGTTCAAGCGTATTATTTCTGCTTCCTAATCATTTATTTGTTTCTTTATATCTTTATTTTTAATTCTCTGATTGAAATCACTTTCATCTTGTAATTCCTCAATTTGAGTAGACAATTTTTCTATATGATTTTTTTGGTCAAAATTTTTTTGTTCCTTGTACTTTTCTTTTATCTTACATATTTTGTTTATTACTTCCAATTTTGTATTTATGTCGTGTAAATATTCATTGTCTTTTCGATAACGCTTTAACTGGGCTTCTACTTTCTCTATTTGTAATCGCAAATCGGCTTCCATGGTTTTTGACTTGTTCGACGTTAGATGCTTGTTCTAGACTATAGATGGCCTTCGACTTCTTTGATGAGTCTTCCTTTCACTTTAACTTCTCTGATGATAGATAACCTCTACTTATTTTGATGAGAGAGTCTTCTTGACTTCGTCAATTTGGTCTTCGACTTCTTTTGACCAAGGAGTCTTCCTTTGACTTTGACTTCTTCGATAATGACTGGTCATCTTTTGACTTTGATTTATTCGATGATAAATGGTCTCCGGCTTCGTTTTTTTTTCTTCGACAATAGGTAGATACCAATAAGGTGTAATAACCTCCAATGTGGTTCTTTTTTTAAAATCTTCTTTGACTTTTGATTTTGATTTTTTTTATATAATAATAATAAATTATTATTATTATTAAAATTTTCAAAATAAATGTATAAGGTAGGGATTTTAAAATTATTATTATTATTATTTTTAAATAATAATATATATATTTTTTATAATAATAATAATAATTTCTAATAATAATATTACTATTGAATTTTTTTGTTTGAATGAAGTAAAATTAGGGTTTTAAAAGCCTAAGTAATGGCATGAAGGTGGATTAGTGGAGATGAAGGTTGATGGCGGTGGATGATTGGGATAATGAGAATGTTTGGATATCAAAGCGAGCTGGCAGCAATGAATGGCAGTGAGGGCAGGGAGAGAGAGATCGTGAGGATGTGAGGCTGGAATATGGGAAAGGGAATAGAAAATAGCGCCGATGGCAGTGGAGGCTGAATAGTTTACTGCGGAGAGGAGGCGAGATGTAAGAGGACATGGGTAACAATGGAAGCAGCGACGGGAGTGGCGAGCAAACACGTTGGTGGAGCGGCTCAGTGGTGGTGGCTAGCGGCTGGAGGTTGGCGGGGCGGGATCGAATGGAAATGGTGGCTGGCGGATGGAGGTCGGCGGGGGTGGCAGCAGACGGCGGTGGTGTTGGCAGGGAGGTGTGGTGGTGGAGTACATGGGAGTATGGGGGAGGAATACGATGTATTTGGAGGGGATCGGGGGATCAGGGTGGACGGCGTGTGTGCAGGCACAGGCGCAGGGTTGCACGAGCGGAGGGGAGAGGATGGTGGAAGAAGGAGGGTGGGGATGCGACAGAGCAGGTGTGGGGAGGAGCAGCGCAGAGGTATCAGGTGGGAGGTGGCGTGAGGTGGCGGGGGCGGATGGGAGGTGGTGGGAGGTGTGGGGCTGTGCAGGAGGAGGGTGGACGATGGGAATGGAAAGGAGGCGTGGTGGAGCAGGGAAAATGGAGGAATGGGGGTGAATGGGTGGAGGTGGAGGAGAATGGAGCATAGGCCTGAGAGGGAGTCCGGATGTGAATTACTGGGGAGTATAGTAGCCTGGGTGATGAAGAGAGGGAATGGCCAAAGGATGCTGTAATCAATTTATGTCAGAGAATATCTGAAATAAATTTCCAAAGGCCTTGTTTCAGTCAAGGACTAGTAACTCGACAAACATGATAATTCTCTGTAAATTACCAGAATAATTGGGCCAAGGTCAATTCTCTGTAACAAGGCCTTTGGCCCAATTTTTTGTCAAAGACCATGTAACTCAAAAAATATGAATTGCTCAGATAAGGTTTGAAAAATTTGGCCAAAGGTTAGATCATCCAATAAGGTTCTGATACCAAATGAGACGAACAATAGTTCGCTCACACAAAGCTTTACAAAAAAAATTGATAAACCAAATAAGCCATAAGTAATGATATATGAAATGATGATAGGATTATTATTACATAGTTTTGGTCACCTTTAAATATGGTCGGGCCATTAAGATTAGGAGACACGTCTTTTCCTAATAACCTAACTATTAAACAATTAATTATTTAATTATTATCTTTCCGGATTACTAAAACAAAGGATTACTCAAAAGAAAACATTTATGAAGAACACCAAGAAGTAAAAAATGATCTTTCCAAGATGATTTTTGAACCTCGAGAAGAATTACAATTAAATAGAAATTGATATGGATTAGAATATGAAAATTATGACAACAAATTTCATTTTCTATATAACTCCAAACCAACTCAGTTTGTGAGCAGAGTATTTCTTGATGAAAACTTGAAGGTTGTAGAAGTTAATGAAGAAGCCATTCAAATAGTTGATGATAAACACATGGAAGAAATTCATAATGAATGCCAACATTTTTATAGAGTTGGTAATTTGGAGTCAGAATGTTTTGATCTCCATCATTGTCTTCATTGTGGAAAGACAAATCATCTCTCAAAAAAAAGTCGAAAGCATAAGAAGGTTAAAAAATGAACACTTCACTATGGATGGATAAATTCTTGCAAATGAAATCAACAATTCAAGAAGTTGCATAAGTCTTAAATAATCAAGTTTAGACACATGTCAAGGGATAAGCTCATTATATCCAAATAGAGATGGAATTCCACACTATTATCGCTCTTGCAAAAGCATTCCATTATGCCAACAAGATTGAGGGGAAATTAAAGATGAATGAATGACCCTTGACTAAACCAACAGGTTGACCATTTGACAAACAACCTCAATTGAATGGTGACTCCGACAAGTCAAAATGATCTTCTCAGAATACCTCATAGAAGCAGTATCAAGTTAAAAATACTTTTAAGAAAGACAAGGGAAAAAACAACAAACAGTTCCCCATGCATATAAATGGTGTGACTACCACAGTTCAGCTTGGCGTTATGAATATAAATGCATATCTCAGAAGGAATTTTTGACACAGGGGTGAAATCATGAAGTTGGGAAACAATTTTGGCTTGTTTTTGACAAACAACACTGCTAAATTTTAGACCTCTTCCAACCCATATCTCCCTTAGGAATTTCAATGTGAAGTAAACACAAAGGTTTTAGAGAATTGAACTAGCTTTCTACTCATATTTTTTCTAATTTTTTTTATGGACATATCGTGGGACAAATTTGTTGTCAACCAACGGCATATACTTGAAAATTTTAGGTTTGGATAATGAGTGACCTGTGTTGACGTCGGTTTTTTGATGGATGGTTATTCATTTTAGGGAAAAAAATTGTAGGCTCATAATCTACACACACTACACTGTGCATGGACTATATTTTGAGTTTTTTAAGAGTTGGGAACTATTTTTAATTATTTATTGAAACAACATATGTTCAGAAAATGGTGCATTATCGACACATGTTTTGTCTTCGCATTTTCTTTCAAATGTGACTCTTATTGGAAAAAATAAAAGTACCCTTTTGAAGAGGACGAGCCATATGATCTCTGTGAAATTTCAAATTTTTTGGTGTTGTCTTTGTTATGATATTGAATTTTTATTTCAGGTGATTTTTAGAGTAATAAAATTCTTAAGGGATAAGGTTTAGAAAATAAATATTAATAAATAGAAATTCAAATCGAAATGAAACAAATATTATATCATTGGAAACTAGATTTGGAGATGAATCCATTGCTACCAAGTCCGACAAATAACATTTAGAATTTGCAGGGGTTCAAGCATGCCGAAGTTGCAGGTTCTAGAAAGGTGCCATATATTTTTGTAGGTTTGTTGACCATAAACTCTCGGCCGAAACAATATCTTCCAAACTCTAGGTCGAGAGTTGAGTTCAAAATCTCATCCAAGATTTTTTTTTTAAATACAGTGCAACGATTGGTTCAAACTCTTGACCTAGAGTTTTATTAAACTCTCAGCCGAGAGTTTGAACTCTCACAAACTCTCGACCTATAGTTTTTTAAAGTCTCGGCCTAGAGTTTGAGGTTGACTTTTTTTCGCGTGATCATCTGCCCACACTAGTGTTTTTTCACTCTATTTGTCATAAAATTGTTTCCCAGGTTTGTGTTTTCACCCACTGTAGATGTATACCTCCGACTCAAGATAATTCATCAAAGCTATTATGGAATCTGACCCAAACTCCTTGACTCTATTGGTATCGACTTCGACATCCCTCATGAACGACAATATTCAATGAAGAATAAAGAGAGCAACTATTCCATACACAAATATGGGTAAATAATAACCCATTGCATCTAATTGTGGACAATGGTAGTCAATTTGTTTTGTCTTTGAAGACATTGTGAAGAAATTAGGTCTTATTGTTACTCGACATCCACAACATTATAACGTTGGTTGGATGTAGGATGGATAAGAACTCAGGATCAACCGATAATGGAAGATTGTCTACTTCATCAATCCTTTTTAGGATGAGGTGCTATGTGATATAACACCCTTCTCGGTAGCTGATGTATTGTTTGGAAAACCCTTCTTATGGGAAGGATATGGAAAGTATCAGTATAAAATAGAGAAAGTGATGGTCAAAATCAAGAACCAATGGTATGTGTTTAAGGAAATCCTCTATATGGATAAGTAGGATTCCTCTTGGGGTAAGGAAGGTTCCCTAGAAACCTAACCTAAGACAAAATAAAAAAATGGTTGCTACTTTCTCATAGATTCAGTTTAAACACAAGCGAATCCAAGCAAGCATATGGATAAGAAGGATGATAAGGGGTAGATGTCCTACCTCAACCCTGAAGGTTGTTCTCACTGCTCCTTGTTGATCCAGCTCCAAGCTTGAGCATCCAAGTAGATGAAATCACAAACAAAAGAAGAATACAAACACCTTCCAAGAACAAGTGTATTAAATTAAATCTATTCACTAAAAAAAAACAAATACATGCATTCGACATGAGAAGCACAATTTAGGAGAATAGACCAAGTTTATTCATTAGAAATACAAAGGAAACAAGTACATAACATGATATACCTGATTTTGCACCAGCAACATCTCCTCCAAGCTCTCAGTTAGAATCCCCTTGAGCACTCCAAGACCATAAGGACCACCTCTCTAAGCTATTTTCCATGTTGAGAATCACACAATCATGAGGATGGTATCTCTAAGTCCCCATGTTTTCACTCAAGAATTGGCCTCATTTTATAGGGTGGAGAGGCCAAACTACTTGGAGAGAAGGGTTGATCAAGGGAGGATAATGTGTATCCAAGGAGATCAAGGAAACCTCGAATAGAAATGAGATCATACTTGAAATATGCAACAAAACTCCCAAAATCATGACCAAATCAAGGCCCTAGATCCAAGCTGAAATGGTGGAAACAAGATTGTCACTCCCCTAAGGAAGAGTATAGAATGAAAATGTTGAAATTGTCACTCCCTAATAGACAAGCAAGGAGTGAAAAAGTTGTATTTGTCCCTCCCTAGACAAGGAGCAAGGGGAAAAGATTCCTATACATGGGAAAAACGGAACGTCGAAATGATGGGATTTTGACCTCCTAATGATGGATTTGACTCCCCAATATAGGTAGGGACCATAATAGGCTTTAGGTTTACGTTTAGAACACCTCTAGGGAGAAATACAACCACTTTTTCATGGTGAAAAATTATGACACTTAAGGATGACACTTAAGGATGACACTCAAGTGTGACATTTTGAGGTACAACAACATGGAATTCCAGAACATCAACCGATGCCAACAGTTGAAATTGTTTAAAAAAAAATCCATAAATATAATCAACCATGCGTAGAAATTCATGTTGTTGATGATTAAACATCACCATTCCAAGAGGATCACAACAAATAGTTGAGTCTCCACGAACCATATTCTCAATAGTAATGACAAGTAAAAAAGTACATGAAGAATATAAAGATGTGTTCAAAGATACAGTTGGAGTACCACTATATTGCCGGGTAAAACAATCCATTAATATTGTTAATGGTTCTTCATTTCCCAATGCATCTGCTTACAAAAGTCCTATTTTAGAGAATGAAGAAATTTGTAGACAAATTCAATACTTGATCGAGAAAGGGCATATTCGACCTAGATCCTCTCCTTGTGGAAGTCTAATCATCCTAGTACCTAAGAAAGATGGGACATGGTGCATGTTCATTACCTACAAATATGTCAATAAGATTTCAATAAAAAATTAGTATCCTCTTCCTAGAATAGATGAATTACTTGATTGTTTGAACGATGCTAATTTCTTTACCATACTCAACCTCAAGTGAATATATCATCAAATCTCTATAGATTCCTCAATTGTATGGAAGACATCTTTCAAATCTAGGGAATGTTTATTTGAATGTTTAGTCATGAATTTTGGTTTAAATAATGCACCGACAAATTTTATGAGACATATAGATGATTTTCTTAGACCTTTTGCAGGAAAATGTGTCATTGTTTATCTAGATGACATCTTGATTTTCAACAGATTGTGGGATGAGAATGTGTTGCAACTTCAACAAGTGCTTCACATTCTTAGATGGAACAAACTCTGTTTGAAATTGGAGGAGTGCTATTTTTCAATGAAGAGTATGAAATATCTAGTCTATGTGATCAAATCAATAGGCATTCAAGTCGACATATGAAAGATACAAGTCATTATGGAATGGCCCACTCCAAGAAACATTCATGAACTAAGGAGTTTCCTCCATTGAACAAATTTCTATTTTAGATTTTTGTTGGGATTTAGCCATATAGTTTGGCCAATGAATTAGTTGACTAAGCGAGGTGGAAAGACAATTTTCAAATGGACCACAACACAACAACAAGCTTTTAAACATATTATGAACAAGTTTTTCATAGCTCTAAATCTTGTGCTACCTAATTTTCATTAGCCATTTGAAACTAAGATTGGCACATTAGACTATGCCATGATTACTCAAGAATGTCATCTAGTGGTGTTCCGTTTGGAAAATTTTAATGATACTATTCACAAGTATTCAACTTATGAAAGGTAATTGTATGCCATCGTACAAGCACTTAAGCAATGGAGACAATACATTCTAGGAAAATAAATGGTCATTCATACAAACCATAAGCCTCTATAGTTTGCTACGTCGCAGTCTAAGTTATAGATGGCGATACTACTCAAGTGGATTAGTTACCTACAAAAATTTCAGCTGGTAATTAACCATCAGAATGGAAAATCTAATGCAACAAATAATTTCCTTAAACGACCACCAGTCACTTCACTTATTATAGTGTTAAATATGCATGGTTATGACACCATTACTCGGCCTTGACTGTATGAAAATACACTGACGTATCCTTAGTATTTCGACAACTCTAGAAAGTTGAGTCGATTGCTCTTGAATACCACGTGAAAAACAATTTGCTTTTCAAGCTAGGACAACTTTGTCTACCTTTAGATGAGCACAAATATAATCTCATTTGGTATTCACACTACGGAAAAAAAAAAAAAAAAAAAAAAAAAAAAAAAAAAGATTATTTTGGAGTGGAAAAGACTCTCACGATACTCAAAAAGTATTTCAATTGGCCTTCACTCAAGACAAATGTCGACAAGTATATCAAGTCATGCTAGTGTGTTCCATCACCAAGCTACTAAATTGACGATAGTATTTTTATACACCCTTTCCCATTCCAAGTCGACCATGGGAATCCATTTCTTTGGACTACTTAACTAAATATCCTACCACCAAACATCTACATGATGCAATCCTAGTAGTGGTTGACAAATTATCTAAAATAGCCATCCTCATTCCTTGCAAGAAGACTACAACTACAAAACAATCTGCTCAACTCTACTTTGGGCATGTTTGGAAACACTATGGATTACCAACTACAATCATCT
Source organism: Larix kaempferi (assembly GCA_027924585.1). Taxonomy (NCBI): domain Eukaryota; kingdom Viridiplantae; phylum Streptophyta; class Pinopsida; order Pinales; family Pinaceae; genus Larix; species Larix kaempferi. The sequence goes on from BSBM01000770.1 coordinate 6,910,491, forward strand.
CCGACAAAGATTCTAGATTTGTCAGCACTTTTTGGAAAACACTTTGGCAGCAGCTCGACACAGAGCTATCCATATCAAGCGTTTTCCATCCTTGGACTGATGGACATATGAAATTTTTGAATCAGATGGTGGTATAGGTACTCCTCATGTACAACAACAATCATTTCAAAAAATGGGATGGAAGTCTCTCATACATCCACCATAGCTATAATCAAGCACAACACAATTCAATAGGAAAGAGTCCATTTGAAGTTTGCTATGGATTTCATCCCTCAGAGCCTATCGAAATACTCAATTGATAGATTAGTCTAATAAAGTGATAGACCATTAACAGTGAGAAGTTGTAAAATCTCTCAAGTTCAAGGATAGGGTTTGTGAGATTCATAAATAAGCATAGGATATGTTGTAGCAAGCTAGTGAAAAATCCAAGGCCCAACAAAAGAAGTATCATATTCCTCATTCATTCAAAATTAGTGATCAAGTTTGGTTGTATCTAAAGAATGAAATACTTAGTGTCATGTACAATAAGCTAAATCCTTTATGATATGGTACTTACACCATTCTTGAGAAAATTGGCGAAAATGCTTTTAAGCTCAGCATTCAACCATACTTGGGTTTGCATCCAGTATTCAATGTGGACTTGCTTCGACCATATTTTCTGCCATTATTGGAGAAGATTGAATTATATCCAACAAATCCATAAGAAATCCATCCAGATGTTCAATATCCCCTTTCCATAGACCCCATTTTCGGATAGAAACGGTGACACATAAGGATGCAAACAATTTCCTTGTTTGAAGTTGTCAAAGTAGGACAAATCCTAGCTCAAGGAAAGTGTTATCATCTCACCAAATTAGAGCACACATTTATTCATATGATTAGGTAGGAAAAGTGTACCATTTCAACTTAAGGGGGAAGGTCCAATCCATTCCAGGAATTTACTAGTGCCCTCGACTAGTTCCTAGTGCCAATCGACTCCTTTACTGGATCTCAATCGCATCAACTCAGTCAACCCTGTGGATCAATCAATCCATCGACTTAGTTGATCGTCGATGCAATGTTATGTAAGATTCATTCATCATACATTCCCTACGGCATTTTATTAATCCAACACATGTTACACAACATTCTAAGAAATCACAACGCATCATGAAGATGCCATCAACATGGAAATGTTGTCTCTTCATCTTCTTTGAGTTGATAGATGGGAATAACACGATTTGTCTCCTCAATCAAATTTTAATTGTTTCTTTGTAACTGAAAGATTGTTGGTAGGCACCCAAGCATCCCACGGATTTGTAAATATGAATGCAATCCCAAATATGAAAGGGTTCCTCGTTCTTGATTGTACTAAGATGGGTCTTGAAAGATAAAGCTCGATTGGTTCCTCATGGTTCCTTCATTAGACCTCCATTCATGTAAATGAGTCTTTCAACTCAGTACACCTTCATACAGGGTTGGATTACGGATTTAAGAGACCAACATCCCACATATAACTACTCAATAAAACTGGAGTTTTCACCCTTGGGGTTTTTCCGTTATCAATTCTTGATGGCTGACTTGCATTTTCATGTGATTGGTTTTGTCTATTGCTTTCAATAGTTTTTGGTTGGTTATTATCAACATTGTTTTCCATATTCACTATAGTATTGTTTTCTCCCACCATAATAGAGTTTGACTCATTTTGTCAACTATGTTGTCTTCGTGTTGACTCCATAGGCTACACAAATTAGACATAAAAATGGGATTCTTCAGCCACATAAGTTTCAATAAGATTGTGTGTATTGCCACTGTCAGGCAAAAAATCACTTTTTGGTGCTTAGGATTTTAAGGCGTTTAGGAGGTAGCCAATCAATTTTAAGGTTTAAGGAGTGGAAATGCTAGATAAAGCATGAATGGAGATCAAGATTTCTTCTTGATGAATTTCAAGCTCCATTTCTACTAGTATTCTAGGATTGTTCTTGGCTAGCTTTAACTTGGGGGTATCATCCATTAGAATTTTTATCTATTCGTTAGAGGATGCCATCAATTTGAATTTTTTTTTGTTGTTTACATTTATGACTAGGTACATACTTCTCATCCCAATTAGAGCATAGTCCTCACCATTGATGCTCCACCATTTCAGTTGGAGTCAATTGGTGTGTTATAATATATGTCCCTAGACAATCACAAAGTGGCCCTAAGTCACATCTCATATGAGTTGTTATTCTTATCACTTTACGAGTTGTGATACCTTAATCCATTGATGAGTTGTCAGTGATATCTTGATCTAGAGGTGGCTATGATTCTTGCACTACATAATACCATCATTGATATGAAGATCAATGAAACATAATGGTTAAAGAATTTTTAACCAATTTTTGTCTTGTGCTTGCTTGTTCCATTTCTTAACATGGTATAATAACTATGGTAAGAAAATGATTATTATATCATATCCCCTTTAGTCTTAAGGGCATGATTCCTCCATGGGAGATTTCATAGAAAGATCCATGAAAGATTTGATTCCATGGTAGCGATCCATAAGGTATTCTTAGCATGGTATATCTACATACAAAGGTCAACCAAGTCAAATCAGGTGAGAGAAAATGTCAAGCAAGTCAAGAAAGAAAGAAAAAAGTGTTAGTTGATACCATAGTCCATGGCAAGTTATTTTATTATGAATATTTTATTGCATGACAGACATGTGTTATCACAAGAGATTCAATAATTAAAAAAGAAATCACTTGGATATATGAGTGTTAGGTAGATCAGAGTGTTGGATTTTCTCAATCTGGAAACACATGCACAAATATGTGGTATCCTAGGAAACAAGACATGTCCTAAACCCCCTCTATGTCTCGTGTCATTGTGTCAGACACATACACGATGAAAATGCATGTTTTGGTCATGTCCTAATTTAGGACACAACCAAAACATGTGTCAAACATGGTTTTGCACCGTGTCCCGCACTGTCAACACCGTTTCCCGATTCCAGGACATGAAAAAGGCAGAAATTAGGGCCTGTGGGGGTTAAAATCGATTTGTGAAATGTGTAATGTGTCTCATTGTGATTTGTGATAAGGATATGGTTCTTTTTCTTACTAACAATTCGATCTATATAAAATTGAAGTAGCTACTCGTGAGTTCATATCTCTACTTGCCATTCCTTTCCCAACATTTTTTACTTCTCCCATTTCTCCTTTTTAAAAGTTTTAGTTTTGGAGACCATGACAAACTTCTATAAATTATCAAGAAGTAGAGAGAAGTATAGTTTGTATTCAAAGCTACTTCAATCACATTTAGGATTGATTTTGTAATCTATTATTTTGTGATAAATATTCTAAGGGTTTGTTGATGCATCTTATTTATGGGCCATCGCACGAAATTGAGGGACCTTTTAGATGCAATGGGTAACTGTGAAATGCACGAGAATTGTATAAATTCACAACGCTCACGCGTTATGTAAAACTAGGAATGACGGGCTCCGAACCTGCCATGTCATTTAACATGTAGGATAGGATTACAAAACAAGCGAGCGTTATGGTGATACATAACGTGCGCGCGTTATGTATCACCATAATGCTTGGGTGTTTTGGTTAATGTAACAAAAAACAAAAACAAACAGAACGAACCATAGAATGACGGCCATGGCTCGGATTGACAAACCATCAACTCTGTTGGATTCAGGACTTTGGGATAGTGCTAGGGGTACTCGTCTCCATCGGTCCCATGGCCAGCCAGTTGGTCAAGTCTGCTTGTACATCATCGATATCTCAGTCCAAAATTTATGTGATTTTAAACAGGGGATCATGAGCGCCTTTGAACTAGGAATAGGTAAAATGAGCTAGGTTGAGGGTAATAAATGTTGTATTTGTATGATGTTGCAAGGATTTTGTAATGTGACAAAGTTTTTATCTATGATCCGAACATGGAAGCCATTAACTAAAATTAATGCCGATGTTAAATGTAGGGTAAGCATCCCTATAATGCCATAAAGGAAAGAGTTCATCACTTAAAGAATCAACGTACCAGATGTTCAACCATTGTCCAAGTGGCTTGCGTATGCATCTAGAGTTTAATTTTAATCATTCATGTCACATCCAATTGAATTTTAATTGGTCAATCCGAGCCATAGTCGTCATTCTATGGCTTGTTCTATACCCTACGTCCTGAGAAGGTTGAAGCTGTAAAGCAACAACTCTCTAGTATTCATCCTGAAGCTCTTTTGCTTATGTCTAATATAAAGAAGCTCTCAGTTCGTGAGCTGGAACATATTGATCTTAACATGATTTATACAATCTATGTTTTATGAGAAACTGAACTTAGAACTTCTCATAGCAATGACAATGAATCCTTCATTTTGCATTTGTTAGCAGAAGAAGATCAATTTTCGACAAAACAATGTAGTTATTACATGTGTAGGCAGCGGTTTCCCGTGGAAAACAAGTGTAGGGTTGAGCAGAGGAAATATGTTGGGAAATGGGCTATTACATTAGCTTTTCCAATGGGCGAGTGACTTATAGAAGGAAAT